>JAWZYV010004440.1:0-12628 GCA_038373885.1 Cheiracanthium punctorium
CAAATATAAGGCAATAAACAACAGATGTTTTAATTCGAATTTCGCAAAAAAATCGCTTCGATTAATGGAAGTTTTTATAATACTCGTAAATGTTTTATTATTAATAATAAACTTATTACAATGTAAATTAATATATACTTCTTCCATAACAAAAATATTCCAATAATTAAATGCTCCAATTGGAAAATATAATCAATAATTAAATTATAAATAATTTCATCTAAATTCCTTTTAAAAATATTATATATATTATTAAATTTATCACCAACGATAGAACTGATTTGATTCATATTTAAGTTCAGTAAATTCAGAAATATGATTTCTTTATTTCCCAGGCATTAACCTTGTTCATGATCAATTTGCAAACTTTAAATCAATTCAGATACCACACAGCAGCTTTTATATTGTTCCTCTACAGAAAGAAGAGCCCAGTCAATCAGTGGCATGGGGCAATCCATTTATAAGTTTTGGGGTTGTTAGCAGTGCGTACCTGAGCGGTGAGCGTCTTTGGAAAAGAAAAAATGTCAATTTGATTTTATTCTATTGTTATAGAGTTAAACCCTCCCATAGAACCCAGATTTAACTTGTTCCCCCCATCGTTGCAAAGACACAACGGATAAGATACCCTTCTGTACCTAGTAACATGAATCTATGAATGCTCCGCTGGCGTCTTGCGTTGTGAAAGCGCAACAGTGGTTGCATTAGACACTGATAAACCCAAACCAATCTGGGTAACAATGCTGGGAACAGAAGAAAATCTTCGGTGTTGAATCTTTGAAACGGTTGAATCTTTGAATACTTATGTATACCTTTGCTTATGTATACCCCATATGAAGCTTTGGCCCGGGGCCCCCAGGGGTATAAATCGGGCCCTGTTTATAGTTAGTACCGTAAGATAGTAGATTTGCTATCATTGACTACATTGTAGTTGCCAGTAATAATAAGCTTATGATATAGTTTTAAATAATCTTTATAAGTTGGATCATTACATCTTGTATACATGCAAGTACGATTGTCTATGTTTAGAAAATTCTTGGCTAATTATAAATAAATACACTTCAACCATCTGCTAGATTATACTTGAAAGATCTTTTCATATTAAGATTTTTACTGGTAATAAATTATGAACCACGTCTGTGTGATTCCACCTCCTCTGTTGTGTAAAGTTATTTTGAAATTTAATCAAGTAAAGTTTACCTCTTTGTTAATGTAGAGCCCAATATCAAGAGGATGAGCTTGAGATCTAGCACCCTCAAAGGTTTCTTTCAGTGCAACAGACTTTTCACCGGGTCCGGGCCCATACATACTATCAGCAGTCTTTGATGCTGCATGATCACCATCATCTGCTTTAATTTTTTCTCGAAGAAAGATAAAAACATTTCACTTTGGGTTTTCTTTCTTTTTAAACAGGACGAATTCATGATCGTAAGAAACAAAGAACCCAAAACTTAAACTTCTGCTTACAAACTAAAGGCATCCAACTCAAGTGAATTCAGGAGAGACTAAAACTGAACCATTCGAAATTTCGTTATACCACATCTAAGCTCCCAGCAGACGCTCTTTTTTACTGTTTGTTGTGTGTGTGTGTGTGTGTATTCACTATTTGAATACTGTGGCTTGTTTATCCACAAATTCCCTATCAGAGACACGACTGGAGATTTATTGCCTAAGGAGTCTCTATGACGGTGCTTGCTGGAAGCCTTTGATGATTTTACCTTGCGTCCTCCTTTTCAAGCCAACTACCGATACAAAGTTGAAAAAGATTTTTTTTTAAGAAAAGACACTTTTTAGAGAATAAATTTGGAAAAGATAGAAAAAAAAATGGGCCCTTTTTAGAGAAAAAATGGGCCCTTTAAATTGGTGAACCGTGGGCCCCACTCGCCCTGTAGATAAACGGACCCTGCTCATAGCGGCCCCTTAGCTCATAGGGGGGGGTCCAGACCCCCTGGACCCCCCCCGTCGCTGCGCCACTGGCAATACTTTCCTTAGATTTTACATGTTCGGAAAGTAACAAGTAATGGAATCATTGTTTCCTAGAGATTTCTTGGTAATCAGCTGATTTTTTTTTTAAGAGTGTAAATTGTAGGGAAAAAAAAGATTCTCGACGATCCCCAAGTCTGGCATAATAGCTATAAATCAGTCCCGTACTGCTAAGCTGTCAGTATCCGGCTATTAAAAAAAAAAATCAAATTATTAAGCAGAAAGGCTTAATTTAAAATGCAGACTTTTTCTAAGAAGGAAAGCGTTCCAAATGAGTTAAAAGGTTAACTATACCAAATTATATGTCATAATCTAAATAGGTTTGCAAATTTTTGCGATTTTAAATCGTTTGAAATAGCTTCTCGAAATTATTAAACTTCTACTTCTTTTAAGAATATTAAAACGAATAAATTGTTTTCGCCTAAATAAAGCATTGATATAAGGATTAATATATATTAAGCATTTCAGTGGTCCAATTCCGAAGGATTTTTTTTTTTTTTTTTTTTTTTCGGATTACATGTGGGAATGGCGCCAGTTGTACGTCATACATTTAAAATTGACAAAAATTTGTACTCATGTTTTTTAACCATTACCGTTGACAAATTAACAGCGCTTCGCTTTTGATTACTCCCTCTAACTGCATAAAGATGCGCAAAATGATAGAGAGAAGACGTAGGCGACCTTAAAATTTTGAAAGTCCACCAGTTTCCCCAAAAATACTAAAATTCAGAGCCTTATTATCGCATGGGAAAATCGGGTCTTTGTAAAGGGCCCCCAATTTCAAATGTTCTGAAATAGTCTTCTTTTATATCAAAATTTTTTAAAAAATAAAAATAAAATTCATGGATGGGGCCCCCAAAATTCATCAATGTCCGGGGCCCCTGTTGGTCATAATCAGGCCCTGCTTAAATTTAGCAATTTAAGTCGCTAAAATTATTAAATATAGATAATTTAAATTGAATTAAATTCATTTAATTCAATTTAAGTCAATGCGCCAGTGGGTCCTAATCTTGCGCGCAAAACTTGGTATAAGCGCTGAGCATTCAAATAATACAATATATTCACATAAAAACGATCCAAAAGAATTACTTTCAATAAACTTCTGCCGCAAGAATTTATGAAACTTCAAATTTCAGTCAAAATCGAAAATTTTCAGATTTTGGTCTTATAAATCTAAAAGCGCATTCAACTTGCGTCAACTATACATGAATTTTTTTATAAGTTCTAATACATGTCTTTCAAAGGACACCTCTTTTGCCTTAGCAACTTGAAGGTGCAAGCTATGGTTAAGCCTTAAAAATGACCAAAAAAAAAAAAAAAGAAAAGAAAAGAAAAAAAAAAAAGAAAGAAAATGTGTGTTTTTGTGACCTTCAGTGACTTTGCGTCGATAACCTGCCACAGATTTCTCATATATTTCATGAAGTTCTATCGTTTAACATTATAGATGTGAAATAAATATCATGGCAAGTTGTCCCCCCAAAGAGTTTTTGACCACAGCATTTTCTATGTCTGAGAAAAACGCCCACTTTTGTGTGCTGCACGGACTTTTTTACAGGCCCGTAGCCAAAGGAGTGCCAGGTGGGGCTGAGCCCCACCTCCCTTAGAAAATTTCACATAAAAAAAGTTTAATGCAGATGCTTTGAAAAATTTTTGTGTATATAAGGTAAAGTTATCAAAGCTTTATATCAAAGTTTTTTATATCAAAGTTTTATATATACAAAGTTTTTCTTTGTAATACTCTGTCATTTTTGTTTTGTGGTCTCATCTTCCAAATATGATCCAAAGATGACAACTTTAAACCCATTCTCTTTAAGCCAAGGAACTTTTACTTCTTGGAAGCCGTTTGGACTTTTCAGAATTTATTTAATTATAAACTTATGCTATTATTTAATGAAGAGAAATATAGATAAAAATGTTATCATTCAAAAAAATATAGGATGCCGCCCCACTTAAGTTAGGGTCCCCCCCCCTGAAAAAAAGAGGGTGCCCCCCTGAATAGAAAATCTGGCTACGGGTCTGCTTTTTTAGTGGGCGTAAAAGATGAACAACTTCACTTTGAGACAAAATATTCTGGATTTGCTACATTAATAAGATTAATAACAACTGGGAATTTTTTGGCAAAAATCTCAGATGGCATGAATCCTAGGTGTGTTAATTTCTCAGATTTGTGCTCTTAATCTTTTCTTGGAATTTTTTCGCATATGCAGAACATAAATAAAGGTCTTTAAAAACGTTTATTATCTAACAAAGATTAATATAGATATTTCATTTAACAAATTTACTAAACAAGTCCTTTAAATGAAACATAGAAGAATTTTTAATTTTTATTTTTCTCGTACGCTTGAGATAATTTAAATGAAAGCTTTATTACCTTACACTCAAGTACATTATACTCTCTCTCTCTCTCTTTTTTTTTTAACTGTCATATTTTTTTGCATTACAACTTCAAAAATGATCGAGTGAAAGCCAAATTTCCTATTTATCTTTCCTAACTAACTATATAAACTTTTATGAAAAAATGCACAGTTCGAAAAAAATATAAGAAATAATAATAATTATATGGAACACTTTGCACATTTTATGAAGGACAGCGTCTTATATAAGGTTCAGGTAAATGAGATATATCTGGCATTGGACACTTTATTGAAAATATGTACACGGGGTCTTATCGCATGAGCAAATCGGGGCTGTGTCGAGGGCCTCATCTTGAAAGGGGCCCATTAGATATATTATTTTTCGTTCATTTCTATTAAAGCTTTATAAAGAAATTTTTCAGAAAAAGAAGTATAGTAAAAAGATAATCACTAATTTTACTATTTTTAGAGCACAAGCGTCACTCTCACTACCTGCTCATTATGAGAGGGGACAAAAAACAAAATATCTCTTTTTCCAATCTTCATCAGACAAAAATCTGGCTCTGGGTGAGGGTACATGTAAGCCACCGAGAAAAGAACTTTGGTTTCCTACTACGTTGCGTAGATTCCCGAGTATTTAGGGGGGAAAGAGGTGAGGGAGACCAGTTGGTCAGATTCACCGGACATGTGCTCCTACAATACAAAGTAATTTATCAGGCGGTAGGTAGGTTGTCACGTCGGCAGTTTGTTAATTACCTTGTTCCCCACGCCTTCCATGCGGAAATGGGGGGGAAGCAGGTTTTTCTTGTGCATTTTCGAGAGATACAGATCTCATACACTGGAACTTTTTTGAAGTTATCACTAGGCAAACTCCAGGCCGCTTGGAGGGTTAAGTAGTTGTTTAGCGTAGTTTCGTTGTTCGAATATTACGTTTTGTGAGTTTATTTTGGAGTGTGGAACTCATGTACCCGACAGCCAATTTTTTTTTTTTTTTTTTTTTGTATGCATTTACTGGAATATTTGAATCAGTGTTTTGGATATGTGAAGGTGAGTGAATATTTTATGTATTTATTGTTTAGTAAAACTGTGTTTCGCTCGCGGAAAAATTTGGCGACCAAAAAAAAAAACACGCCAAATTACGGGAGTTGGCGAAAAAAAAAATCGCCGACACCCGCTAACCGAATTACTCCCCAAGAATCTTATTTGACATCACTGGATTCTAACAAAAACCATGTTTGATAATAATTTAGGATAAAATTAAGCATATTTCAACTGCACAAGATATGCTCATAAAGAAAACATTTTAAAATTATTTATAAGGTTGAATGAGAAAATGAAAATAAAACAATTTCTATACTTAGGTTCAAACAGCAAATATTTCCTTGATTTTACTGCAAAATTCAATTTTTCTTGCATTTCCCTGACCTTTCTTTAATTTTTGCTAATTTCCCTGACTTTTTTTCCCTAATCCCTGACTTTCCAGGTCTGTAGAAACCCTGTGTAAATTTTGTGTGTTTTGAAGATATTAAAATTGAATGAATCTTGGGAGGGGGGGGGGGGAGGTAGTCTGTTTATTTGAGTGTTTTTCTATTAATTTTAAACTGTGATTTTAACATTTTAAGGGAAATTTTGTTGAATATTTTTCTGCAGAAACATATTTTAGTATTTTGCCTCTTTTGAAAGTTTTATATTATTTTTTTTTTTAACGTACCCATAGCCCAGAGGTAGTGCTTTGTTTATGTTCATTTTGTTTGTAATTGGATTTAAGTAAGTCTACAAATGTTTTAATAAGGTGTTTAGATAAGTGTATTGTAGTTTTGGGGTTTATTTTTCCTTATATAACTACATATGCTTATGTTATGTTTGGCGAGAAAGCAAAGTCGCCAAGGTTAGACGCGACAAAAAAAAGGTCGCCAACTCAACCTGCCCCTGCTTACGGTATTATTCCCCCCCCCCCCCAAAAAAAAAGTAAATAGTAAAAGAAACAAATTTATACAATGCATGAATAACTTATCAGGCCTAAAAATATGAACACTATGTATACATATCATAAACAAATGGCTGAGTAAGTATGCCTGTTACATAATTTTTATGTAGATAAATAAGAATGAAAATTTGGGCAATGTTTTCATAATTAGAACTAATAATAACAATAAATAGATGGTACTGCATTGCATATAGATGTGTTTTCTTCTTTTTTCGTTTTATTTGCACTAGTTTTCTTAGATCATTGAGCTATTACTTTTTCCAGTAAAATCATACAAGCCGGTGCGCACCCGATGTAAACACGGCGACAGTCACTGGAGCTTTTGGTGGCTGTCGCCAACCATTTTGCACGATCAGCAAAGTATTTTAACACATTTTTTTAAAAATTTACATATATTCCACTAACAAAAACATTAAAACAAAATACACCATGCATATTTAACCTAAAAAACGTCAGCAAATTCAGTAACAGGCAATTTAAAATGAGCAAACAGTGGACTGTTTTTAACTAAAAAAACTACAGTGGATTAAGCAACCTAGTTGTACAACTAATGTAAACTGGGCAAATGCTGGCCCATTTTCAACTCAAAAAACATCAGTGGATTAAACAACCTAGCTGTACACCTCATATAAAGTCAGTATGATTAGAATAGCACATAAATAACACTTATGACAACATAAAAACATCAAATATCAATGTAAAATTCACATTAAAAACCTTAAACATCGCAAAGATTCGTTAAAACAAAGCACTTACCTTTATTTTTTTTTAATTAACCGCTCAGAAATGTCCCTAACACACACCAGCTTATAACATAAAACCAGCATCCTTTCTTTTATTTACTTTTATATTGACACTGCATTTCTAACACACAACATTTTGACTACTAGGTGTGCCACCGAATATATTGAAGATTTGAAATTGCAGTTTCAATTTTTCTAGAAGAATGTTAATGTTAAAGTTTATACTGAAATCTCAAGAGACGAAGCCAAAGGGGTTGTGTTTGGTCCTCCCAACAAAATATTAAATGTAAAACCTGTCTTTAAATGGGTGCTAAGCTGAAAGCTTCTTTAGGTCAAACCTGTTTTTATTAAGTCATGTTTATGAGTTACTACCAGGGGTTTAGTGGGACCAGAATGACGTTCCGGTACTTTTTTGTGAGCCAGAACGATGTTCTGGAACCCAGATAAAATTCTGTTATATGATCCATGATTTCGGCGAGATTTCCCCTTAAAAATGATTTTTATTTACAGTCAACTCTGAAATCTAAAATAACTTTTAATGTAAACAGTGAAATTTACAGTTAACACTAACAGTGTACATAGATTGTGTAACAGTTATTATGTATGATTGATGTGTTAAATGCAATTTCCGTTGCTTTAATTATTCCTGTGGACAGGAAAATACTCCTTCTAAAAAGGTTAAGGAGTACTTCTACTCTTCTGCAAAAACCTTAGATTGATCACTGGTTAACATGAGCTCTGTAATATTGTGATTATAACTCAACTTTGCTTTTTTCGCCCCTTGTGCAGTAAAAATGTACTTCGTTTTGCCTATTACAGGTATTTCAAGCAACAATGATCAATAAAAATTTGAAAATATAGTACAGCTTTACAGTAGGGGATCCAGGGGAGGGGCTAGGGGGGCTTCAGCCCCCCCAAAAAGATTGCTAAAGGGTAACATTCTGCTTTATTATACACTTTAAGTAGATAAAATGATCTTTTTTTTATAACTTAGCCCCTCCCAAAATGTTTTACATTACTTTATACTAAAATTTTGCTTCATCGTACATTTTGTTTGGGTGAAATAAGCTTTTTTCAAAGTTTAGCCCCTCCCAAAAATAATTTCTGGATCCGCTACTGCAGCTTTAGTATCCTTTTGGTGCACTTTTGTTTTGGCGACTTTTTCTTGCCGTGAAAAAGGAAGCCTTTATGGTAATCCTGCCCTTTGAGGATCTGAAGTTAAGACACGGTA
Source organism: Cheiracanthium punctorium (assembly GCA_038373885.1). Taxonomy (NCBI): domain Eukaryota; kingdom Metazoa; phylum Arthropoda; class Arachnida; order Araneae; family Cheiracanthiidae; genus Cheiracanthium; species Cheiracanthium punctorium. The sequence goes on from JAWZYV010004440.1 coordinate 8,296, forward strand.
ATCCTAAAGCCGGCTTTTTATTTCTGAAAATAGCTACCTGCTAATGATGACGATGTGTTTTATGATTTTATTTTAATGGCTTTATTTTAAATTGAATTTTATTGTTTAATTATTTTTTAAATTTAAAATGGATGTTTAGGTTCACACTGACTGTTTATTTACAGTTTAGTATGAATTAACATTCTTTTGATAGTAATTTTTTTTAGGTTAATATTTTTGTTTTCCTTTTTTTATTTGTAAAGGGTAGAAGCAACAAATAATTATGTTAAATTAATATTTTACACCGTGAAATAATATTAGATATTTTGCTTTTATAATTAATATAAACAAATAATACTTAATTAGTTAGATTTTAAACAAAATATTAAATTTCATATGGTATAAAACATGACAAATTAAAATATTGGAAAATTTAATATCCAAATGTTTTATTTAATATATTATTAAAATCTTTTTAAATATTTGTGAAAAGATAATTTTTGTTTACGCACATATTTTATTTTTAAAAAATAGCAGTTAATTCATTTTGCATATTTATGAAAACTTAAAATGAGTTTGTTTTTTTTCCTGGTTACCGTTTCATATTTGACCCAGCAAGATGTGCACCTGGTCTTTCAGGCCAGGGAGATTAAAAAATTACTGTAAAAAATAAACCATCTGGTGAATATTTTTTAGATTTCGTGTAGCTGTATAAGCCTTTATTTTTCAACGAAGATTACCTTGCAGACTATTTTTGTATTTTTAAATCTGCATTGCAGACTGATGTAGATAATTCTGCTACTAAGATTATATTTAAAAAAAGCAATAAACATACACCATAATTAAAAGCATATCTAATGCCGGATATCCATATATGCCAGTCAAAAGACCTTCGGATATATCCGATATTCGGCAAATCATTATCCGGATCATCCCTAGCGTAAAACATAAAAGCAATATTTAATCACGCCATAAAATTACTCTTTTGTCTGACAATGCTTCAGCTGATTGACAATTTATGACTTGGCCTTGAATATCTCAAAACTTGCCCTTTTTGTTTTCCTTGATTTTTTATATTTTAATCACCTATTACTGCTTTATAAGATTGCAAAATTTTAAACTGGCAAGGCTTTTTAAGTTATGAATTTTTAAAGAAATAACATTCGGATCTATGTGCAATGCAGTACTATCTATTTATTGTTATTATTAGTTCTAATTATGAAAACATTGCCCAAATTTTCATGCACTGTATAAATTAGTTTTGTTTCCTATTTACTTTTTTTTGCATACCGAATGTCATTGATTTAGTGTCTTTAGCTGAAAATGTATAAGTTCTTTCTGTAACAGGGCTTACGTGAATTTTTTTTAATATGTTGCTTCTAGGTACAGTCAGGGCAGACTGCCCTCCTCATGGGAGTAAATGGGCATGCAAAATTGGGGAAAAGGAAGGGGTGTTTCCTATTATAGAAAATACTGTTTTCAAACAAGTGATATCTAAATTTTCTTGAATTTTAGGGAGGCAGTTGTCCCTCTTGCCCTTATTAAGTCTATATCCCTCCCTCCTTATTACAGGCATGAAAGCACAAAACGGCTAAAAAGACTGAACTTTGCTGAGAATCATACAGAACAAATAAATTATTATGCATTTCACACATTATCTGTTATTCTTTTATATGTGTTCATTATTAAATTAACTAATATTCATTATAAAACTGTATTCAGGATAACTAAATTCATTAACCTAATTTAAATACTACATCTCAAATGCATCAATGATGTTGTCAAAGACTGAAAACTTTCATGCTTGTCATTAGTCTGCCACTAATATTTGTGATAATACAAACTTAAGTATACAATCTTATATATAAAGTAAACAAAATAATCAAATACAATACAAACAGACAAAAGTAAACAAAATAATCAAATACAATACAAACAGACAAAAATAATCAAATACAATACAAACAGTTTCCAAGGGGTAGTACGGTATAAGTAAACAACACCGTCGATTATTATGGTTAACGTACCCGCAATTACGAGTTGAAGCATGACAAACAGAAGTATTCAGTAATGTAATATAATTTATTAGCCGACCCATTTTAAATGTATATCGTTTCAATTTCAAAAACTATCAAGCTGTTATTCGTGACCATTTGCCAAAATAATATTATAATTGATTCATTTTGTGTCATCAGTCGATCGCGTATGATTAGGGTTAGGCCATGCCCATCACCATGGCATATGTGTGGATATCTTAATATTTTCACTTATTCAAAAACTATTATACATTGTTCATAGACTTAATTGATTCAAAATGAGAAAAAATTAACACTTTTCTTACCTTTACGGAATCCCCTCTATCCTACGCGAGCGAGCAGCGTGGGCAGCCATATTGTTTTGGTTGGTTTCACCGAAAATTCGACTTTTCGTATATCGAACCTAAAATTCAGATAATTCGGTTCGACCTGGGTTAGAATTTTTCAGGAATTTTCAAATGAACCACAAAAGCGGTGAAACGTTTATGACATTGCTTGTAGCTCTCTGTTTTCACCGGTTATTTGGTGAAAGGTTGAACTTATATTTATAACAGTGTACTCTTAAACCACACTTAAGGGTGCAGGGTAAAATACTTCAAAATGCACAAAATCAAGCTCCGAGGTTATCACTAATATAGAATATGATAAATAACCCATAAAATTTCTCCTTAAATATTTAGTTTTTATTTTACCTTGATTTATTAGGTACGAAATCGTGGCCGCAAATATGACCCGAAATTCTAAGTATCTCTCTATTCTAAAAAAAAGTAAAGGCCGCTGTCGCCGCCGCTGGCGCTGTCAAAGCTTCTGGACCTATCTCCTCCTAAACCGTAGGGATTTGAGTTTCGACTAAGGTACCCACAGATTCGAAAAATTCCGAGGAACCTGCTAAGCTGATTTAAATTTCGAAAATCGAATTATTTTAGAAGATATTAATAAAAAACTGAAAAAATAAACCGAATGGTTGCCAGATTTGGCATAAAATCATTCATTCCTTTGCAACAAAGCGTTTCCAAGTATCTAGAATCGCGTGAAATTTACAAAGTTAACACAAAAAGCCTAATAACTTCTTCACCGTTTGCACGATCCGCTTGAAAATTTTCATGATCATGTATAAAAATATAGAAAACAATCTGCGCTTCTTTAAAAATCTGAAAATCTAAACGTTCCCTCCTTTTTAAGCGATTTTTCGCTATTTTCAGCACCATTTTATTTCCGAGAGTCAAAAAAGTAAATCATTTGCGTGACAAAATTACCCTTTTCAACTGAATATGACGTCATACAATTGGGATTCAAATTCGTTTAAAAGAGATTTTCCAGATTACACAGTTTATTATCATTTTTTTTTTTCACAAATAAATCGTTTGCATGGACATGAGAATAGCTGTGTACACAAAACGAAATCTTTCGATTGCGAAAAGATTCCGCGAGTTTCCAGAACAGCATGAAATTTAATTTGGGTTTCTCTCTATTCTAAAAAAAAGTAAAGGCCGCTGGCGCTGTCAAAGCTTGTTGGCCTATTTCCTCCTAAACCGTGGGGATTTAAGTTTCAACTAAGGTGCCCACAGATTCGAAAAATTCCGAGGAACCTGATGAGCTAAGTTAAATTTCGAAAATCGAATTATTTTAGAAGATATTAATAAAAAACTGAAAAAATAAACAGAATGGTTGCCAGATTTGGCATAAAATCATTCATTCCTTTGCAACAAAGCGTTTCCAAGTATCTAGAATCGCGTGAAATTTACAAACATGAGTTAGAATTACGCCCATTTTACGCCAAAATAAAAACTACATGAAATAAGTAACTCAAAATGTGTTACACAAAGTTGACAATTTTCAAATATAAGTTCGCTTAGACAACAGGAGTTTATAATGAGCGATTATTCGTTTTTCCAAAACAGAATAACTAATATCTTGAAAATGAAAAATAATTAAAATGCAGATTATTTTAAAGCCGGTTCTCGTCCAGCTGGAATTATTGCTACCAGTAGAAATATTTGGCGTTAACTATGCCATTATAGCAGTTATAGTACACTTTGGATATTTGCTAGAGCGACGAGATGGTATAATTCGTGTGTAAGTCGCCAATCTGCAAACGATTATGTAAATGAAATATGGATAACAGTTTTCCGGTAACCTTAAATGAACAGTAAATATAGGTTGTGAGCATGTGTAAATCGCCAAATAATGAAAAGTCGCCATTGGTGGCAGGCTATTCTATCTGTTCCGTAGCTTTTATTAACTTTACATGTACGCAAGTCGCAAAATAATGAAAAATCGCCATGGGTGCAAATTCGCAAGGTGTCCAATAGGTTTTA
>JAWZYV010004441.1:0-12618 GCA_038373885.1 Cheiracanthium punctorium
ATTTGCTAAGTATAAATGTACGACAAGCGTCTCTTAATGCCAAGGACATTGATTTTGGGAATGCAGTTAAAAAACTCATTCCATCATTAACTCCAGAGCTAAAAGCAGATGCCAAAGAATTTTATGTTGTCATTATAACATACCTTCAAGAGAATTTACCACTGAAAAACATACTGCTGAAGAATTTTAAAATTTTGCATCCTCTTATGCAGAAAGAACCAATTAAAAGTTCTCTGCCATCCATACGACATTTGGCAAACATGTTGCCATCAGTAATTCCAGAAAATTGTATCGATAAACTCACTGATGAGTGGCGTTTATACATTAGTGATCCTGAAAGTAGTGATGAGTGGCATTGTGAAAATAAGAATGATATAGATTATTTTTGGAATAATGTGATGAAGTTGCGTGATAACGGGGATACTCCAAGGTACCCACTCCTCACAGTTTTGGTAAAGGCCCTTTTAACCTTCTCTCACGGTCAGGCTTCAGTAGAGAGAGGCTTTTCTGTAAACAAGCGAATGTTGACATCAGAGAGAGCATTCATGAAATTAGACACTATTAGAGGCTTACGATTAATTAAAGATGCTGTACAAGGAAAAATTGATAATGTGTGTATAACTCGTGAAATGATGCAGTTTTACAGAGATTCACATTCGAAATATAAACAAGCACAAGAGGCAGAAAGAACTAAAGATCCCAATAAAGAAAACAACTGACTTTGAATTAAACAGCGTCCCCCCCTTTTTTTATTGAATATACCTAATACAGTTAAAACAATTCATAAAATGTACTGGGGGAAAAAAGTAAATCCTTTAAAATGTAAATTAGAGACATAACCTATTAATGCGAGTTACTGATCAGTTAAATTCAAAAAATCAAGATTATATTTTTTTCTTTAATATATTTTCTCTGTGTTCAAATTTTTATGAATGTATATTTTATAACTTTATGAAAACGATCAGAAGTTAATTTAAACTTGTTATGTCTGCATATTGGATTAAAAATTATTTTTCATTAGCTAACAAACTAATATTAAAATGTATTTTATAGAAAAATAAAGTGTTTCCTTTTAAACGGCAAAAGTGCACAAGATCAGAGCAGATTGAATTACCATTCCTTCACGACGTATGCAAATGGTATGTGCCCATTCTGTAAATGTCTGGAATTGTGGCATAATTACTACGTTTATAAATGGTCAGAATTCGACAAATTCTGCGAAGTCTTTAAGGAACGACTTCTATTAGACGAATATAAGCCGTTTTTCTCTGTCTTGTTGAAGCAATTCGACTATGTATAATGTAAAATCAACCACTATGAGCTGAATTTTATAAACGGAATCTGTCTCCCTTTGCCGTTATAGCGACGAGTGTTCGACCAATATCGGGAATTTTCTCTTCCTGGCGGTCACCCTTTTTCATTCTTGTGCCGTAGTTGAGCGAGATTGGTGGTGATCATGGTCACCCCTCGCGGGCGATACGCCGTCTAGAAGTTCAGCACTCGACGGGCAAACAGGTGGACATATCCAAGGATTTTTAACGTCGAAACTACGTCGACGGCAACGTTAATTCGATGTATCGTGGCTGGCTGGGGAGTGTACAAGCAGCAATGTATAAGAATACTTTTTCATAGCCCTGTAAAAAACTGTTGGGTGTATACTCCCTAAAATTTATGCAGTATGGGAGACAGTGACCTATAATATGTGTACTTATTTTGATGGCAATTGAATCACCATTTAGACACTCGTTCACTTTAAATGATTTGATTCCTTAGGCCATAATATACAGCCAAACCTCGTTATAAAGGTCATCCGTGGGGACTGTAGAAAAGTGACCTTATAAGCAGGGTGACCCTATACATGATGTAAGTCAACAGCCATCTATCCCATAGATGCTTTTGCAAGAGATTAATATTTTTTATTTAATTGTCGGTGCAGTAATTAGATGCAAAACAAGAAAATAATAATTGTTGCATAATATATTTACAGAAGTTAGACCACAATTCAGCATTTAAAATATGCATTATGTAGGATTGCCTTTCCTTCGGTTTAGATGCTTCTACTTTTTCAAGATCGCTAACAGTTTTTAAATGTTCTTCTGAAGCCTCAGATTGTATAAAATACCTAACAGTATTCAACGAAAATGCGAAACAAACTTTGAACTTATTCCAGGGATGGGTGTGGCACATGCTCTGCCCCTGACATTTTTTCCTTCCTGAACAGTGGATAGTGCAAGGTGCAATCCTCTTTTTAAACAAATAAGTGGCTTATTCAGTAAGTAAACCCAGTAAACGTGAGGAAGGGGGGGTAACCCTTTTGTAACCCTGAAAACTATCCCTTTTCTTATCAACACAATGCAGAAAGGTTAGATCGCTTATCTTTCACCGATAGCTTTGTCAATTTCCAGAAATATTTCCCAGTGATCAAAGTGACCCTATAAGCAGGTATAGCTATTATGGCATGACCCAATAAGTGATATTAAAATACATATAATTTTTATTCCGTCAGCCAGCACATTTCAAAAGAGACCATATAATCAGGGTGACCATATAATGAGGTTTGACTGTCTAAGAATTACTTACTGCAAGCCTGTGGTGAGGCCATGACCTTTAATATACATACCCAATTTGAGCTCAATTGAATGCACCATGCAGACACTAGCATACTTTCCAGAATTTCTGTCCATAGTCCATAATGATGCAAAAGAACACTCATTTGTTGCCCTGTCAAAAAAATATGTCTTACACACAGCAAAATCTATACATGTTGTGTGATGGTGACCTATAATATACATACCCAATTTGAACTTCTCCAAATGCACTATTTAGACACTAGCTCATTTTTAATGATTGACGTCCATAGACTGTAATGTATAAGAATTATTTTTGCAACCCTGTGAACAAATTATCAACTCTACACACTCCAAATCACATGACTGAACTATTATATACCTAACCAATTTGTGCTCAATCGATTGCACTGTTTAGACACTCACACTTTCAAGAATTTCCATTCCATAGGCCATCCTATAAAAATCTTTTTGGTAGCCCTGTAGAAAACTATAAATCTTATACTAACAAAAATCAATACTGGTCTATAATATATGTACCAAATTTGAGATCAATCAAATGCACCGTTTAGATCCAAAATCAACATCGGTCTTGGAATGGCAGTCTATATTATATACCAAATTTCAGCTCAATCGAATGCACCATTCAGAAGCTATCGTGTTCACTCACATACACACATACATCTCGTAAAAATAGCATAAATGAATTCAGAAGACCTCATAACGTGTAAATACACCAAAATCTCTTAAGTCGAAATTTTTCATGATTACAATACTTATCACCTTACATTGTACATGTTAGGACAGCAAAAAAAGTAAAACCATGACAAGGAATTTTTATATGGATGAAAATTTATTCTTCTGGAGAATTTTCCTTATCCATTTTGCATTTTCCAGTCTTTTTCTAGACTTTCCTGACTGGTAGACACTCTGATTACATTATTTGACAAAATTTATAAACATTCTGACATAGATTTCAGGATGTGATTGTTGGAAAATTTTTAAATGATACATGGCGTTAAATTTTAATTATTAGCTACTCTTTAGCCTACCAGAAAAATACAAAAAAATTTTTGTGCATTGTGTGTTTCAATGGGAGTCTATTAAACTGATTGAGTTTCGAAGGGCTTTTCAAGCTTGTTACATCAAAATGATATAGATCTGATTTATGAAAATTTGGAGGCACGTTTGTAAGTAGTTTTGTTTATATTTTTAACGCATAATTATACAGCATTTCCATTGCCAATGCAATGCAAACTAGTAACTGATTGATAAGAATAATAACAAATCTTTAAAGCGTAGCTAAATGAATAATTTTTTTTTTTTTTTTTTTTTTTACTTCTTTGTACGAAGTAACTTGTCATGAAGTATAGTGCTTAACATACTTTGCCTCCACTGAAAAAGTGTGTGCAATCATCTTTGGGCTGCGTAAGTTTGAACATTTGATATTTGAAATTCAGCTATATATATAGATCAAAATTCTCTATTATAATTAGAATTCATTACACCTTACAGCCTCCAATTTGTGCTTTATCGCTGCTTAAGCACTCCCTTTAAGTTAAAAAGGGGAAGAAAAAATCCATAATACAAAAGTGTTCTGGCAAGTGCATTACATGCACATAAATATCTAATTCATTTTACAACAGCAAAACATTTTAAACACTAAAAGCATCAACTGAGGTAAATTTTACAGCTGATGCTCATTTTGAAAGTACCTACCCAAATAATCTTATAAATATAATCCAGAGTTGTCAGATTTTCTGCCGGGTAGATCCCTATTTTCTGCACTGGGGTGGGTTTTTTACCTAAAAAAACCCATGGATTTGCATCATTTTAAAAGAAATATCTGAATAATATTTTAATTTATTGTAGAAACATTTAATTTCTTTAAAAAATTTTAAGTTCTATTTCACTTTAAGATCATTTTTATCACTATTGAAACTAATTCCATTCTGTTGCTTTTACGAAAAATAAAAATCTTTGTTTTCTACCAGTCGTAATATTGTTTAAAAGTTACTTTAAGTAATTTTTGACAGTTGAAATTAGTCATAAAATTTTCTATGACCAAACAAACAGTATTCTAATGGTAGTTGTTTAAAGAATATATAATCGTAAAAATATAGAGCGATACAAATGCATCAGTTAATTTTTATTGAAAGGAAAAGATATTTATGCAAACATAATATCTATTTCCTCTTTAGAATATTTAGAAATAAAACAACCATTCAAATATTGGATAATTTCTTGGTTGTATAATAAAAGCAGGTCTGGTTGCACTGTATTGCACTAATTGTTGAAATTAGATATCACTGGATTAATGAATCATACCACAAAATAAAGAAGTATACACATTATGGAATGAAAGGAATTATAATGAATTACAATCTTAATTCTGTGTTACTCATTAACTATTTAAAATATTAAAAAGAAAGGTAGGTTTTTGACATTCATTTTTTTTATATTGCTTCAAAGAAAATAAAATAATTTGAGAAATTCTATGTAAAGTTATTGCGTTATATTGCTAATATTTTCTTTCATATTTAAATTACTGGAATTTATTTATTTTTTTTTTACAATAAATTTATAAATAACATTAATAATATCATATCTTAAATTACAAAATAAGAAGATAAGCCTTTGTCTAAAGCAATAAAAATTGTGCTTATGCTTTGTCTTACTATACCCACTGAAAAAAGTATTAAAGTAAAAGCAAAATTAGTCACTTAAGTTTAGTGAGTAACTAATTAGTTTTTGAAATATAAGAAGTTATTGTTATTTGTTGCATCATGCTGTTTTTATGAAGCAAAATGCTTTACAAATGAAACTGTTATAGGAAATTTGACTTAAATACTTTTTTGGGAGGGTGTGCATTTCTGTTAGTATAATTTTGTATATTAACTTTATTTTCCTTATATCAGAGACCGATCAAGACAACTGTGGGCCCTGGGCAGAAGAAAAAAATAAGGCCCTTTGCAATAACCTAACCCTTTACGATTGGTTTATGCTGAAAGTTTTAAATATCTTACCCTTCCAAACACATATTTTGTTTTAAATAACCTGAAATAAATGAATATAATTACATGATGCCAAAGAAACAGATAGTTAAACGTAGCGAAATGCTCTATCATAGTTGCTAACATGTACTGAATACAACCACTTTTTGGAAACAGTCATTTTTGTAAATATTTCTTAAAATAACAAATAATTCAAAAACTTTGCTATTTTTTAACATTAAAAATACTCTTTACAGAATGTGGCTAGTAATTTTCCTACATATTGGTATGCTATATCAACTATACAGCATTCGAAGAACTAAAAATAAGTTTAAATTAATTTATGCACAAACATAAATTTGAATTATTTTCATTGTTCATACTTTATAATTAAAAAATCATTTAACTTTTGAAATTTTTTATCCTTTGTAATTTTATTGTAAAAATATAAAAGTGTAAGATGCAAGATTTTTGGGCCCTAAAATGTGCGGGCCCTGGGCAGTTGCCTACGGGGATGGGAGTCCTACATATTATTAAGGGGTTCTAATCCATATTCACATTACATCTGCAGAAAACCAACTGAAACTCCAAACTTTTAGATTGTCAGTCAAGCAATAGGCCTGAAAGCAGGACATTCATACTTCAGCTGCCTACCATGTTCAATGTCTTACATGCACACTCAGCCTCTGGTTGTACGGAAGAATCAACATTAATGTAAATGTCACTGTTTCTTGTTCTAACTTAGGGAGCAAAGTTTTGAAAAGATACTTTCTTTTAAACTTTTCAAAACAACTAAATAATACTCTACACTGATACTCAAAATTTAACATTCTGTTGCAGGTAAATTGCTGTATCGCAACACATTTTATGGGTTATTCAATTTCCACTGAATTACATGCCAATTTTTGCCAAACTAGACAGTAAATTACCAAAAATTACAAGCCTTAGAAATCACTTAGTACAGTTGAAATTTACACTTTTTTTTTTTTTTAAATTCAGTTTATTGTTAAAGCTGAGTAACAACATATGTTGCCAAATTTCATAACGGTCACTTGAGCTGCTTTTATGTAATGCACAAACAAAAAAAAAATAATTATTTTTAAATTTTGAAAATAATAACTTAATTTTTGCTGTTTAAGATTAATAACCACAAAGATATTAAATTTCCTTTGAGCAGTTTTTACATGATATATAAACAAAATGTATTTTTGACAAAATCTCAAAAGCAGTTGGAGATTTTGAAAATGTTTGATACCTATAAATATTTTAAGTAGAGTAACCAGTTACAAAACTACTTCATAGCTGCCAATCTATTTTATCCTTAAACAGGAAGACCACCAGAGTAAAAAACAGGAAGATTTTTCTGATCAAATTTACAAACAAGACAAAATCTAATACTATTAGCTCATTTTTGTGATTAGCTGGTTACAAGCAGCATCTGCTTATTTTGGACCAAATAATGATTTGATTTGCAACTCAAATCTCGCAAATGAAAAGAACTTTTTTTTTTGTTTCCCCCATGCACAAAAACTTTTGTGATTGCAGAAGATTTAGTTCTGGTACATTTTTTGTCTATGATTCTGAATCAGGAAACATCTTTTGAAATTACAGATCTGCATAATTAAAGCCACTTACTGCTAAATTGTGCTGTATCAAAAATTTTTATTTAAGCACTCTGTATTTGCAACAGATATGTCACAAGTTGGAAAATAATTTTCAATTTTACTACCAGTTTGCTTTTCTAGTACTTTTAGATTATCTTGATACTTATTAGTAATCTTAATATGATCCGATATTGATGTTATCCCACAGTAAAAAGATCTTATGAGTATACAAAATATATTTTAAAAGGCATATTTTGGCTCTTAAGGGTGTTTTACCTGAAGAGCGATCTTCGTGACAGAACTTGTCAAATAGCTATAAAAACAAGAGGATTTGGTGTTTAAGGATAATTGTTGTGCCATCTTTATTGGTAAATTGGTACAGAAATTAGTAGTTACTTCTACGATCACCAAAAAATTTTAGAAATAAAATAAAATCTCTAAAATTGAAACAATAAAATGGACTTTAGTTGCTGTAAAATACTGTAATAAGTATTAGAGAGGAACATAAGCTTTTTTTTTTTTTTTTTAAATGAAATTCCATTGAAATGTGATAAAACTGTTGAAATTTTTTGAATTTCAGTCTGAAACACAATACTTATTTATTTGTTTATTTTTAAAAATTAAATTGCTTGTACAAACATAATGTTTATAAAACATCATGATGCAATTTTTAAAGAAACAACATAAATCTTTTAATAGCTCTTCTCTGTAATTAATTTAAAAAAAAAAATCTTGATCAAAAGACATGTACGTTAGTGATTACAAGTTTCAAAATTATGAAAGCAAAATGTATTATATTTTTTGGCCCCAAAACATTCTTAAATGTATGTTAAAAGTGACCCAAACTTATTTTTCAAAATTAGGTTTGATAGAAAAATTTTTGGTCTGTCAAATTTGATAATTACAGTCATCCACAGTATAGTTTCTGAGGAAATATTCTGAAAATTGGCACAGTTCTCTAGAAAAAAAAAAAAAAAAAAAAAAAAAAAAAAAAAAAAAAAAAATCATCCCATGTTTAATAATTTTTTTCAAAAAATTAAAACAAATTTGTTTGCACTCAAAATGTCCTGGGTTTTACTTCCAGACTTTTACACATATGCATATTAGTGCTGCTTCATGCTACCAGCATCTCATGCACATGAGTACTGCGGAATGAGATAAGGAGAGGGTGTATCAGAGAATGGAGAAAAAGAGCACTCTCTCTCTAGAGCCTTAATGGAGCGGCAATATGGGGAAAATGAGATAATTTATAAAAGATGTGTTTAAAATGTAAATTAAACTTAACAATCAAGTTTCTTATTTTCATAATATCTTTGTTATTTTTAAATTCTATAAGTATGTACAGGAAAATGGCAGGAAACCTGAACAAAGGGAAGATTTAATATTCCTGCAGGAAAGCTCAAAATTGGGAAGTTTTTCTGGAAATCAAGAAAAGTTGCTACTACAACCTATCATGTTACAAAATTTCATTGCATTTACTTTGTTCAGTTTTAAAAAAATTTCTGAACAAAAAGGTCATGGAAAGAAGATTAACTTTTTTGAAAGTCAATTTAAGCCTCAAGGCTTGAAATGGATGTAATTTGCAAAATTTTTTAATTGTATGAAGTGCATAGACAAAGGTACAACAGTCTGTGCATTTCAATTTCAAAAAATCATTAATGAGACTTAACTATTTAAAATTTTTAGAATACAGAGATAAACAGCCAGAATTTGACAACTCATTTTTTCAGTGATTTTAATTTTGATACTATCATGCTGAAATACAGATAAATTTATCATTTGTTTAAAACAAGATATTTGTCAATCAAAATTTAACAAGAATTTCATATTAATTCTACATCAAATTCATGTTTCTCAACCTAAATATATTGCATGATTTACAAGAAGAAAATAAAAATCTAAGTAAAACAAGAAATTTATTTTATGGGTTTTAAAAGCCATAGAAAAAGTGATTACATCACTGGACAATGATTTTTAGATTACTACTCAAACGAGGAATCATAGTAAGTGTAAAAATGTTTTTAAACTTTGAGTTTCAATTTACACTTCATGCAAAATAATTCTAGATCCTATTAATTTGACTAGATCTAGCACATAACCCCATAGGAAACTAATAGCATGAGTTTTAACACACACTTTAAATAAATAATAAAATGTCTTTTCACAGAAAAAAAATGTGATGATACAACTATAACAGTGACAAAATATATATTCAAAACACATTGTTAAGTTTTTAAGTTTATAAACAAATTTCGACAGGATGAGAAAGTTGTAAAATAAATCATTTTGTACATAAGTTAATTTACAACTATATATTCAAATCTCAGCACTGTGTCCATTTATCGAACAATATTGTTCTGCTAAATGATCCTGAGCATCCACTTGAGATGCAACTTGATTTGAGACCATTTGATAGCCTCGAGCAGTTCATGTAGCTTGTTCCATTAGATATCAATCTAAGAATCGATTCTCCAGATTTTTTTTGATTCACTTTGTAAGAATAACTTTGCCTGAATCTTCTTTCCCCCTGTATTTGGTCTTACCCCTGGTCCATGGTAAGTATCTATATTTCACCATGTGCTAGTAAAAATAAAATAAATAATCATTAGAATAACATTCAATAAAATTTCATAAATCAAAAATAATATATATTTCATGGAAATAAATGTTACAAAGTTGTAGAAAATTTTCATCAATGTTATGAGATAATAAAATGGCCTGTTAAAATTCTGTACAAGGTGTTTAGTTAACAGATTAACAAACTTTTAGAAGAGGTAGGGCACGTTAAAAGAATTCCATAGCAGTGCAAAGATGAAAACATCCTCTTCATGCACCTGATAATAACTACCACCTGATAACCTTACTATTAAAAAAGGTTCTAAAATGTTAACAAAATTTCCTATTTTGCTTTGCCAAAAAAATGATATTATGTTTAATTGTAGTAAAATACTGAATAATCAACTTCTTTGCTATAAATATTTATAAGAAAAGTTCACTAACAGTTCGATACATTTTTGAAAATGATATTAGCAGATACACAAAGATAGATTTTTGTGAATGTTGGTCAATTAACATAATGCTCTGTATTACTTAGCTTAATGTTCACACCTTTTAATCAGCTTTCTTTGGAATTATTGTGCTGCAGATGACACATAATACATTTATTATATTTATAATATTCTTAATAAAAATAATATAACTTTTTAAATTATTATTACTACTATGAAACATATTTAAGAATTCTAGCAGTCAGAGCTGGAGGGTTTCAGGTAGATCAATTTTTTACCAACTATGCAAAAATTTCCCAAGCTGTAGGACTACTACTTTACGTGCAGGTGCTCTACCACTGAACTACTCTAGGACGATTCACATATGAAATTTCTCGCATAAGAAAGTGAGCAACCACACAAATATTAAAGGTTGATAATATTTGTGAGATTTCTCACTTTCTAAAAATATGTCTAGATGTAACTATTTTGTGAATTATCTTAACCCCTTGGATACATTTGACAACTACATTGCATCATGCATTTGCTTTGCTTAAGTAACAGATGACGAGCATGTTTCATAATTCAAGCAAGGACAAAATTAAACATGCTATTCATGGTCATGGCAAGAAATTTATCAAACTTGCAGGACATTTCTTCCAGTCAGGACTGCTAATTTAGCCACTTTGTGGCTAGTTCTTGTCATTACATAGCTGCCAACTTGTATGGTACCAGAAGACTACCCACCACTATTTTCTAATTTTTTTTTTTTTATACATTAAAAATTTTTATTAATTTTTATGTCACATTATCTAAAAAAAAAAAAAAAAAAAAAAAAAAGTGGTAGTTAATCTTCTAGAAAAGCAAGAATTTCTTCAAATAAATCCGTTATCAAAGGGTTAATATATCTCACACAGTGAGTAACCCAAATTCAACAAATAACAGGTAAACAAATATTTATACTTCGTATATAAATAAAGTAGACACAATATATTCCTATTTTAAATGCTTTGTCATGAACCTATTTTTTCCAGGACAGTTTTTTCTGCTAGTAAAAATGTGCCAACCCTGATTAGTACTTTTTTTTCCTTTTCTTCAAAGTTGGCTTAAGGCTGTTTCACTTGAAAATCATGCAACTTTTGAACAGCTTTATAAAAAAATTTATTGAGCTAGACTCGGAAAATTTTAGAAAGTCTCTTTTCAAGTTGCACTGTAAATGACATTGAGAATGAATCTATAAAAGTTATGAGATTGTCAGAAAAAAATGCTAAACATATGGAATTTTGCAATAATTGTAGAAATGGTTCAATCCTTGGCCAATTTTTGTGCTTATGAATTTTTTCTGAAAGTTGCACAAGACATACAGCTTTACTGTTAATGTCAGTCCATAGTACATAGAGGGTGAAGAAGCTTTATTAATTTTTTCGAGTATTCAACATCATTGCTTTGTTTTTACAGTTATTCGAAAATTCTGTGACGATGATCGCTCTTTAGGTAGAACACACTTAAAGCTATTTAATCTAAAGAGCGAATCTCGTTCTTCAGGTGGGGAAAAGTTATAAAAACAGGCGGTTTTCGTATTTAAGGATACATGTCATGCCATCTTTATTCGTAAGTTGGCACAAAAATTAGTACTTATTTCTTTCAAGGTCTGAAAAATTTTAGAAATAAAATTAAAACTCCAAAACTGAAATGATAAAATGGACTTTTCTTGCTGTGAAACAATGTAATAAATATTAGAGAGGAATGCAAGTTGATATTTGGAAATGAAATTTCAATTAAACATGATAAAACCACTGAGATTCTTTGAATTCTCACCTGAAATACATTTATTTATTTATTTACTTTTTTTTTTTTTTTATTAAATTGCTCATACAAACATAATGCTTATAAAATATTGTGACATAGTCTGAAGAAACTATAAATTTTTCAGTAGCTCTTTTACTGTAATTTTATTTTAAATCTTGGTCAGAAGTCATGTACAATTACAATTCATAAGTGATTACGAGTTTCAAAATTATAAAATTTTTAAAAGCAAAACGTATTATATTTCTGGCCCCAAAACATTCTTAAATGCATTATGAAGTGATCCAAATTTATTTTTGAAATTACGTTTGATAGAAAATTTTTTAGTCTGCCAATTTTGAATGAGTCTGAAAAGCAATGTTTTTCCATTTTTCTTTTTATGAAAATTGACAAGTCCTTGAATTTTGAAATTTACAGTAGTCCATAGTATAGTTTCCAAGGAAATATTCTGAAAATTTGCATAGTTCTGGCAAGTTTATTTCTAATCAAGAGTGAAAGTTAACCAAAAAGCAGACTTCTCCAAGTGCCATGTTAAAAAAAAATTTTGTAATTTTTCAAATTTGAAATTTGTTACAGTTTATAGTACTGTTTTTGAGGAAACAGTCTAACAATTTTCATAGTTCTGGCATTGTATAAGTTTATATCTGATCTTTAGTGAAAG
>JAWZYV010004442.1:0-12478 GCA_038373885.1 Cheiracanthium punctorium
TTGGCAACATCTTCCACAATTGGCGGGAAATCGCCAAACCCTACAATTTAAAAATGTGAATAACTTTCTGTTAGTTTAATAATTTGAAGTCGTTTTTCCTTTTTCCTTTAATCATGCTTGTTTTAATTATTTTTTACACTGTAAAACACGCATGCAAAACAAAAAAGAAAGACGTAAGAACAGAGAGGAAGGAGGTAAACACACAGTCTTAGAAGAGCTGTTTCCAAGCAGTTAGAAACTCCGTTAATTGATATTCCCAACTGCCAGCAATGAAATCCCTCACCTCGTCCGAATTAACTTTATAATTATCATATTACTGCTACTTACAGCAGAGCCTGGTGCACTTTCAGAAGTGCGGTAATATTGGATGAACGCATGCGATATTGCATGAGTTCCGATCGTTTCAGATTATTAGTCGCAGGAACAGTTTTAAGTCCCGTGCTTAGTTATATATTCACATGAAGTTAATTATACGTTATTAAATGCGGTGTAATAAATCTCAGAAGTAACGAATAAACGATGTAATTCTTTAACCCTTTAACGCGTATTGTTCCCGCTCTTGGAACACAAAACTCTGACGTTTTGACTGTTGACAATCACGGAGAATAGATTGGATTTCTATAAAAATAGTTGCGGGTGACGTATAGCTCCACGAGAATCCTTTACTTTTTAGCACGTCATTTCCCGTAAAAAAATGGTCACAAATATTTTTAAACAGCACTGACATCTGCTGAAAAATGGAAGAATGAGAGAACAGCTGGATAGATTGCCCAATGCTGAAAAAAGGGCAGCCGCTGCCATCGCTCAACTTAACGACCAGCAAGATGGCGGACGTTCGAAACGTTTATCGCGTGCCACAAATCTCGAGACCCTTTTTCCGACGGCAGCTGGCTGTGCCTCGCATTCTTCTAGTTTTCAGCAGATGTCAGTGGCTGTGCCGAGCACAGCCAGCTGTCGTCAAAAAAGGGTCTCTAGATCTGTGGTACGCGATGAACGTTTCGATCGTCCGCCCTCTTGCTGGTCGTTAAGTCGAGCGATGGCAACGGCTGTCCTTTATTCAGCATTGGGAAAGGGTTGCGCCCCAAAGGGTTAATTCATGGTCTTCTATCGCCTCCTTTTGTGGATTTCGTGAGCCTTTAACCTGGCGATTAAGGCCGTTATAATATTTATTTGATCAAATTCTAAGTTAGTGAACGTATGTTTTATTTTACATAAGATATAACAGCGTATAACATTTTAAACAAATTCAATTAAGGAAAACAGATCCAGCTTCTTATTTGGAATATAATTTAATTCAATATAATAATTAAATTATTGGTCAGAATCAAATGCGTGCTGTAAGAAAAAGTACTTTCATAAAAGGGTCTCCAATGTGATAGAATTCAGTACATCCGATGCAAGAAAATTGCAATATTGATGATTTGTACTGAATGAAATGTGCAGGCTGATATTCAAACCCGGAGTTCTGTTCTCCCTCAGTTATTCGAAACGAGTCGGTGGTTAGCTTTCATCTTTCCCCAACCAGTTGTTGGTTGATCTAACCACTTTCTGACCAATTCCTAACTCCGTTCAGCCAATAAGAGCCCGGGAAGGCTCCACCCTCAGATTCCTCCTCATGGCGGGCCAGATTTAACGACTTTGCTTATTTTCAACCGATTCGTGGAGAATCGACCCTATCTATTCTTGCATATCTAAGTTTCAGTTAAATAATTCTGAAAAAAAAAATTAATTCTCATTTTACAGATTTGTTTTCTGTTATATTTCTACCGCCATCACTTGGTGGCATCTTCCCCGAATATTTGAAGGAAGATGACGTAATTCACATGAATTTATTTAACATTAAATTTTTAAATCGTACTAGGAAAGTAATTCATAAGCATTTATAACTAATAGGTAATTGAAAAACATGATGTATTTATTTATTAGCACCCGGGTTCTATTTCTTTCAAACACGGTATTTTTGTCTACGCGACGCGCCGTGGTCACTTTCCCGTTTGATTCATGCTTTCTGCAGGGTGATTGGATATTGCTAACGGAAACAGGGACTATCCCTTCAGATGATTTTCAAATACCAGGATTCACTTGGGTCGGACGGATAGACAGTGTTTTCCAAAACAGAAAGACATCTGGAGTTATGATTTTTATAGAGGAAAACTTTATAAAAAGAATATGAAACACTTTACCCGTGCCTGCACGAGCCAGATTAATGGTGTTCAAACGGCCATTGCGCATATTCAAGATAAAGTGAGATTTGCCAGGTACATACGCTAGTCCGCGAATTTCTTATGAAGATAAATTTGACGCTCTGTTCGAAACGTAGGAGATTTTAACATAGAATTAAAGTCGGATCAAGGGTCCGATTTCATAACTGAAAAGGATGCTTTAGACTTTCCAATACTCACTCATCCAAAACATTTCACCATTAGGGGGGGAAAGAACATTGGATGCCATTTTCAGTAGCAAAATAATGCGAACAGGAGTCTATATGAGCGCTTACTGTAATCATTTCCCTCTATATGGCAGAATTGATTGAATATATTTAAAAAAAAAACTGAAATTCTTCGAGGCGAGTGCGTAAATAAAATCTGGAAGATTTTTTTTTTCGTTTTTCATTCATTCGTTACTAAGACAACCACGTAAGCAAAAGTGAAAAAAAAAAAAATAAAATTTAGTGCGCTCGTTAATAATCTCGTTCACATGCTAGGTTTTTAAAATTAAAAACAAGTAAAATCAGTTATCAGTCAGCACGGGAAATGCTTTATTCTTTTACCGCTAGGATCGCTGCACGTCACTAGATTTCCAATGTTTACATAACTGAAACTTATTATGGGTACCAAAAATCCGGCATAGCTGCGATGGAGAGTATCCACTACTATAATATATCTCCGTGATATATTATAGTAGATGTTTCACTGATCAAAAAGTTCGATGCCCTCGCTATTGTGATTATAAATGCTGTATTAATCAAGATAAGGGAGAAAAATCTTTTCAGTCATTTTGTCCTTTATTTTGCAAGTTTATGACTTGCAGATGAAAATGTTTTCATAAATTTGACAAAAGATTAGATTTAAAAATGATTGTTTTTTTTTTCTACTTCAAAATTTCATTATATATAGGTGAATGAGTATTTCCCAGTTTTATTTTTATTACCAAACATTCTTTTTTATTTATTTATTTATTTGTATTAATATTTCCATTTCGTCTCTACTAAACAAACAAACAAACAAAAAGAAATCCTTAAATGTGGCATCCTCCCCCGAATAACCTTATAGCACTATTTTGGATTAACTCCAAAATTTCAAAATGCGATTTTATAACGCCGTGTTCAGCAGGACTTAATGAAGCAAGGCACAGAGAGAGATTAAACTGTCGTTTTGGGGATGAGTAAACTTTGCGATGTGTCTTAAACGCGAAAATTGCTTGATCCGCATGTTTACAAGTCGATCAGGGCCGTGATGACATCCTAATTTTTGCGTAAAAGGAAAAAGAACATCTTTTCCCAAAGACGTCTACCAGTATTTTAAATCTGAATCGATGAATTCAGTATTCTTTCGAGTGTCCCAAAAAGGTGGCAACACGCTTTGATTCTATATCTGTTAGAGATAGATGTGTGGTGTAGATAGCATAATAATTTTAATTATCATTTTCTTTGTGTATCTTAACCCTTTGAGGCGCAACCCTTTCCCAATGCTGAAAAAAGGGCAGCCGTTGCCATCGCTTGACTTAACTACCAGCAAGAGGGCGGACGATCGAAACGTTCATCGCGTGCCACAGATCTAGAGACCCTTTTTTGACGGCACAGCCAGCTGTCGTCTGATGGCAACGGCTGCCCTTTTTTCAGCATTGGGAAAGGGTTGCGCCTCAAAGGGTTAACTACTATGAGAAACACGGCGGTCGATCGAATCGCCAATCGCGTACCAGACTGCTGTGTCTAAGAAGTTCTTTGGTTGTGTGGCTTGCGATTACCAGCCATTATCCCAAAGTTATCACTCAATATAAGTTTGGGAGGCTCTGTAAAAGTGATTTCCATGCTTTAATATGAAGTGTAAGCTATTTACTAACTGGACTGTGCTTGAAATGGATAAATGTCTCTACATTTCAACAGACCGTGAGGTATTGGAATTATATTGGATGCTCATGAAGAACTACGAAATCTACAGACATTATTTTCGATGGAGAGCATTATTTTGTAATCCTTAATAACACACATCAATTTTGATTTTTTTAAATAGACGAGTATCTCTAAAATATGCCTTAAACAATAAATTCCTATAGAGTGTCACGTATGGGAAGTCCTTTGAATGCTGCTGTAAAAGAAATATAAATGCTGCATACTTCATTATCAATAGCGTTAAAGTACATGGCTGTAACATAGATTTCGTAATGTATGGACAGACACACCAACCGAAATCATAAGCACTTGTATTAAAAATACACAGCAGTTGAATTAACCCTTTGAGGCTCAGCCCTTTCCCAATGCTGAAAAAAAGGCAGCCGTTGCCATCGCTCCACTTAACTACCAGCAACATGGCGGACGATCGAAACGCACAGCTAGTTGTGGTCAAAAAAGGGTCTCTAGATCTGTGGCACGCGATGTACGTTTCGATCGTCCACCCTCTTGCTGGTAGTTAAGTCGAGCGATGGCAACGGCTGCCCTCTTTTCAGCATTGGGCAATCTATCCAGCTGTTCTCGCTTTCTTCCATTTTTCAGCAGATGCCAGTGCTGTTGAAAAGAATTGTGACCATTTTTTTTTACGGGAAATGACGTGCTAAAAAGTAAAGGATTCTCGTGGAGCTATGTGACCGACCACTACTTTTATAGAAATCAAATCAATTCTTCGTAGCAGGCAAGAGTCAAAACGTCAGAGTTTGGTGTTCCCAGAGCGGGAACACTGCGCGTTAAAGGGTTAAATGTTTTTAAAATCCGTTGACTTAAGAGCCTTAGAATTGGCATCAAATTTTTCCGAAATATTTGTTACTTATTTATTTATCTCGTTTGCCCCCCCCCCCCTCACATGATTTGGACAGAAGCATTTTAGGATGAAGTGAACCCAAATGAAGTGATTTTTATCAACAAGGCTATACTCTAATGATATTCCTAATTCCCCTTATTCATTCCTAAGAAACAAATGTACACATTGCGTTCCCTTCTTTTCAAATTTATTTTGCGGTTCCAGTATTAATTAATTACGGAGCAAAATCTCCGCGTTTTAGGATTCTTTTTTTTTTTTCAGATAATCCCTCTTCAGTTGTAATCTTCCTTACTTCAAGTTTTAAACCCTGAACAGTCTTTTTAAAGACTAATTAAACAGATCCTATTTGTTCAGTGGTTTTTCTCGTTTGACTACTTGTAATGGATGCTGACATGAAAACAGAAATATTTTTTAAAAATTCCATTTACACATATCTTAAATCAAACCGAAGTTTATTAAAGATTCTCTGACGACGAAGATAGTGGCGTGCACTGTATAGAGTTTAGATGTATCGATCTGGACTTGTTTGTCTGTAAAGTGAGCGGGCTGTTTGAACCATAGAGATATGAATACAATGAGATGGCATTAACCCTTTGAGGCGCAACCCTTTCCTAATGCTGAAAAAAGAGCAGCCGTTGCCATCGCTCGACTTAACTACCAGCAAGATGGCGGACGATCGTAACGTTCATCGCGTGCCACAGATCTCCTTTTTTGACGACTCGTCAAAATAGCGTCTCTAGATCTCTGGCACGCGATGAACGCTTCGATCGTCCGCCATCCTGCTGGTAGTTAAGTCGAGTGATGACAACGGCTGCCCTTTTTTCAGCATTGGACAATCTATCCATCTGTTCTCGCATTCTTCCATTTTTCAGCAGATGTCAGTGCTGTTAAAAAGAATCATGACCATTGTTGTTACGGGAAATAACGTGCTAAAAAGTAAAGGATTCTCGTGGAGCTATGTCACCCGCAACTATTTTCATAGAAATCAAATCTATTCTTCGTGACTGGAAACAGTCATAACATCAGAGTTTGGTGTTCCAGTGCGGGAACACTGCGCGTTAAAGGGTTAACTATCTTCAGCATTTAGGGAAATGAAGTAACTGTGTTGGTCTAAGCATGGCAGAACATTCAGTTGGTTTCTTTTTGAATAACAGTGAAAGATGCACGGTTTTACGGATTCAAAAGTAAAGATTCACAATTATATGTTACAATAGTTCTGAATACAACATCTCAGCATTCTGCCGTTAAAAGTCTTACACTTATGTCAAATAAGTCATCATTCTTGGCGCCTACTTTGGCGACATTACTTTTTCAAAATTGGAACTGTCAGCATAGAATAACACAGTCCATTGCAATGGTGTCTCAGCAATAAGGCGGATCGGTTATATTTTGGGCTTCACTATCAGATATCAAAGACCCTCTCCTTGCATTCATATCTCTATGATTCGAAATAAGTTAAGTCCCTTTACAAAGAATTTCGAGGGACCGAAGATTGAATAGTAGTTTTGAAGCGTTACTTAAAATGAAATTTAATTACGATTGATTGTGTAACCGATGGTTTTTTAATAGATTACTAATTCTGAAATTTCGTAAAACACTTTTTAATATCGGGCAGATTAATAACTTGCCGATTATGCATTCGCCACTACAGCGGCCCGAAGGTATTGACCATTCTATTATGAGGACACCCTATGGGCGGCCAATATTACCCCCTATGAAGGGACAGGCAACATCCAAGCCCAGAACAGAACCAAAGGCTTGATGGTATGGTTCTTAGCCGCTACATAACCTAGTCGGCAATTTTGTGGAGCTGAAATTCGGGTATTCATTATACTGAAAAACAGTTTCACTTTAATATGAATACAGACTTGAAACATGTTTTTAAGTCTAAAACCGGGTAATATTTATCTAACTGTTCTGAACTGTCTGACTGTTCTGAAACAAATGGTATATTAAATCTAATTTTAAATTAGGCCCTATGACAGGAACTCGTTTAAAATTTTATATTTCTTCAAACAAGTCTCTTTATGAAAAATTCTGGTTTTTAGGCATTCCTTATTATTGTTGCTAGGTATCTGACAGTGATCAAAATTCGACCATAAAGCATTAATTTTTTTTTTATTTGAGCGTGAATAAAGTTCTTCTGTCAAAAAGTATGTCTATAGGGATTCCATGTACAGTGGAACCTACTAAAGTGACCACCTTGGCTAAGAGACCTCCTGTCTACAGTGACCACGTTTGTACAATTTCACTTTACAACCACCACACTTTTCTGTGAAGACGATGTTTTTCCAAAAACCATCATATTTTCCTAAATGCAAAGGCAGCTCCAGCGAGTGAGTCATAGGGATCATCTCTCTCTTCCGACCTTGGATTTCACACGTTCCCGTGCGATTTCGGACGTTCAGTTTGCGCTTAGAACAATTTAGGCTAATCTAAAAAGTCTAGTGGCACACTCTGAAAATTCAGCCTAAAGCCGTTGCACTTTTTGTCCTTGAGATTTATTTACTGTCATCGCAAATGCAGGTATATTTGGAAATTGAGATTTTTGAATGGTAAAATAGTACTAGAATATTTAATGAGTGGAATTAAAAATTTTTTTTATTGCCTGCGGTCCCAGTTCAACTTTCGCAATCAATAGCATTACGATATATAAACTTTATGCGCATTCTTGTTGAGTTGACCAATGCTTCCTTTGTATTTAAGTTTCTGATTAGTATAACGATGCAATTAACGTTCAATACTATCTTATGTGGAGGCAAACTATGGTATTTTTCGGTTAGCCAGGTGCAGTTCCCGCCAACTGTTTTCTCTGGGAAACGTTTAAAGACTACTTCTGAGACACTGTCGTTCCTCAAAACAAAGCTGGAAATTTTAATCCGTATACAAAACAGTGTTTATGTACAGAATTCAATATGTACAGAAATATCAATATACTAAAAAGAAATTTGTATGCTTATTGTTATATAATGTGGAATTGGGGAAAATATTTGGAATTAAATTAAAAAAAAATTAAAACAAACTTCCAAAATATGGAAAGGGATAAAAAACTATGTGCTGGAAATTGCTTTAGGTTTGAAAGGATTTGGCGCAGATCACAATTATTTGGCAATTTTTGACTTGCTCCCGGCTAACCGAAAAAAAAAAAGAACCAAACCAATCATAGTCAAAGAAATCTAAAACTCTACTGGATAATTATTGATTTCATTGTCATCATAGCAAATTATTTTATCGCAGCTTTCATGATATGTTCTCTATTCATCAGATATTCGTTTAAGTCAGCTTTAATAAAAGTTCAATCAGCATTTTTAGGTTCTATTATAAGTGACTTCAATATGTTATCTGAGAGTATGTTTTCGGAAATATTTCCATACACTTCATTAATAATATTATTTCCATTCCCTATTATTTGCAGAGGTATTTCTTCAATAATATTTTCGGAGAGAATTTGCTTCGTGGCTGGAGATTGTGAAGAAATTGGCGCGTTTTTGTGGAGCGTCTCTGGGATTGCAACCTGCCCTGTTCGGTTCGTTTTTCCCCAGCTTTAAAATATGGAATTTACAACACTTCGCGCACTTATCAACCGTCTAAAAAAGTCGCGAAGCACAGGGATAAAATACATTTTACTCATTGGTGTTTCACTAAACTTGGGAATAATTTCCCTCTTTGCATTTTTTTTTTTTTTTTTTGTAATACTATAACCCTATAGTACTGCTGAAATTTAGTGTTGTTATTTCAAAATTGACACAACAATGGAACCATCGCGCAAAATACTACTTGCCAAATTACTTCTCTAATTATTTTACGGTGCAATAGCATATTACATAAAAAATTTTAACATTCGCACAACCACCTCCATACAAACTTTAACTGTGCCGACTATATTAAAGATATTACAAAAGTTCGCTCTCATCCGTTTGCGTAATGCTCTGCAAAAGGGACACAAAGGTTTTCCTTAGCGTATTTATATAAAAAATATATAGATAAAAAAAAAGAAAATTTAGAACACCAGAACGGGCATAAAAACGTAAAGCAGGTATTTAATATTTAAGCTCGCGCAACTGAGCTGCATCTCACCTAGAGTGATGGCTCCCATATTTTTTTTTAACCTATTTGTGCCTGGGTATTTTTGCGACTTTCTTCGATTTTTACTGATAATAGAAATAATAGATAAATTTCTGATGTCAATTTCTTGAACAAGGGATGATTTTTTTAAAATCATTATGCATAAAAATCAAAATATCAACATCCTACTTGGTCATGTTAAAATATTTTTGAGAGTTGAGGCTCAATACTCATGAATAAAGGGTAGGAAAAATAAATAACGTTTTCGACTAATAGCGAAAATGCCGTACCAAAAAAGGGACACTAGGCATAAATTGGTTAATGGTAGTATGCGAATAAACGCGAAGGGATATATGAAGCAAGCATTGCCACCTAGGTGCCGCTCTTCATCATGCACGTGGTTATGATACTCCGCAGCTAATCTAACTCCAACCATTGATTTTAAAGACCTTAGGTTTAAAAACTTAGAATTTAAGAAAACCAAAAACTAACACTAGTTTCACGAGCAATGCTGGTTGAGAGTTTACGAACACGCCCACCGAAACAAACATTTGTTTTACGAAATATAAATATAACAATTAATATTTTTCTGTAGTATTTTGCATTTTTTATAATATATGTGTTTTGCAGTTTTAAGTATCTTATGTTATTTTGAGGTTAAGATATTAAAAATTTTAAGCCAATATTATTCACATTTTATAATCATCTTTGTTGTTGTGTTGTTTGTTTGGTTGTGTAACATGTATTTCGGATTTGGGCGCTTAGCCCAAAAGTCCGCTTATAAATCCACGTCAGATGGACAACATGTTCTCCGTGGGGGACTTCCCAAGGGGTCCTTACCAGTATTTACACTAAGTTTCGGGGAAAACCACGGAAAACTCCGAGCGGTTAGGTCGGCGGACGCGACATGCTTTTGAACCAGGCATCTTCCGTCTATCATTTTGAATGACATAGCCACTCGGCCATGGTGGAGCGTTTTTGCTGTGTTTGGAACATTAATTGACAGATTTGGGTGCTTGGTTTCAAACCGCTGAATAATCCTCGTCGAATAAAGTGGCCAAACAGAGACAGGCTTTTCTAGCACAGGGAAAGGAAATTTAAACAGATAGGGACTAACTGGGAACGAACCGACGACCGTATGCTTATGCGATTAGCATAGACTAGGATATGCCATTAACCTCCAATCCACCGGTCCCCTTTTCCTGCGTGTTTTGGATGTAAACAAAATGGCACACTAACAAAAGAATCAAAGGCACCCCAAGTGAGATTTTCGCTCTGCAGAACATGATATTTAGAGTATGGAAGATGTCGAAGTCATAATGATCTACAGGAAGATGCTGTTATGCTGGAAGGTGAGCTTAAAAGATTTATTTTCTATTTTTATAAATGGCTTTGTTGAACTGAATCGTTTTATTTTAATTTTTGCAAGAAGGTTACTACTTACTGTACGTTTACGATACTAACGGAAGAGAGTTATTGATATGGTGAATTTAGTTGCATGTGAAACTTGTTTAAGGTGACCATACGTTCCGTTTCGAACGGGACAGTCCCGTTGTCCCTAAGTACAGCTTCGGGACACCGTAATGACCCGTTTTTAGAAAATGTTCCCTGCAAAGTCCCGTTTTTAAGAAAGAGAGCAACCCACGGTAACGGTTTCAATAAAGGCCACTAAAAATCTAAAATCACCCCACGAGAGTGTCTGTAAAAAAAAAAAAAAAAACTGACCTCCCTCACTCCCCTATCGAGACCCAAAGAAAACGCCAGGGGATGTTCTATTGTTTTTGTGTTTGTTCTTTTAATGTTCTATTTTTGTCAACTATTTCTATTTATTTAATTGTTATTTCTTTTTATAAATCCAGGTTCCTCTTTTGCTTATTCCTGACCCCCTCCCCTCCGATGTCCACTTTATTTTCCCTTTTCACTCTGGTTTTCTAAGAATTTTATTTTTTCCTTCCGAATGACAACTTCCGTTTTCCTGTGTGTCCTTTTGTTTACATTTTCCACCTTCTTGCCTTGTGTCGGATGGGGTTTTTGAAGTCGAAGAAGGGCCTACTCCTTATACCACCCGAAACGTACGTCTTGCACTATTTTTTTATAATATATGCGTGTTTTAGCAAATGTTTTTTTTTCATTTTATTTTGATATTAACATCAACACAAGTTTTTTTGCGCGTTTTCTTAACAACTCAAAGGTACCCAGACCTGAAATTCAGTCTTCCTACACTATTACCTTGAAATAAGTAGATGCCCCGTTTTGAGGAAGAAAATAAATACATTATTGCCAAAAATGTAGTAGATGTCCCGTTTTAAAGGAAAAAATAAATAAATGGTCACGTTAAACTTGTTGCTTTTCTTTCAAGAACTCGTTTAAGTTTTGTATTTTGCAGAATATGGAAATAGCATTACAAGATATATAGATTAAAATACAGGCGACTATGTTTAATGCGTATTAGTGCAAATTTGTAGCAGATTATGTCGGTTTAATGTTTGAGCTTGGGTATAGACATAAAAACTTTCTTTGCCTGGAAGCTTTAGCATAATTGCGTGATAAATTTTGTGTAGTATTTAAAACTGGGTGCAGTTTCGTTGAAGGTTTCGTATTTGTTTGTTTCATATTTTGGAAGGAGCATTGAATTGATTTGAAGGTAAAATCATACAAGCCGGTGCCCACCCCATGTAAACATGGCGACAGTCGCTGGAGCTTGGCGACCGCCAAGCTCCAGCGACTGTCGCCATGTTTAC
The DNA here is from genome assembly GCA_038373885.1 of Cheiracanthium punctorium. Taxonomy (NCBI): domain Eukaryota; kingdom Metazoa; phylum Arthropoda; class Arachnida; order Araneae; family Cheiracanthiidae; genus Cheiracanthium; species Cheiracanthium punctorium. The sequence continues at coordinate 11,780 of JAWZYV010004442.1, forward strand.
TAGTCATTCTAGGCAACCAGTGGTCCGTTTTTAACTAAAAAAACCCCAGTGGATTCAGCAACCTAGTTGTACAGCTATCTAAACTAGGCAACCAGTGGTCTGTTTTTAACTAAAAAAACCTCAGTGGATTCAGCAACCTAGTTGTACAGCTATCTAAACTAGGCAACCAGTGGTCCGTTTTTAACTAAAAAAACCTCAGTGGATTCAGCAACCTAGCTGTACAGCTATCTAAACTAGGCAACCAGTGGCCCGTTTTTAACTAAAAAAACCTCAGTGGATTCAGCAACCTAGCTGTACAGCTATCTAAACTAGGCAACCAGTGGCCCGTTTTTTAACTAAAAAAAACCTCAGTGGATTCAGCAACCTAGCTGTACAGCTATCTAAACTAGGCAACCTGTGGCCCGTTTTTAACTAAAAAAACCTCAGTGGATTCAGCAACCTAGTTGTACAGCTATGTAAACTACGCAACCCAGTGGACCGTTTTTAACTAAAAAAAAAACAACAACAGTGAACTAAGCAACCTAGTTGTACAGCTAATGTAAACTGGGCAAACACTGGCCCGTTTTCAACTCAAAAAAACATCGGTGGATTAAACAACCTAGTTGTACACCTCTTATAAAGTCAGTATGATTAGAATAGCACGTAAATAGCACTTACGAAAACATAAACCACTTCAAATATCAATTTAAAATTCACATT
>JAWZYV010004443.1:0-17506 GCA_038373885.1 Cheiracanthium punctorium
CCAATTCCAGATAAGGGACCAACCTTGCGAAATCGGCACCCCCGGAGAGAGCGTTAAACATGGAGAACATTGGAGCCACCACGGATTTTACGTGCACCAGCTACCATTAGCGTAGACGGTCCCACAGCAGCCCAGCCGCGAAAGCAGAACACGGTGAGTATTAATGATTAATGATATCACGGATATCACGAATGATCACACGGTGAGTATTAATGATTAATGTAATTAGTGAGTAGGCCACCGCGAGACACGATGAAGTAGGTAATGTGTACGACCTCATTGTCTCGAAGATTAATACACAGGCGCTTACATCCTACTCTGTAGAAACCGTGCTGGACCAGGAAGAAAGGCTGTACATTTCTCAACAGAATTTCTCAATTACTTGCATTCTCATTTGCCTTCTGGATTGGCCCCACATCAATTGGTTTTGAAAGAAGGATGTCCTGCTGTTTCGTTACGAAACGTTGATCCACCCAAATTTTGCAAAGTTACACGTCTGCAGGGGAAAGCTCTAAAAACTTTCACTATAGAGTGCACAATTCTGCCCGGATGTGAAACCGGAGAAGTTAATTCTCGGGATTCCATTGATAACAACGAATCTTCCATTCCAATTGAAAAGACATCAATTTTCAACAAAATTAACAAGTCAGAAGGTCAGACATTCAAAGTTGCGAGCTCACACCTGAGTTTTTCCAACAGACAGCTATACGTAGCCCTTTCGTGTGTCCCTTCCAAACAAAATTGGTTTGTACTGTGTAAGGAAAATTCAGCTGCGAACATTGTTTATAAAGAAATTCTATAATCAATTGCAGTAACTTCACATTCTTCACCTCTTTTTTTTTTTCTAAATTACACACGTGCGAAGCCGGTGCGGGTTGTTAGTACATATATAATGTAACTAAACTTACAATATTACAAACGAAAATTGTATTGTAAATATACGCATTCGTATACGCAAAAATAGTACAAAATATTGCAAACAGTAAAGTGGTTGCATTGTTTTTTTTCTTATTCTATTTTCTTAATCCGCTACACTGTCTTTCTTTTTTTAATAATAATGAAAACTTTACGTTCTGAGTTCTAACTTTGACTATTTTGTGAGATAAAAATTACTGTTTACAAAAAGTAGCTAATACTCCTTACATCTATACAACTATGCAATGTGTAACACTTTGACTTCCTTTTAAAAAAATTTTTAGACCTCTTGTGTGTGTTTATTAATTAGCATTCGCAGACTTTTATAGGTGAGGATTTATACAAGAAAAAATCTATCCACCATTATTCTTTGTTTAAGTATAGTTTTTCCCCACGGTTATCATTTATCCTTTTTTTCTAAGAACTTAACTACCGTGTGTAGGAAGAGAACCCGGTGTATACAATTATGAACTGAAAACATGCAGCTATTCCCCTCGCAAGACGGGCCGTACTGTTTGTTTCGGAAACGTGCATGATTCCGAACGCAATGACTGATTTCTTCAGAAGTTCCATTACGGGAAAGGCAAAAGTATACTTCCTCCCCCCCCCCTTCAAAGATAAACTATTCTTGCGAAAAGTAATTAATTGAAGAACATTTCTCCGTTGATAATTTTTAGATTTTCTACAAATCAACTTCTTTAAATATTTGTGGGCAGCAACATCAAGTTTAAAGCACATGTCCGTGACCTAAAATGCCATAATCCTGGAGAAAGTATTTGTAATCATTTATACGTTGGGTTTCGTTCGAAAAGAAAGAGTTTCTTTTTAATTACTTTGGTAGTCCCTTCGCATTTTTTCAAGGACGAAAGTAAGAAAGTTTAGAATTGAATAAGTCATTCATTTAGAAAAGCACATTCGAGACGATTGTTTACATTCATCTTTGAAAAATCAGTGTATTTTAGTTTTCGATTATACTTTTAATTTCTTGTTCGAGATAAATTAAACATTGCAATTCTGTTGCAAACCACCAGAATTTCCTTAACGCAAAAATTATAATAATATTTTCTGTAAGTGGTCCCATGTCTTAGGTTTAGAGATGGGCGGTTCGACTCATTTTACTGATTCGAATCTCGACTCACTCACTACTTCGATGATTCGAATCAGTGATTCGAATCTTGAATCAATAAAACAACTAAAGAAATTTTCCCTCTCTCTGCGCCGAAAGCCGTACTATTTAAACACCCTTCACCCATTCATCGGGTTTCTTCTCCGCTGAGTTCTCGGGCAGTTAGCATCTCTCTCTCCTTGCTCCAGTAAAACTAGTGTTTAAACTGCCCGAAATGAAAATACAGGGGAGCTTCGTATGACCCCCTGGGCCTGTAAGATTAAAAGGTTAAGTTTGGTGTCAAAGTATTCGAAATTTTATGTATCGATGGGGGTCCCAGAGGGGGGGTCGAGAATCAATAAAAACGCGCTCCGATGGATAGTTTCCGAGATATACGTTAATTAATTATGGTAATTAGACTAATTAACCATGATTGAGGCTTAAAAGGACTGCAAACATGTAGAAATTGGCTCTGGGATGGTTTCCAGACTTTGGAGTTGCCGCCGGAGGAGGCTAGTGTTTAAAATGCCCAAATTGAAAATATAGGGGAGCTTCGTATGACCCCTGGGCCTGTAAGATTAAAAGGTTAAGTTTGGTGTCAAAGTATTCGAAATTTTATGTATCGATGGGGGTCTCAGAGGGGGGTCGAGAATCAATAAAAACGCGCTCCGATGGATAGTTTCCGAGATATACGTTAATTAATTATGGTAATTAGACTAATTAACCATGATTGAGGCTTAAAAGGACTGCAAACATGTAGAAATTGGCTCTGGGATGGTTTCCAGACTTTGGAGTTGCCGCCGGAGGAGGCTAGTGTTTAAAATGCCCAAATTGAAAATATAGGGGAGCTTCGTATGACCCCCTGGGCCTGTAAGATTAAAAGGTTAAGTTTGGTGTCAAAGCATTCGAAATTTTAAGTATCGGTGGGGTGTTGAGTCTAGGGGGGGTCGAGAATCAATAAAAACGCGCTCCGGTGGATAGGTTCCGAGATATACGTTAATTAATTATGGTAATTAGACTAATAAACCATGGAGCTGTTTTTTCTGCGATGAGAGAAGAAGAAGCTTTCCGAGAGAAAGCAGTAGCAAAAGCATCACAAGCTGGTATTGATCTCAGGATTTTCTTATCGCCGGCCTCAGAGGCGTAGCCAAGGGGGGGGGGGTTAGGGGGGTCATAACCCCCCATGAGGAATTTTTTGCCATACAAAATGTATATTCTTCACTACATTATCATACACACGTATACATATATATGAGTTGCAGTAGTCATAACCCCCCCCCCATAAAAAAATTCTGGCTACGCCCCTGGCCGGCCTGTATTTTTGCCCTTTATCGAATTCGAGATTTCACTGAAATGAAAATGGGAATATCGGATATTTGATGTTGAAATAAAACCGATATGTCGATTTTTGGCCCAGTCCTACTGAGGGGCTGCTGCCCCCCCCCCCAAAAAAATGGGACCCTTTACTTAGCTTACAATTGAACTTTATCTTTAAATTTGATACCCAGCCCACCCCGAAATAAAATCCTGGCTACGCCACTGTCAATAACACTAACTACGCCACTGCTTTAGGCCCTATTTTGTATTTCTCTGAATTACGAAAGAAAATAAAATCATTCCCCTTAAACGAAAAACAAGGTAAAAAAAAAACAAGGAAATCTGCTGCAATAAAGCGAAATGTTATTTTGCTTACTACAAAGTCCTTTTGTGAGAGCGCTTAATACCGCCCCTGTATCCTTCATTAAAAGTGACAAGCACAATCCTAACTTTATTTCATTCTATTTCCCTTCACATGAAAATCCGCCACCATGTAAACTTAACGTTCCGTTTTTTTTTTTTTTTTTTTTTTTTTTTTTTTTGAGGGTGGGGGCAGGGGGACATATATTAAAGTTAAAAGTAGAAAAGGGATGTTTCATTAAATTTTAAACAAATATTAAATCAGTCAGACAAGTTGGAAGGAGGGATTTTCTTAATTTTTTTTTCGGGGGGGAGATTGACCCCTCTTGCCCTTAGGAAGTAACGCCTATGCCACCCGCCAAAAGCAAACGATGTTCGACCCACTCCACACCCACAGACAGATAAAACTTTAAAATCCGACCACCAACCAAGAAATGAAACACCAAAGATTCGAAAAAAAAACTTCAATTAAATGAAACATCCTTTCAACTCTTTTCGACTCCTTTCGACTCTGAGTCGATAGAAGATTCGAAAAAACCCCTCCAATTAAATGAAACATCCTTTCAACTCTTTTCGGCTCCTTTCGACTCTGAGTCGATAGAAGATTCGAAAAACTAACGAATCTCAACGATAGTATACAATCACCGAAACAGAGCGAAACACTGAATCAGTAAAGATTCGTTGCTGCACCAACTCAGTGACCAACTCACCCACACCCACTCATTTACTGTTTCAAATCATCTATCGACTCAGAGTCGTAAAGAGTCGAAAGGAGCCGAAAGGAGTCGTAAAGAGTCGAAAAGAGTTGAAAGAGTAAGGGAAAATCCCTGGGAACGGCAAAGGGAAAATAAGTTTTTCTTCCCTTCGCACTTGGAATGTATTTCCCTTGAGGGCTTGAGATTCGAATCAGTAGAGAGTGAGTGTAAAGACTGAGCCACTCAGTACCAAGATTCGAATCACTGATTCGACTCATCGAATCATTGGCCATCTCTACTTAGGTTCTTCAGATGCTTAAGTTCAAGTAATGCAATTCGTGTCTAAGTAGTCTGGGTTGCAATGTTTGAAAAAAAAAAAATTGTGTATACGTGTAATTTGTATAAATGGTTTGCAAATCAAGTGTTTGATGAATCAGATTGTAATTTCGCGAATGTACGTGAAAAGGTACAGGGTGAAATGTGGTCTACACTAAAAATCGGAAAATCCAGCCGTTCCAAAATTTTTCGCGATTTTTCCCGCTTTTCAGACGAGTATCAAGAGTAAAAAAATGTAAAACATCGTGTTTAACAATCTGTTGTATCGTAAGTGAAATTACATCATACTGATGTTGCGTTAGGTTTTGAAGGGAAAATAGTAGGGATCGACCGATAGTATCGGCGCCGATACCTCCTATTTTTTTAGGTATCGGTATCGGTTCTTTCCATTCTGAAAGTATCGGTTTCTGTTGCTTTCATGCATTTTCACCGATACTTTTCAACCGATACTTCGGTTTTCAGAAGAAATCACGCAGGCGCAACAACATTCTCGAATCTTTATTTTAGTAATGAGATGAGAGGCGTCGTTTCATTGGCACATTTGTTTGCGCGAGTGTTTTCGAACTGTGTCTTTTTTTTTTTTAAATCTAACCATCACTAAATGGATGTCGAATCACCAAGTGTGGTCGAAATTATGGACGAAGAATCGTTAGATGACAGTTTAACAGGACAATCGTCTATTCTAAATTATTTTGAATTGGTGCCCAACACTAAATACGTTATCTGCAAGGATTGCAAAAACAAATGTCGAGAGGTAGGCTATAATTTTAATATATATACACACAATGAATCTCCCTATAACGAACTCGCTCGGTTCTAGTTAAAAAATTAGCTATAGAGAAAATTTCGTTGTACAGAGATTAGATATTTTTGCAGTTGTTTCAGCAAACATTACAAACTTTTTAATTAATTCAATGTTTAAAAGTATTAAATTATGACTTTCAATTAAAAATAAATTGGTATTTATTTTTATTGGTTGTTTACTTTTCATTGTATAAATGAAATGTTCAATAGTAAAGACAATCCACGAATTTAGAGAATAAAACATGTAATGCACTTCAAAATTCCGTTATTTTACATTGTTTTGCATTCTGTGAATTAAAATTTTCATAAGAATATTCACATTTTAAAAGTCCTCTGAAAATAGTGAGGCACATTTTCTTCCATTTGGAAACATCTTTTAAGTGGTTTTAAAAGGTTGAAGCATTTAAGTATGATGTGGTTTTGGTCGTGAAGCGCAGGGCCTATTATTATATGGGCAAATCGGGACTTTGCCCAGGGCCCCTGACTTGAAAGGGCCTCCAATTTTAAATGTTTTTCCTGAAATATTCTTTTTTATTTCAAAATTTTATTAAAATTATAACAAATTTCATAGATTGGAGGCCTCCAAATCTATCAATCTCCGGTGCCCCTGTTGGTCATAATCGGGCGCTGGTGAAGTGTCTTCATTATCAGAGTCAGTTTCAGTTTCTTGGCCTCCATTTTTATCATCTGTTACTCTTCCACTAAGTGGTCTGTTTAGAAATAAAAGTTTTCTTCAAAACTAACAAAAAAAAATCAAAGGTAAATCTGAAATATTCGCTATGGGAAGATAAGCTCTTCGTTATATGGAGAATGTTTATAGTGTTATTTAAGCCTTAAAGTTACGTTTCCATGAAAAATTTCGTTATAGGGAGAAATTCGTTGTAAGGAGACTTCGTTATAGGGAGATTCTACTGTATATATAGGCTTTTGATATCGTTGGAGAAAGTCTAGCTGTTGGTATAGATTTCACTCTTAAGAGACATCCTTTAAATTTTTATTTAAAAAAATTGGCGCAAGGACAGCTGATTCGGCTCGTGTATGATATAGATATCAAAATTGATGGGGGAGACGGTCCTTGACATCGAAGTTGTGGGCCAAACTTTAGGATGTTAGCGAAGTCGCGGGCCAAACTTGCGGATTTAGCAAAGTTGCGGGCCGTATAATTCGGATTTATATGGGATATTGAATGGTTTATACGGAGTTTTCAAATGTTCCTCCGGCCGGATCAAAAGCCGTGGTGGGCCACATCCGGCCCGCGAGCCGGCGGTTGCCAATATGTGTCTTAAAGTGTAATATTTCAGCCTTCGAAATACGTTTGAGGAATTTGTTTCTATTTAGCTTATAGAGCTTCAGATACAGATATTTTAATATTAGTCAGCCCGAAATATTTGAAACCGAAAGTAGTAGCATTCTGCTGCAAACATAAAAAAGGCGCCCCTTTTGTGCTCTAGATCAGTGGTTCCCAAACCATGGGCCGCGACCCATTGTTGGATCACGGGAGCAATTTCGGCGGGTCCAAAAGGATGGGAAAAAATTAAACTTTAGTATTTTATATATATATAGTAAACTATACTATTTTATATAGCCTATATTGGTTATCGTTATGCAGTAGTGGGCTGCGAAAAAAAAATCTAGTTGAAGATTTTTTGAAGAGAAGGACAAAAAAGTTTGGGAACCACTGCTCTAGATAAAGATCTGCCCAGTTTTAGTTCAAAATGGCCCCCCTTTCGACGATGGCACCCAGATTTTGCTTACCTTGCCACGTCGCCCCTACTCAGAGCTTAGAATTAAAACAGATAAAATTTGTTCATATCAATCACAGAAAAACATGTTAACAATGATCATAAAAACAAAAACACTGAAGACCAATTTCATTAAATATGCATAATTTAAGTAGCAACTTTTTTTAAAGACTTGAAAATTCAATTTAGTTTATCATTTTTGGATTTTTCTTTAACCTTCATTTAATCTTATCATTTTTAAACATCTTTTATTTAGACTCTCCAAGGCGTAGTTTGAAAACGAGCAAAAATATTTTTCTTCATATTGTAGCTGTTTCAATGACAAAATTAATTATACTAAAATTATAAACAAAAACTGTAAATGTAAAAGCAATTTATTCCTTCTTTGTGTCGCAAAGAAGTTAACTTTTTGGCAATGACTTGAAAACTGGCGACTCCTGTGAACTTTAATTATGTTGGTCCAGAAGTTAAATGATTCGTTTTAAAACAGTACACACAATCAAAAGTACGAATTATCAAACATTTAATGATTTTATTATCTATCAGGTTAATGAGAGAAGTAGGATTTGTGTATCATTCTGTTTTGAGAAGTGAAATAATTATCAATATCTAATAATTATTTATATTGTTAATTTACAAAGTTGAAGTTTTATTAGTATAATAAGTAATACTAATTATTATTTAGTTTATTTCAAATTTTGGGGTAAAAAACATATTTCTTGTAAATAGTATTAGGTTTATATATAAGGAAAACACAGGAATAATCGGTGTGTACCTGTTCTTCGTACGGAAAAGATCAAATACATGGATCATCCGGATCACTTGTGACTTAACTCTGTCCGGAGAATCAAAATATTCGGATTTTCAAAAAGAACTTAAAAATGATCATATAGGTCATATTAAAAAGAAATCTTGCTAAAACGTTTAATAATTCACTTATTGGTTAAATAATTGGAGCATATAAATAAAACCATTAATTAATGTGAACTTATTATGCATTTTAAGGGAAGAATTTACATACGTATTTAATGAACGATATGTAAATACATATGTACTTACATAGTACTGTATACAGATTATACATTATCACAATTTAATGCAGTTTAAGTAATCTAAAAAATATTTTCATATGTGAAAGAATTATAATTAAAGAAAATCTAAATAAAACTTGCAAGCTTTGAAGTTGAATAAATTTTTGTAAGCACAAAATCGAGGCATGAACCAAAAACAAAGACAGATATAGTAAGAGCAAGCAGGAAGCTGTTTTGGGTCTAATATGGAAATCTTTTATCTGGCTCATAGCAACAAACAGGCGACAAAATAGAGATTGAGAAAAGTTGATTTAAATATTTGCACCAGTCGGCAGTGGAAATGGATTATTTTATTAATATATCCCTTTAACTCCCCCCCCCGTGTTTGTGTTCTGTCAAGCCTAAATAAGGGGCATATACCTATAGGGAGGCTTGGGCGGAAGCCTTTTTAAGGGAGTCTAACTCATATTCACGTAACATCTGGAGAAAATCGCCCAAAACTCTAGACCACTAGATCGACAGCCTCGCGAGGAGAAAGAATTCCGAACCTGCATACTAAGACGCTTCCCAGTGCTCAGCTTTTTATAAATTCGACCATTCGTTGGCATGATTGAATAGAAAAGAAAGACTAGAACTACTGTAATTTCACACTTCAATATATCCACTGCTTTTTCTTTTTAATGCTTTCTACTGGGCTCAAATTTCATCATGCTGTTATTCATTTCAAGAATCATAACGAGAACTACACTCTCGCTACAAAAACTGCCCAGAATACAGATGTAGGTTTAAATGACATTAAATTATGTAAAGTATCGGTATCGGTTAAGTATCGGTATCGGCCGATACCATAACCTAAAAGTATCGGTATCGGCAATTTCTGAAAATGAATTTATAGGTAAAGTATCGGTATCGGTCATCGTCGAAAATGTGGTATCGGTCGATCCCTGGAAAATAGTGATTCCAGTTCGTTGAAAACAGCTTCTCGAGATCACACAGCTTAATTTTTTTTCTGGAATAAAATGATTTCCTTTGCATGAAGTAATTATATAAGGAGGACAGTTCGCAGAAAAACGAAATTATTCGAAGACGAAAAATTTCCGTAAACGTACTCCTAGAGAGATTCTTGAGAAGACCATTGAATTCCAATGACGGGAATAAGCACGTTTTGAAAATGCGCGGAGTTTCTTTATGAGTGCGTTTGTGGGAATTTTTCCGAACGGAAAGATTCTGATGTAGGGGAAAATAGGGAACCCTTTTTGGCAGTCCCTTCACATTTTTTCAAGGACGAAAGTAAGAAGGTTTAGAATTGAATAAGTCATTTATTTAAAAAAGTACATTAGACACAATTGTTTACATTCATCTTTGAAAAAACAGTATATTTTAGTTTTCGATTATAGTTTTAATTCCTTGGACGAAATAAATTAAGCATTGCAATGCAGTTGCAAACCACCACAATTTCCTTAAAGCAAAAATTGTAATAAAATTTTCTTTCTTAACTAAAGGGAGTAGTCGTAATTCTGAAAATGAAGCTAAAGCAATGCAATTCGTGGCTCCGCAGTCCGGGTTGCGATGTTTAGAAAATAGAATTGATTATGTATGTTGTTTGGATGAATGGTTTACAAATCCACAGTGTTTGAAGAATCACCTTGCAATTTCGGGCAAGTACGTAAAAAGCCACAAGACGAACTGTGGTCTACTTTAAAAATCTGAAAATTCATCCGTTCCCCAAATTTTCGCTCTTTTCAGCTGAATATCAAGAGTAAAAATAATGTAAATCATTGAGTGGTACAGTTTGTTGGTAAGTGAAACGCCGTCATATTGATGTCACGTTAGATTTTGAAGTTAAAATTGTGATTCCAGTTCGTTGAACACAGCTGACATCACATAGCTTAATTTTTTTTTTCCGGAATAAAATGATTTCTTTTCCATGAAGTAATGTTATATGGGGAACTGTTCCCACCAAAACTAAATTATTCGAAGACGAAAAATTTCTGTAAGCATACTCCCTTTAAGGATAACTCCCGAAAACACGGGAGAGTTAGCAGCTCTTCGTTTACATGTATATTTATATTTTCTGAATCTAATATTTTTCTTCAAAAATACCTTCATTTTTAGTTTTCTTGCGGCTTTTAGCAATTTAAGCAACCACAACGGATACTATTGATATGGTAATTAAATTTTAATGTTGAAATTGGAAATGAAATTACTCATCCACTTTGTTTTTACGTAATGCGTTTAAACGTCTATCAGTAAGTTAAAGGGTAACAAATGTTGACGAAAAAAATAATATCACCTTCCAGATAGTTTCCACATTATAAAATACGTAATCAGAATCGAATATATAAATTATTCACGAGATAAAAGTTTGTTGAGTTAAGCAGATAAATACATAATATTTTTATTTTCGTTCTTATCAGTTTTTTTTAACAATTTCCATTCCTCTGCGAAGAATGGGTTCATCAGCTAGTATTGAATAGGTGTAAAATAGGAAGATTGAATCATACTTGACTTCTTCGTACTTAGTAAAAGATATATTTTAAATTTTGGTATTCAGGCTCTAACGGTAAAATCGATTTAAACAGTTCTATAATTCAATTTAACAAGTTTCTGCGTGACGTCTACACGTACATATGCATCATGAATGTACAATGTGTTTTAACCGATCGTGAATATATTTTGATTAGTTTTGTAGAAATGTATGCATGTACTATCTATGAACGGATGTAACTCTCGTAGCTCAAAAAAGATTTCCTGCAAAATACTGAAGTTTGTATTTAGGACCTTTAGTGTACCTCCCTTTTTTATTCAAATTGATTGAGCTCATTCACAATTATTAAAAATCTATGAGCCCCCCCAAAAGACTTTCAATGCATTAGTGTCTATGGCATGATTACCAGCGTACGATTTTTCGGGAGGATTACTCACCACTATTTTTTAAGATTTCTTTTGTAATTTCGAAAATCTGGAAGCAGAAATGAGTGCCTCTGCGAGGGATTGTGCTAGTTACCTGCACCGTTTAAAGTTTGCGGTAAATTGCAGTTAGGGCTAGTCCAACTGCCTCCGAACTTGGCATTGTTTGATGGAAAAAAAAGGCTCGGTTTCGTAATATCGTACATACAGTCAACTCTAGTTGTTGTGAACCTTTCGGGAAATTTCGTTCATTAAAATCCATGTTTGCTCATGTTGAACAGTAAAATTGGATTCAAAACTAGAAAACATTATTTGATACAAATACTGAATATTTATTAAGTAGAGCAAACATAATTAATCCTATTTATGGAAATTATGTTCAATCTATTCAGTTGGCAATGTGCGTTGCAGTGGGAATGGAGAACGGAAGGTCAAGAGCGAAATTACCGCGTTTGGTTCACTTTTAAAAGCTGTCTGCTTTTGTTTCTGAATGCTTTTAAAGATTAAAATGCCTTACAGCAATGAAAAAAAAATTATAATCCCCTCTCTGCCTCTTGCCTAGCATGAGTATGATAGTACAGACAATGGCAATTCACTTGTATTTCAGAACAGGGGGGGGGGGGGTTCTTGATAGTCTTTTTCTCTTTGCTCGAACACAAAAGAGACACTCTTCGTAAAAATCGAACAACATCGCCATGCCGTGCAGATTTTTTAAAATTCACTATAACCGAAGTAAAGAAGAATAAAGTGGATCCAAAATGTAGGTACATAATTTAATAGACGTACATGGAAGTTATGTGATGTCCACAGCCTTTTTTATATGTTAGTGTTAATAAAAATAAAAGTATTACATACTTTTATTAAATTTTCGGTGGGGACAATCCAGGTGCAAGTCTCTCATGAAAAAGTTATGCGACGAGCGCAGTAATATTTGAGTGGGGGACGTATATTTGACGACTTTAATAAATCCCCAGCAAACACACTACTGCCCGCAAATTGATGGCAGGGTACCCGCCGTGCTGGCAAAGTGCCGTACGCCGGGAGCACAGTGCATTGCCGTCAGTTTAAAGTCACTGGAATACCAAATGCCTGAAAAATGCATATGCGCCAGTACATTGCCAGTAATGGTGAAATGCCTGTCGCACCCATGTGTCTAAAACATGCATGGCATAGCTAACGGCGTGGTACTGTTTAAAATGTACTGGGCCAGCACTTTTTAGAGGTAATGGGCCAGTAAATATTTCGTAGTGTTAGCATAAAATTTCGTTATTTCATTTAAATAATCAAACTCTGATGGGCGTTCATATTATTATTATTATTATTATTAGGGAGCAGAGGGGACTGCAGCCTCCTCCCCCGCGAAATGGGACACTTTACTTAGCTTGCAATTGATATTTAGCTTATAATTGGACGTTGGCTTACAATTTGATACCTAGTCCCTCTCCGAAATAAAATTCTTGCTACGCTACTGCTTTCCCTCAACTGTAGTCGAGCTAGCCATGCTGTAAATTTGAAAGAGAAAGCTACACACTAAATTACAAAATCTGTGTTTTTTTTCGGCTTACTGATGTGCAGTTTTCAGTTCTAGGTTGGGAAGTTTATTTGGCTACTTGATATCGATCGACAGTTTCAACAGCTTTTTTTTTTGTAGCTGCCCTGGGCGGTTGCCCAGTTTGCCACACCGAAGAACGTATATACAGGGGGGGTGTCCAGGGAGTCCAACCCCCCCGCCATCCGAAATTTCGTTTTTTTGTTAGTGAAATAATAATGATGAAGAATAAAGTCTTTGTGTGAAAATTTTTGCCTTTTTTACCGTTTGGACTCTCAAAATTTTTGGACATTCCCCGATTTATTTATTTTTTTTTGGGGGGGGGACGTCTCTGGCCACCAGCTAAGGAAAGCTATAGGGCTCCTGCACTTATTTTCTTAGAAATAATGGGACAGTATTTTCATGTAATAGTCAAAATTAGAAACTACGCAGATATTTTGTTCAGACTCATTTATTTAAAAACGCTATTTAGATTGTTCTTCAATTATTCCCCGCATTTACTGCTTTTCTTACGAAACTTCTAGCAGGTGCAAAAGAAAAAAAAAATAAATAAATAAAGAGACAGACATATATATCAGACGTCTTTCACAGCTTAAAACTGCTAATCTCAGATTTGGCGATATTAGGTTGCAATATTCGAATTGTTTTCGCAGATCTGGCTATATTTATTGAGATTATTTGTTAGTCGTTTTCAGCGAATGTATTCGAACCTCCAAACCAAAGGGAGTTTAAACCACTATTGAACCCAAGGGCGGATCCAGAAACTTTTTTCGGAGGGGGTGCAAATCGTAAATACTCATTTTATCTAGTGTAAAGAACACTCAATATTGGTGAAAGCCCCATTTACCTAGTGTAAATATACTTTTCTCGGAGGGGGCGCGCGCCCCCTGCGCCCTCCCCCTGGATCCGCCTTTGATTGAACCCATGCTTAACCTATTAGAAAAACTGAAAATGCTAGCATTATACTCAAAATACAGTTAAATACTTATATAAGTTACTACTTATATAAGTTACTAGTTAATACTTATATATAGTTTAAAGAACAAATAAAAATACAGCCAATCTTGAGTAATTCAAAGTTAAAAGGACACAAGAAAAATTTCAAAATATCTAAAAATTTCGAAAAATATATATTTCCACAAAAAATTGATACATTAAAAAAAAATTCTATGAATCGACCATAAATTCGAATTTTTCAAGTTTTATATAGAGCAGTACGTATAGGGATGGATGCAAGAGGAGACAGAGATTTACACCTTTTTTGCAAGATGAGACAAACATTTTTAACATTACGATACGGGGATCTTGTTAGATGAGAAAAGCATTTTTAACATTATGATATAGGGATTTTACGTGACGAGACAAATATTTTAGGCTGTTTTGCGAGAGGCCTATTTTTCGTCTAGCGTTCACCCCCTAATACGCACGTTTCAGGGGTACAGAGGTTCCATCCTTCTTTGTAGGGGCGTAGTGAATGAGGCAGGGACGTGCTTAGGGTTTTAGGGGGCCCTGGGCAAAACATATTTAGCGGCCCGAGATAAAAAGCAATTAAGGGCCTTTCACTTTTCTTTACTTACTAAGTTATTGTGGATCTTGTCATGTCTCCCCCCCGTCCACCAGCACAAATCGCTACTGCTACTATAATTAAGTAAATTACATTAACTAATTAAGATTTTAATACAATAAGTATCCATAATGTAAAAGCTGCATCTAGGTACTTAACATGTTGTAAATTTGAAATAAGATAAGCTATATAGGAAAATACATATTCAGCACATTTAAAAGCACTAATTTTATCGAAATTTAAAAGCTTCAATCCCTCCTCCCCCGGCCCCATATACGAAAAATTTGGGTTTTCGTCAACAAAATAACGTTAATGAAAGTTTGATCACCTGATATCCACGAAATCAACAGTTAGAGGCCCTGGGCGATGGCCTAGTTTGCCACCCCCTAAGCACGGCTCTGGAATGAGGGTGGACTTTTCGTACCACCCGAAACGTACATATTGTTTATTCGATTTTATTAAAGTGCCTTTATAATAATGAATTATTTGCGTTAAGCATTTAACTATTTATTTCCGCGTTTAACCTGTTCGCTCTCATTATTGAAAAGATGCAGCGGGGAATACTATCCTTCTTTGTCATGTTGCTTCTCAGTATGGGATTTTAAATGCCCCTTCCCCTCCGACTGCAGTAGCTGAGTCGCTGGGCCTCAGCAAAGCATTCAAAACCATATGCTAAATTGAGTTTTCAGCGCCCCTTCTGTTTTCCTGAATGGAAAACAATGGTAATTGGAAAATATTGTGCCCCTTGTATATGCTATGAACGGGGGCATATGCCCCTCTAGCCCCCACCCCCTTAAAACTTTTCACTATTCGAATATTCACTCTTTTGTTTGAATATATTTGATAAGTTTTATAAGCTACTTTCGTGCTAAATGGATAGTTAGTAGTTAAATTCAAATTCCTCACAAACATAAAAAAAGGAACATTTTACACTTTCCACAGCATTTGAGAAAAACGAAGATCCCAACTTCACATCAAAAGCAAAACAATTTTAATATAAATATGTGTATGGTTATTACTCGTAATTACAAGCTGAATAATTACAAGATTTATTCAGCTTATATATATATATATATACTATGCACACTAAAGAAATGTTTATGATACGCCGGCGCCCACAGAAGGGTTATAGGCGGCTTCAGTGAGATGTTATGAAAAGTTGGCGAGTTTAAAACGGAAATGGCGATTTTTGGGTTTATAAGTTTTGGCAACCCATTCAATTGAGCGCGCTTCCCATACTCTTACGTTAAACAACGGCCAAATTTTATTTGTTATTTGATGAATTACGCATGAAGTACTTTTTTAGGATACAAAATTTTGCAGATAGCTTTCGAAAAAGTTAAATTGGTATTTTTAAACAGTTTCACAAAGCTAGTAAAATTTCAACATTTGGAACAGTTATTTATATAAAACAACGCTGTTTCAATGCTGAAATCTTTGTTAGCTCATAACTTTGATGGCCTTACCGTGATAACTTCGATACAGTAATAGTTGGATACAATATACTTGGATATAATAATACCTTGGAGAACTATGGATTAAAATAACAGGTAAATCTTAAGTTTTACTGTTTTTAAAGTAAATACTCTCACAGCATATTTTAGTGTATAACTATTTTCCTCCTTAAAATTTGAGTCATGTAGTATACAGCAGGTAGATAAAGGAATTTCTTTTCAAAATAGGTAACAAAAAATCTTTTGATCTAAATAAAATGTTACCCTAATGTTATGTGTAACCATATAGCAACTTTATTTATTATTACTTCCTGTAAGATTATGATTTATATATTAATGAGTATGTCATTTTATCTCTCACCCCCGTTACTAAAAATTGTCCCAAAAATGCGACATAATTTTACATATATTTAAATACTATTAGTTCACAACAGCTTTAATCTATTGCTACAGTATTTCGTAAGCTGTAGAATATGCATCACATGTATTTTTCTATAAATAGGTTACAATCCTAAAAATTTCAACATTGGGTTACCAGGCGAAATACACGGAAGATGAGATATAAAGTGACATAGGCAATTAATATCGTTTTAATATGGCAATAATGAAACTAAAAAATTAGGGAGGGAGGTTCATGGAGGGTCTCCCCCTGACGAGGCTCGAATAGCCGAGTTATATATATATATATATATATAAACCGTAAAATATTAAAACTCATTTATAAAATCTCTTTAATTATGAGATATTGAAATTAAACTGTTTATAAATGATTTTATGTAGGTTTTGACATATGTTATATCCTCTCTCATAAAAAAAAATATGTTTTGAAAATGAAAATTTGTAAGAAAATTGCATTTTGTGAAAACTGCACACAATTCACTAATGTTGGGCGAACATAATTTGCAAATGATGTACTAATGGATTTTGCTGTTTTTTTTAATTTTTCATGTATCTAGTTTTTTATCTTAAAATGTTACCCTTAAGCAATGTCTTTTTTTTTTTTTTTTGGAATGGGTTGATGAATAAGCCCCCCTCCGCCACTGGCTCATATTTTAGTTATGGCAGCGTTACTGTAAATAGGCACTAATCCGGTAACGTTCCATTATATTGTAGTCACTGTTAAGGCACCAGGCCAGTGCCTTTATTTTTAATATTAGCCGGCACCCGGCCGTTTCATTTTGGGAATTATAAACTTAATGGGCCAGTGCCTTTATTGTGAGTAACGGCCGGCACATGCATTATGCCAGTAGAGTGCCGCTGCCTTCCTGGGCTTCTGGGGCGACCACTTTTGGTACGATTCGGTTACTTTTTGCAGTGCCGGGCCGGCGCTGTACGTGATGGCAGAAAGGCACTGGCAAGGTACTCCGCCAGCAGGTGTGTGTTTTCTGGGTCGTTTTAAATATCAATTTAAATTAATAAACTGTGACTGAAAAGTTATGTCACGTGCGGTGACAGATCCCCCATATAGGAAGGCGATGGGCGGAAGGGGCGGCTTCCATTTTTAGCGGCCCCTGACGGAGGAAGTCCGACTTAGCTCGGTGTCCCCTAATTTTGAACAAATTCCAGGTGAAGGCCTAACCACCTGAAATCGGCATTCCCAGAGAGAGCGGTAAACATGGAGGACATTGGAGCCACGACGGATTTTACGTGCACCAGCTCCCATTCGCGTAGACGGTCCCACAGCAGCCCAGCCGCGAAAGGAGTTCACCTTCCCAAGCACTGGC
>JAWZYV010004444.1:0-11568 GCA_038373885.1 Cheiracanthium punctorium
TGGCTGTATACAGTGGCATTTTATATCTGTACCGGCTCCTATCGCACATCGTTGTCTCTTTATAAATTAGAATTTAAACGAAAAAAAAAAAAACACAGATGAGCATTGAAACAAAATTAAATTAAATTAAAGCACGCAATTAAGTGATTTAATACAACAACATAAATAGCATGGCCAACAATGTTAACGTAATACTTAAAGGACTTCTGGGGGAGAGGAGGAGGGAAAAAAATAAAATTAAAAAATGCATAGCCATCCTGTGAGGACTGCCCCCTTTAGTCGATTCGACTGGCTACGGACCTGGTCTGCTGGTAGAGCTACATTACAAGTTACCGTAATTTTTTTCGTTCCGGTTCAACTAAAAATAAATACAGGGTGTCCATAATTAAAGTCCCACTTTAAAACAATCAGAAAAGGGAAACTACTGGACCAAATGTTATCAAATTTGGCAATTGTGTAAAGGTAGTCAGGGGATTTAATATCGGCGAAAAAAAAGATCAAAAATTCAACACCAGGTGCAAGGACGTATTTAAGGGGGGGGCAGGTGTCCGAACCTCCTCCTCCACGAAATTTCGATTTTTCCTACTAAAATGAAAATGATATAGTGTCCGTTTGAGAAAAATTGCCTTTTTTACCGTTTGGACCGCCTCCGAAATTTTTGAATCCCCTCCAAAATGTTCTTCATGCGGGGAAGGGGGGTCAGAAGCCTAAACACCCCCCCCCCTAAATACGTCCTTGCGCCTGGTGTTTAATTTTTGAAGTTTTTTTTTTTTTTCTCCGCTAATAAATCCCCTGACCACCTTGACACAATTACCAAGTTTGATGACATTTGGTCCAGTACTTTTCCTGTTCTGATCGTTTTAAAGTGTGACTTTAATTATGGACACCTTGTATACCGGTTCAGTTCCAGTTTCCGTTCCGCCAAAAATAAGGGTTTTCGGTTCAGTTCCGAATAAAGTTTTTATATTATATATATTCTTATTTGCACAAAAATAGAATTATGTCACAAACAAAAAATGTGATTTTATCAAAATTTAAAATACTTTATTCTCTTTATAATTTGTAAGTTGGTTACAGTATACATTATTGATAAATTGGTTACAGCAACAAAACAACTCGGAACCACCTTTATAGATTCACTTGTGTTCCGGCAAGTGAACACACACACGAATAGTTCCTTCTGCTAGTTTAAAGCCCAGGTTCTCAAACTTGTTTCGACCACTGCCCACTTTAAGTTAAAGAAAAATAAAACTAGTGCCCTTCCCACATAAATTTTAAGCTACCTTTCTATCTTAACCAATGTTGCGTAGAATCTTAAACACAGTTCTTGCAAGTAAAATTTTTAAACATGCACTAAAAAAAAAGAAAAAAAACTGAACGGAACGAAAAAACAAACTAGCAAACTCCCAGTTTTGTTATAAAAAAAGGTTATTAAAGGAACTAAATCAATGTATTATTATTTAACTTGATTAGAAGCTCTCTTACAACAAGGTTTCTTGTGGGTAATAGGCTTCGACTTATTAATTTTAGTTTTAAGTTTATTTTAGTTATTATAATTTTAGTTTTAAGTACTGAGGGCACTAAATGATTTCAGTGGCATGGCAGTTTAAATTCGGATTTTTACAGATAGAATTTGTCTGTGTCGCTCCTCTAGGTTACCTTAACGAACCCTTATCTTCTCTGAGCCTTCTACTGCTCCCCTGAAAGGCTCCAGAGGCTGCAAGCGTCCTCGCTCACTCTGAGAAAGTCTGCTTTAAAAGATTACGATAATAACGTTGCTGTACTTTTTCCTTCGTATTATTCTTCTAGTTACC
Organism: Cheiracanthium punctorium; assembly: GCA_038373885.1. Classification (NCBI taxonomy): domain Eukaryota; kingdom Metazoa; phylum Arthropoda; class Arachnida; order Araneae; family Cheiracanthiidae; genus Cheiracanthium; species Cheiracanthium punctorium. Next base: position 1,815 of record JAWZYV010004444.1, read on the forward strand.
CAAGATCGAGGTTTTTGAGTCGAAACATTATTTTGACCGAGATTTTCTATACCACGATTTCACCATTGCTGATTTAATGAATCTAGGACAAAGTGTTGATAGCTTTATGATGTTTGGGTAAGTGCTCAATTAAATTTTTAATAACATTGAAATTTTATTACTTTTTCAGGTTTATAAGACTTTGTTTCGAAGATTTCTGTTAGTCGTTCCTTACGCTGCTCCAAAGAAGGCGTAACATTTTTTGTGCGTGTAAGCAGCTGGCAACAATGTTTGATTGCATTCGACTAACACTACGGAATGAGTGTTCATCAAACCAACATTATTTTTTAAAAACCTTTAGATACTCATTCATTCTCATTAAAAATAAACAGTAAATGTTTCCTCTTAGAATGTGCTACTTTAAAAACATAGACAAAACACTGTATACTTGCACTAGTGGCGTAGCCAGAAATATTTCATAGGGGGGGCGGGTTATGACTACTGCAACTCACATATATGTATACGTGTGTGCGAAAAGGGAGTGAAGAATATACATTTTGTATGACAAAACATTCCTCATGTAGGGGGGGGGGCGAACCCCTATCCCCCTCTTGGCTACGCCACTGACTTGTACACATATACACCGAAGAGCCATTATATTATGACCGCCTGTTCAATAACGCATTGCGCTTCCTTTGTCCTTCAAAACAGTTTATTAGTCTTTTTGAGGCCATAAACTAAATATTTATGGCCACAAAACTTTTTTTTGTGGCCGAACGAATTGAATGCTACTATAAATGCTGTGCACATATTTTTTTAATAGAAAACATGGGGACCGTCAATAATATATACAAAGCCATCCAAGCATACCTGCGACAATTAGAAAACTGACAGGAAGATACAACATAAATCATAAATATTTTTCAGCTTCATTGAAAAGCGCTTATAATGCCATTCAAATGTGCTCGTATGCTTTTGTGTGAACCTGTAAAAGAGTTGTAAATTTAACACACAATTTACAGTAGAAAGTTTGCAACCACAAATTAAATGCCAAAACCATAAATAAAGTTCGTAACTATCTGTACTACGACAGTTATAGAACACGCGCAGAAGAGGCAATGATCCGACAGAAAGAAGATAGACAAATTGGAATTTAAACATATTTCAACGTTATCTAAAAGTGTTGATAAACGGTAATTTTATGAACGCATTTGTTTTTTATATTAATATTAGCCGTTGAGTTTTGACGAATTTAAGTATAGTGCCTATTAACTTTTATGAGAAATGTTTCATACTAGTTAAGCTTCTGTCTAATTCTTCTCTTTAATACAGATATCGTACCCATTATAAACTTCAGGGGCCATACATTTACAACGTTTTTGGGCTTGAACAAAATTTATTGTGTTACTCACTGAATTCCAGAGTGGATGAAGATCTCGACCCAACTATAGGGTCTTTACGTATGTATGAAACAATATGTGCTCTGTATTTTTTCACCTTTATTTATCTACAGTTTTGTGCTCTTTCAGTTATCCTTTACAACAATACTGTTAACGTTTTGGATGTATTATAGTTAAGATAAAGAAAAATTATAAGCTGAAAAAGTCACCTGTATATTGTTATTTACTTGTACACAATAAGGAGAAAAAAATGAATTCAAAGGAAGTTTGGAGTTTTCTTTGACGTGCAGACGAAAAAGAATTATCGTTTAACTTCGGCAAATGTATCAAATATTTTAGATATTAATTTTTATCTTAGAGCTGCAGCTACCTATTAAAACAGAGAGTATCTAATTATTAAAAGTTAATAGCTATCCTATATTTTTATTTCAAATTTGAAATCATCATGACAAAACAATATCCAAAATACAAATATTCATTCATTTTCACAGCATAGTTCAGGAATCATAAAACGCACTGAAAAAGGACCTCTCTAATTTTAAAAAAAGATACTTTAAAATTTGAGTCCTATCTCTTAAAATTTTTAACCCATTTCAATGGAATTTATTTCAAAATATGACTTTTAAAAGCCAAAGTTAACGATGATAACTTTTTTCGGACTGTAAGTTATATATGTGTCTGAAAAAGTGGCCAAAACTTTATGGGGTGATAGAACGCATCTACAGGAGTAAATTTCGTCATAGAGAATATGTCATAAAAATTAGCACTCTAAGAAAGAGTTCCTAGAATGAAACGAAGTTTTACATACGTAAGTACATCGTCGTTAAGTGATTATAAAATCAAAACAAACTGATCATTTACTGCAAGAAAAACTACAAATGAATGGAGGTCTTAGTACGCTCTTGGGCCACCTCTATGCATGATGTGATACTTGCGGGTGAAGAATAGCTCCTGGAATCTTTTCCATTTGCTAGTGCCGTGGTTTAATACTAGGGGTGACTGTCTGTCACCCCTGGATGACATGAGTGGTCACCCCTAGATGGTATGCGATTGCAACTTCTACTATCACACCAGCTGTGGGTGCAATGTGCCGTTGTAAAACAAAGGCAGGATTGAGGCATTCACCCCTGGGGCTCTACACACGTACGCGATTGCCATCACTGAACAAATTGAATCTGGAATCGTTGCTCAAGACGACCTGGTTCCATTCGATTGCAGTCCAAACTCGTCGAGCGCGACATCATTCCAAACGGAGGCGAGGGTGTCTGGGTGTCTTTGGCAGCCCATGTAATGGGCTCCGCGATAGCAAATGTCCTTCAGTCAAGCCCCTTGCAATGGTACGGACAGACACAGGGATCCAGTGAAAGTGCTGCCTGTGTCTGGATGGCGTACAACGAGGCAGTTGGCGCTATGCGTGCATGTCGTATGATGTGACATGCACGCATAGCGCCTTGTCTCCACTTGAAGAACAGATGAATGGGGTCAACACCTCCTCGCAGTAGAATCAGAATTGCGTAGGTGGCAGGCTACTCACCAAGCTGACAACCCGGCTTCCATCATTGTGATTCTAACCCTCTCGCACCGGACAGCTGTTCATATTGTCTTCAGTGGCGGCGTAATGGCATCTCTATTTAAAAAGCATCCCTCAGCAGCTGATAAATTACATGGAAACAAGCTACTAACACCTGTTTTATACTCCAAGGAGAACGAAGCTCAACGTCCTCTTGTGGAATTAGACAATGCTCCATCACGCTTCACCAATTTATGCCTAGCGTCCCTTTTTTGGGACGGCATTTTCGCTATCAGTCGAAAACGTTATTTATTTTTCCTAGCCTTTATTCACGAATATTGAACCTCAACTCACAAAATATTATAACATGACCCAGTAGGATGTTAACACTTCAATTTTTATACATAATGATTTTAAAAGAAATCATCCCTTGTCCAAGAAGTTGACATCAGAAATTTAGCTATTATTGCTGGTATTGGAAAAAATAGAAGAAAGTCGGAAAAATAACTGGACACGAATGGGTTAATCACTTGAATATCTGCCTGACACGTACCTTTATGCCAAGTTTCGTTGTGATCCCACAATTAATTCTTGGTGAGCCAATTTTTATGACAGTGAGTGTAATTTAAAAAAAATCTTACTTTTTTATAATTTTTCAATCCGGAGATTTGATTATGCTTAAAAAGAAGCGAAATAAAGCTTAAATCTATCTAATAATCTTAAATCTATATAAAAAAATATGTTAATCTCATAATGAGTCTCTCATGTACACTAAATTTGCACTCTACAATTTTAGGGACGCAGAATGCCCTCGTCTACGATATTACCTTTGAGGTTTTTCCGAAAGAAAGACTTAATCCTTCGACAAGGCCTGGCGTGTACATTCATTTGCACTCTCCATTCGAAGTGGGAGTACCCTCAGAGGATGGCATTTTACTTACACCTGGAGCAGCATACCGAATCCGCGTGAAAGTGGTAATTTACCATAATTAACTATTGCTATACTGTAGTTGAAGTTGTTATCGAAGGACTGGCATCGAAGATGCGAAAAATACAGTCTTAGCATACATGTGTTTTGACCATTTAACGAGCGGTTTTCGCGCCGTGAAACCCACAGAGATATGAATAGAAGGAGACGGCATTAGCTATCTGATAGTGAAGCCGGAAGTGTAACCGATCCACCCTATTGCTTAGACCACGAATAACTTTTTACAGAGTAATCCGATTTTGATAATTCTTTTTTTTTTTTGGAAAGGGTGTACCCCGAAGTTGGTCCAAAATAAATTTGGAAAAAAATTCTAACCCTAAGGATAGGAAAAATAGGGGACATTGATTGTTCACTCACTGATTGTAATGTATGACCACGCAAAACTTTTTACAGAGTAGTCCGATTTTGATAATTCTTTTTTTCATGGATAGGGCATACCTCGAAGTTGGTCCCATATAAATTTGTAAAAAAAATTCCTACCTTAAGGGTCGGAAAATAGGGGTGATTTATTGTTCACTCACAGATTTTAATGCTGAGTTGTGTATTACAAAGTAGACCTCTCAATCTCTGCATTTCTGCTAAAGCTCGTTGATCGTTAGCGACGTGCGGAGCGCGAATTTTTTGGAATGTTAATGTTTATCGCTGGAGATTTATAGACACAAAAAATTATAAAATATAAACTTTTTAACAAAAAAATTATACCTCCGAAAAAACTGAAAAGCAAAAAATAATAAACCTCTTTTCTTTAACCTTAATAACTAATTTCTTAAACTAATATAAGTATGTCTAAGTAATTTTGAGTCGGTGCCAAACAATAAATGAGCAAAGATCACTAAATTACCTTAAATTTAAAGAAATAAACAAATCAAATTAACAGTGCAACGTGAAATCTCCAGCGATAAACATTAGCATTCCAAAAAATGCACACTCCGCACGTCGCTCACGATGAACGAGCTTTAGCAGAAATGCAGAGATTGAGAGGTCTACTTTGTAATAAACAACTCAGCATTAAAATCTGCGAGTGAACAATAAATCACCCCTTTAACAATGGAGATTTAGGTAATTTAGTAATCTTTGTTCATGGATTGTTTGGCACCGACTCAAAATTACTTAGGTATACTTGCATTAGTTTAAGAACTTAGTTATTGAGGTTAAATAAAAGAGGTTTATTATTCTATGTTGAAAGTTACAATTTTAAGGAAGTAATTGAGCCAAAGTTGACACCAAGAATAATTACGTGTTTGACATAACTGCAAAACTTCTAACTTGTTAACTAAGTCTAACTAAGATTTTGTATTTAAAAGTATTGTAAATGTGCATCTTTACTTTTTAATTCGTAAAATTGTGCCTCCTTCACTGTTATTTCAAAAGAAACCAACTAACTGTTCCGCCATTCTGCGACCAACACAATCCCTTCATTTCGTCCAGTGCTGAAGATAGCTAATGCCATATCCTTGTATTCATTTCTCTAGGGGTTTTAGCGTCGTGAAACCACCTAATGCCAGCGCTGGCCGCGGGGCTTGGTTTGCTTAAGAGCTCACCGGAACTCATCTCCTGTATTTCTTTTCTTTCAGAGTGAGTTTTTACATATTAGGCAGAATCCAGCGGAGCTCCTGAACATTGCGCCCACCAGTACATTAATTCGAAATCCCCCCCGCCCTCTCTTTTCACTTACAAACCCATTGTAACAGACGAAACAATCAGGACTCGTTTCGCCTCAAACCGATCTGAGAATCCGGAAGCGTTGCCTACGCAATACTCAAGAAAAGGCCGGGAAATGCGGCTTTAAACACTGGGGTATATGTAGATGGCGCTGTTTGGTCCTGTAAGAGCTGATCGTTGCCTTGTTACTCTTATGAGAGCTATATTCCCCGTATTTTTAGAATATAGTATAGTCTAAGAGCCCGCGACCGCCAGACAGGGGCGTAGCCAGAAATTTTTCATGGCGGGGGGTTACGACTTCTACAACTCATATATATGCATACGTATGTAAAGAATATACATTTTGTATGGCAAAAAATTCCTCATGTGGGGGGTTATGACCCCCATAATCCCCCCTTGGCTACGCCCCTACCGCCAGACATTCGTCATAGTATAAAAGCTGAAACTTTCTCTTCGCCAGTGGCGGATCTAAGGGAGGAGGAGCTCTGGAGGCTCGAGCTCCACCCCCAGAGCTAGATATACTATGGATTAGGGAAGTTATTTTTTATGTAAATTGTCACATGAACTGAAATTTTAAAAAAGTGTAGTGTATATATAAATATACAACGGTGTGCAAAACTTAAGCTACAGGTGTTCTTTTTGCCATAACTCCACGGGAAATCATCTGTGAGACTTGAAATTCAGAAATGCGAGACAGCATTTTATATTCAAACAATGACGAAAGTATGGTTGTGCAAAAATGAATACAATGCATACATTATGGAATCAAACAAAAAAGGCTTTATTGAACTCACAGTATCTACATGTTTGTCTGTGGAAGAACAACAAGCAGATGTTCCTTAGTATGAGATATGCCCTCCCCTTACTGAGGGCAGTCTCAGTAAGGTGAGGGCAGTCCCAGTGGTTGCTTCACACCGTCTCTCCATACAGAGCACTAGATTGTCTAACAGTTCTTAAGGTAAAAGTGCCCATTCCTCAATCAGCATCTGTTTCAGTTGTTGGATATTCGCCGGAGGATGTAATCGGGCCGCAAGGCGTCTCCCTAAAGCAAACCACACATCCTCTGGGACATTTAAATAAGGAGAGTTTCCTGGCGAATCCATTCGAGTGATATCTACACTTTCCAAGCTCCTGAACAGCAGGAGTCCGATGTGGCTGTACGTTATCATGTCCTAGCGGTGATTTTATTGAACTATGTGTTCGCCCGTTCAATTACTGAAAAACACGACCTTTTCCCGGCCTTGAGTAGTATTACGTAGGCAACGCCTGAAGTCAACAGATTTTGGGTGTTCTCTACTCAGAGGCGTCCAGTGCAAACGTAAAAAAGGCGCTCCCTTTTATGCTCTTGATCAGGATTTCTTTCAGTTTCTGAGTTCGAAATTGCGCTTCTCGATGAGATGCTTACCTTGTTTACCATGTCGGGCCACCCCTGTCTCCACTGTGCATTATTTAAATATCTTCATGCTAATTTCAGACTATTTCATTTCATTTCACTGTCCTTGAAATAATGAAAAAGTTCCTAATACTATTTCATAGTAAATCTTTGAGTTATCATTATTTTAATAGAATGTACTACCGACCCCCGTATTGCAGGCGTCGCGGGAGTTTACAGTACGTCACTGAGTATGAACATGAGCTGTAGAGCAGTGGTTCCCACCGTTTGGGCGCGCAGGGCGTTTGCAGGGGGCGCGAGAAAAACAGGCAAAGAGCAATTGATAATGAATGATTTTAAAAATCATCTTATTTATTCTTATTTATTCTCCAAATCATCTACGAGGGTTGGCTTTTAAGTTTTTACAAAAAGTAAGAAGAAAAATAATTTTTGGGGAACAAACTGTTTTATTGCTTTTCAAAATATTCACCTTTAAGATTTATACACTTTTCCACCCGTTCAAACTAATTCTGGAAACAGTTTTTTCACTCCGAAACTGATATCTCGAAACATGGTTTTGGGAGGTATCAGCAGCTTCTTCAGGTGATGAAAATCGCTGCCCACTCATTTTTTGTTTGATATAAAGTAACGAGAAAAAGTAGTTAGGCGGCAAAACAGGAGAACATAGGCAATGAGAAATTAATTTGATATTTCTATCCTTCAAAAAAATCAATTGTTTCACGCTCTGTGTGAGACCTGGCGTTGTCGTGATGAAGAATGATGCGTCGATTTTTGTTGTTTTACCTGATTTCGTTTATGACTTTTGGCAAACAAATTTCTGTTTACCATTTAGCGTTAACAGTTTTTCGATCCTCTAAAGGAACAGTTCCGATATGTCCTGTAAAGCCGAAGAAACAAACAAGCATTTTCTTGGAAGTGCTTGATGAACGAACAACTTTCAGGGGATTCGGTTCATCTGGAATCACCCAAAGAGTGGATTGTTCTTTAGTTTCCAGCTCATACGAATATATCCAAGTTTCGTCACCTGTAACGATGTTGTATGCGTATTTTGCAGTTCCCAATTGGAATTTTTTTATCCTTTCCTTACGCCAATTTGCACGAGTCTCTTTTTGAGCTTCTGTCAAATTGTGCGGAATCCATCTAGAACAAATTTTTTTAACAGCTAAATGTTAATGCAAAATCGAATATATTGCAGTCTGTGATATGCCAAGGGATGCTTCTATCTCACGATATGTGACATGCCGATCTTCTTCAATCATGTTGTGCATAGCATCGATGTTGTCTGGAATCACTGCCGATTTTAATCATTCTTCCCGAGATTCATCATTGACGGACGCACGACCACGATGAAATTCTGCAAACCTATTGTAAAAAGTCTTTTCTGACAGTGCTCCATTACCAAAAATTTCACGAAGTGATACTAAGCATTCTTGTCGAGCGAGGCCTTTCTTGAAATCGTAAAAAATCATCTAATGGAAACCTTCACGAGTTATTTCCATTTTTTTTCACTCACTGCCTTCTTTAGAACACTAGTGTAAACAAAATACGAAGGCAGTTTCTATAATGCCACTGATTCCTAGATTTAAAAAATGTGAATTTTACGAATATCCTTAAGACAAGTTTCAGTAGCACCTCCTATTGGTCGCTTGTAAAAACATAAAAGGCAACCTATGTATTTTCACTTAGAATGTTTATTCAAACTTTCCCGATGGCATTGTTTTGATGAAAAGACGACTGAATGTGCATGGTTCTAGAATAAAAAACTGTATGTAGGCTGAGGAATGCGAGGGGAGATCGTAAGTTATCCTTTGCTGAGATGGGGGGCGCATTGTTAAGAAGTTGGGAACCGCTGCTCTAGAGAATATTGGGGCTCCGGCACTTCTTTTGCTAGAAATTAAGCCCTGGCTGGCCGTATTAACCAAACAGCGTGTAAAGCCCTGTTCAAACTGCAGTCGCCAGGCGCGTAGCCAGGAAAATTTTTCGGGGAAGGGGGGATATGAACTGATATGTGTATAAATAGACGGAATTTCATCACTAATCCAAAAATTTCGGGGGGGATATATCCCGATATCCCCCCGCTGGCAGTCGCTATTGACGCAACTGCAGTAAAAATATTAAAGAAAGTCACTAGTAGACCGTTCACATTTGAAAGTTATAGTCTGAAAATATCATTCAACATCTCGACAATGGTAATGCCATCTGTTATCAGAAACTAATTTTGTAACATTACTTTCTACTGTTACTTTGCAGAAATAGAATGTTTCCGAGGTCTTGACTCTAATTCTTTCCAAATGTGCTCCACTTTGGATTGGATCTGGAGACTAAGGGGGACATTTAGTTGTTTTGGGACAATTATAAAAGCAGTCAGGGGCGTGCATTCAAATTACTATGCTTCAGGTCATTGTTTTAATAGAATCTGTAGCTGCTTCTAAGACCAAGATTTATTGCTAAAGATTCCAAATTCTTTACCAAAATATCTTTATTGATCCATTATATCTCGTTGCACGAGTGCAACTCGTTTGGCGTTTACGAATGCGGCCATTGTTATCCATTCCTGGATACTTTTAGCTTTGATTTTGGGCATATTTTCTCCGGCAGAGATGGCAACAATGATTTGTTGGGTATTAGCGAAAAATCGGCGAAGAAGCGAAAATTTATTCGTACGGAAAAACGGAGCTTTTTGGACAGCCTGTATATATCCCAGTGAGCCATGGCTAAATCAAACTTAAATTAATGTCACGTTTTTTGCTTATACTTTTATCGGATATAAACACTTTCATAAGTAGATGGTGAGTCACGTAACTCTTCGAATTACAAAGATT
>JAWZYV010004445.1:0-320984 GCA_038373885.1 Cheiracanthium punctorium
CCCCTCTTCTGTTTGTCCTTTCTTTGACGTGGATTTATAAGCGGTTCCTCGTGGACAAGCACACAAATCCGAATACATGTTCCAACAAGACATCTGTTTCGACGAGCTGTTAACAGCTCGTCGACTATATGCCGGTCATTAGTTATAATAGCGCGTGGCCGAATTTGCCCTGGTCGACGTCTAACATTCCCTGTTTCTTGGAATCGATTCTACAGCCTTGCAACGACAATTCTGGCGACTCCAACAGCGTCCACGGCACTACGCTGTGTTTTTGCCCGGATTCCACTCTGCCTATAATACGCCATGCCATGGATTCCGGTAAATCACGTTGTTAAGACATTTTCAAGTCACCTTTAAAAAAAAATAAAATAAATAAAATAAAAATACTGAGCAATTGAATTTAACAGTTAAGGCAGGGAAACAGACGTTTCTGCAACATCCCGATTTTTGCCCTTATACTCTTTTTCTAGTTATGTATAAAAATTGAAATGTCAACATCCTATCTGATCAGGTAAAAATATTTCGTAGAGTTGAGGTTCAATGCTCGTGAATAAAGACTAGGAAAGATAAATAACGTTTCCGAGTGATAGCGAAAATGCCGCCCCCCAAAAGGGACCCTAGGCATAAATGGGTAAATTTTTGGACTCTTATGTTTGGTTTAAAGTATCCGCTTATAAATACTATTGGAATAGTAGCGCAACTAGGATTTTATTTTTTTGTGGGCGGGAGGGCTGAGTACCAAATTGTAAGCTAAAGTTCAATTGTAAGGTAAATATTAGGGATCGACCGATACCACATTTTCGCCGATGACCGATACCGATACTTTGCCTATAAATTCATTTTCAGAAATAGCCGATACCGATACTTTTAAATTGTGGTATCGGCCGATACCGATACTTAACCGATACCGATACTTTACATAATTTAATGTCATTTAAACCTACATCTGTTGGGCAGTTTTTGTAACGAGAGTGTAGTTCTCGTTAAAATGAATAACAGAATGATGAAATTTGATCCCAGTAGAAAGCATTAAAAAGAAAAAGCAGCGGATACATTGAAATGTGAATTTACAGTAGTTCTAGTCTTTCTTTTCTATTCAAATCATGCCGACGAATGGCCGAATTTATAAAAAGCTGAGCACTGGAAGCGTCTTCGTGTGCAGGTTCGGAATTCTTTCTCCTCTTGTGGCTGTCGATCTAGCGGTCTAGAGTTTTGGGCGATTTTCTCCAGATGTTACGTGAATATGCGTTAGACTCCCTTAAAAAGTCCTCCTCCCAAGCCCCCCCCCCATAGGTAGATGCCCCTCATTTAGGCTTGACAGAACACAAACACGAGGAGTGGGAGTTAAAGGGATATAAGATAATCCATTTCATTTCCAGTGCCGACTGGTGCAAATATTTAAATCAATTTTTCTCAGCCTCTATTTTGTCGCCTAATTGTTGCTATGAGCCAGATTAAAAGGTTTCCATATTTAACCAAAAACAGCTTCCTGCTTGCTCTTACTATATGTACCTTTCTTGCAATTTCTTTTAGATTTTCTTTAATTAGAATTCTTTCACATATGAAAATATTTTATAGATTACTTAAACTGCATTAAATTGTGATAATGTATAAACTGTACAGTATTATGTAAGTACATATGTACTTAGATATTGTTCATTAAATACGTATGTAAATTCTTCCCTTAAAATGCATAATTATTAGATATTGATAATTATTAAACTTCTCAAAACAGAATGATAGACAAATCCTACGTTCTCTCATTGATCTGATAGATAATAAAATCATTAAATGTTTGATAATTCGTACTTTTGATATTTTGTAATGTTTTAAAAATGAATCATTAACTTCTGGACCAACATAATTAATGTTCACGGGAGTCGCCAGTTTTCAAGTCGCTGCCAAAAAGTTAACTTCTTTGCGACACAAAAAATGGAATAAATTGTTTTTACATATAGGTTTCGTTTATAATTTTAGTACCATTAATTTTGTCATTAAAACAGCTGCAATATGAAGCAAAATATTTTTGCTCGTTTTCAAGCTGCGCCTTGGAAGGTCTAAATAAATGATGCTTTAAAATGACGAGATTAAATGAAGGTTAAAGAAAAATCCAAAAATGATAAACTAAATTCAATTTTCAAGCTTTAAAAAAAAGTTGCTACTTCAAGTATCCATATTTAATGAAATTGATCTTCAGAGCTTTTGTTTTTATGATCATTGTTAACATGTTTTTTGTGATTGATATGAACAAATTTTATCTGTCTTAATTCTAAGCTCTGAGCAGAGGCGGCGCGGCACGGTAAGCAAGGTCTGGGTGCTATCGTCGAAAGGGGGGGGGGCATTTCAAACTAAAACTGAGAAAATCTTGATCTAGAGCAGTGGTTCTCAAACTTTTTTGTCCTTCTCTTCAAAAAATCTTCAACTAAATTTTTTTTTTTCGCGACCCACTACTACATAACAATAACCAATATAGGCTATATAAAATATTAGGTTGTAACGAAAGTTTCTCGCCACCGCAAATATGATCTGCGCAAACAGTTCACGTTGGCGTGTTTGCTCATATCTTTCCACACTCTTTTTGGGATTTTGAAAAAAGATTTACTTTAGAACACTGTGCAGTGAAATCTGTAAAAAATATATCGTTATCATTAAGTACAAGGTGTCTCAAATGAAACTAACCGGGTTAAAAACATCATTTACTTCCAATTCAGTGGCAAAAAGTCAGCGACAGAACGTCAACGAATTATGTGTACAGCTTTAGGTACTACTGTTGTATCATATGACTCTGTGAAGGTTTGGTACCTAAAGTTCTAAAACAAGGACTATGACGTACAAGTTGAATCTCTGGGTGCCGCATGAGCTGTGTCAAGCAGATTTGGCGGAAAACTTTCGTTACAACCTGATAGTATAGTTTACTATATATATAAAATACTAAAATTTAATTTTTCAAACCACATTCTGAAGTTCTATAAGCTAAATAGAAGCAAATTCCTCAAACATATTCGAAGGCTGAAATATTACACTTTAACACACATATGGACAACCGCCGGCCCGCGGAACATTTGAACATCTCGCTAATATCCTAAAGTTTGGCCCACAACTTTTAAAAGGTTGGACATTCCTACTTTAGCATCCCCTGAAATATCAAACGATGTCAGGGACCGTCTCCCCCATCAATTTTGATATCTATATCATACCCAAACCGAATCAGATGTCCTTGCACCAATTTTTTTAAATAAAAATTTAAAGCATGTCTCTTAAGCATGAGATCTATATCAAGAGCTAGACACTCTCCAACGATATCAATAGCCTATATATACAGTAGAATCTCCCTATAACGAAGTCTCCTTACAACGAATTTCTCCCTATAACGAAATTTTTCATGGAAACGTAACTTTAAGGCTTAAATAACACTATAAACATTCTCCATATAATCTTCCCATAGCAAATATTTCAGATTTACCTTTGATTTTTTTTGTTAGTTTTGAAGCAAATTTTAATTTTCGAAAAGACCACTTAGTGGAAGAGTAACAGATGATAAAAGGAGACCAGGAAAGTGAAACTGACTCCGATAATGAAGACACTTCAATAGCGCCCAATTATGACCAACTGAGGGCAACGGGCATTGATAGATTTTGGGGCCCCAAACTATGAACTTTTTTATACTTTTCATAAAATTTTGATATAAAAAAAGAATATTTCAGAAAAAACATTTAAAATTGAGGGCCCTTTCAAGTCGGGGGCCCTGGGCAAAGTCCCGAATTGCCCATATAATAACAAGGCCCTGCGCTTCACGACCAAAACCACATCAAGCTTTAATGCTTCAACCTTTCAAAACCATTAAAAAGAGGTTTCTAAATGGAATAAAATGTGCCTCACTCTATTTTCAGCGGACTTATAAAAATGTGAATATCTTTATGAAAATTTAAAACCACGGAATGCAAAACAATGAAAAATAACGGAATTTTGAAGTAAAATAAACGTAAAGTGCACTACATATTTTATTGTCTAAATTCATGGATTGTCCTTACTTTTGAAAATTTCATTTATACAATGAAAAGTAAGAAACCGTAAGTTTAACAAATTTATAATACATACCAATTTATTTTTAATTGAAAGTCATAATTTAATACTTTAAAACATCGAATTAACTAAAAAGTTTGTAATATTTGCTGAAATAACTGCAAAAATCTCTGTACAACAAAATTTTCTCTATAGTGAATTTCTTAACTGGAACCGAACGAGTTCGTTATAGGGAGATTCAATTGTGTATATATATATATATATATGAATGAACTCTTTTTCGAGTTAACACAGTGAGAAAATAAACGTTTATAAAACTGAAGTAAAATTATAGCCTACCTCTCGACATTTGTTTTTTGCAATCCTTGCAATAGCGTATTTAGTGTTGGGAACCAATTCTAAATTATTTAGAAGAATAGACGATTGTCCTGTTAAACTGCCATCTAACGATTCTTCGACCATAATTTCGACCACACTTGGTGATACGACATCCATTTAGCGATGGTTAGAATTAAAAAAAAAAAAAAGAACACACAGTTCGAAAACGCTCGCTCAAACAAATGTGCCAATGAAACGATGCCTCTCATCTCATTACCAAAATAAAGATTCTAGAAAGGTGTTGCGCCTGCGTGGTTTCTTCTGAAAAGCGAAGTATCGGTTGAAAAGTATCGGTGAAAATGGATGAAAGCTACAGAAACCGATACTTTCCCGATACTTTTAGAATCGAAAGAACCGATACCGATACCTAAAAATATTGGAGGTATCGGCGCCGATACTATCGGTCGATCCCTAGTAAATATCAAATGGTCCCGGGTTCGGGTCCCATCGCGCGTCCGTCGACCTAACCGTTCGGTGTTTTCTCCGAAACTTAGCGTAAATACGGGTTAGGACCACTTCGAAAGACCCCACGGAGGACACCCCCCCCTTGTGTTGTCTTTCTGGCAAGGTTTACAAGCGGGTTACGAGCCAAGCACAGAAATCCGATATACATGTTCACAGCAACAACAATAATAAATATCAAATTTTAAGCTAAGTAGTGGATCCCATTTCGGGGGGAGGGGCTGCAGTCACCTCAGCTCCCTCTCTGGCTACGCCTTTATGTTGAACAAAAGTTATCGACATATTCAAATGGCTAATTTGCATTCAAAATTACATAAACAAGAATTTATCACATTATTTCTTACAGTTTTCAAATGGCGGCGCCCCTCTCTAAATTGCATGCGTGCGACCGCACACGCCTTAGGCCGGCTCTGTCTTTATGTAACATGAATTTAATATTTTAATCTGAGTTTTTAGCGGTAATTTAAAACTGTGTTAAAATTTGTCTCAGCATGAAATAATGTAAATACTGCTTCTTTGAGTGCGATCGTCATTATAAATAAACACCTTAAATAGTGCATTCACACAAACTTCATTCTTCTAAATTTACAAATATTTCTTAAAATACAGCTTTTGGGCAAAATAATAACAGACATTCATACATAATATCCATTTGCTTCGAAACTATTGCCATTATTAATTACGAAATAGTATTATAAGACAATTATGTAATTAAAACACATCTGAAGCCAGAAATTATTATTTATCATGTTCATACGTCTATGTATTTGATTTTTTGAAGTTCTGCTAATTCAGCAACCTCCATTTACTTCACCTCGATGGAAATATAAACAAGAGATGCGCAGAAGCAGAAGATGCGCAGTTACCCAGTGTGCATAGCGCCATCTGTTTGCAACAACGGCGTTATCCAACTTTCTAAGAGAAGTGTCCCCTCCTATAAATTCACCTTCGTGGTCATTCACCACTACTAACAATGTTGTTAATCGTGATTACTGTACAAAATTTTCAGCCGCCAAATGCTAATTTTGCTTATATATTAATCGTTAATTTTCAATTGTTAATCGATATTTATTTTTTCTCAATGCTACTTACGAAATTTATATAGTTAAGGACTCTATTTAAAATGTACTCTAGTTAAAAAAAAAAAAAAAAAAGAAAGTATTTACAGCCTAAATAGTTTTACAAAGGGCATTCCATAAAAACTGAGAGTAAAATCATAAAAAAATCCAGAAATATATTTACAGCAAAAAATACATCATTCTTTTTCAAAATACCTTCCGCCAGATGATATGCAACGGTCCCATCGTTCAACCCACTTTTCAAAACAAGTAGAGAAGCCCTTTTCTGGAAGCTGCTTCAAAGAACCCTCCACTGCTGAAATAACTTCAGAATCTGTGTTAAACTTTCTGCTTCGGAGCTTCTCCTTCAACGTCGGAAACAGCCAGAAATCGCATGGTGCGAGATCTGGACTGTAAGGAGGATGTAGCATGATTTTAATATTGCATTTACTAAGATATTGCTGAACAGAAGTAGCGACATGCGGGCGAGCAATTATCGTCATGTAATGTCCAATTCCCTACCAGTTCATCTCCATTTCTGTAGTGCAAATAAAACAGTTCTTTAAGGGGATGGTAAATACCCAAATCATCAAAATTGGCCCCAAAAATGTGTTTTTTCTTTTTTACATACTAATATTCTACAGTTAAAGCTGAACCATGAAGAAAAAACCGCGTATGTCTACGGCATTTAAAAAAAAAAGATATTAGGGTTTGAAAAAATTAAAAGGGACATTTAAATGTCCACAAAAATGCGAACAAACGCGTAAATAAACACGTCACAATTTTTATTGAACGTTTTACAAAATAAGCTAATATTCGAATGAAATTATATTAAAAATATGTTTTGTTAAGGTAAAATCATAAATAAAATTATTCAGAAGAGACGGTATTAAAGGTAAATGGAAAATTACATTTTAAACTGTATCTTCTCTAAATCAAGCTTTTTTTGTGATTTTCTTGCCTTCAAAACGCTCCATGCGACTTAATTTTGGTCGGAATTGTACAAAATTTACTACAAACATTCTCATATATTACAATAAATATGTGTATCCTTTTTAAATAGGGTCAAAATTTCGATTATGAAATTTCACTTTTATTTACGAAAACTGAAAAATTTCGGGAAAGTTTGGTATATATCCATGAAAATATTTCTAAAAAATTAACTACTCGGTCAAATCAAAAACCGATACACAGACTTTTTTAAATATTTTTTTATGCTATTATAAAACAAAATTACTAAAAAAAAGTTCAAATTAAAACGCATAAAGCATTTTTCGAAACTAAAAAGATAATTAATTTTTAATTAATTACTAATATTTTTAATTTTTTTTTTTTAAATTTTTTTTCAGTTGTTTATAATGATTTTAGTTTAATATATTAAAATACAAAATTTCATAATCCTATCTTATTAAATAAAAAACAAAACTTTTTAATGTCCACCATCCCCTTAAACAAGCACGGAACTAGGAAAATAAATTTTTAAGCTTTGTTTAGAATTTTGTATAAACGTACAGTTAACAGTTTGAAAAAATCGCCTGCACTTCTATTTTTTAGTTTCGCGGTGATGCCACTACGTAAAAAAAATAACTCTCAGTTTTTATGGAATGCCCTTTGTATTTTTCCTCCCCACCCCCGAATTTTTCTTTTCTTTCCTTTATTTTTCACGGAGACTCAAAAATCTTTCTACACTTCTCATACATGTTAAAACAAAAACCCTTATAAAATTGCAGTACATGCAAATTGGTGTATAAATGCTATGATAATATAGCTGAAATCTAAAAATAATGCTATTATCAAAGAAATCAAGTCTTTCTTTTATGAAGATTTGATATGAAGACAAGATTTAATGCCTTCACATCTTTATCGAAAAGTGCAAACGCTCTACTTGGCATAGTTCTTTCAAATTCGATTGGGGCTATCGGCCAGAGTGAATATGTTCCTTTTTTTAATCGAGCCACATGTATTTCTAATTTTGCTTTCGATGAAAGGAAAGCGTAAAGTTTACGTCGTACTCTCTTGTTATCGGATTTAGCGATCGAACGGCTACTAACACCCGCGATCTCAAAAGTTGAGTTGAAGGTAAACTGGGATATCCATGTCGACGCTTCATTTTGCCACTTGTTGGAGTGGCCAAGTTCTCCTTGGACTTTGAAATTCTTGGATAGATAGACATTCGGAACGCCGAAGGAATGCAATGTAAGTTAAATATTTATCTTTTAATGACTCTAAATATGTTGAAAAGATGTAACGACCTTTTATCGCATTTAGTTTAAGGATAAACAGTAATCTCGGTACTGGTATTTCTTTCTTTTTAAAAATAATATAATTTATTAAGGTGCACTTATTTGCACCAGGAATATAAATCAAAGTAGAGCTCGACATAAGTCTGGCAACCATGGCAAATGCCGTGAGATTTACCCAATGGAGTTCATTTGAAAGTGCTTTAATTACGTGCATACATGAAAAGAAAATAACAAAACTTCGGACAACACAATATTTCCAACGGAACCATCTTAAACCATGAATTTTAAAAATGTAAAAAGAGCTGGTGACATCCTTCTATTCTCAAATACAAAAACAGTTCTCTAGCATTTGCATTTAATATTAGGTTGTAACGAAAGTTTCCCGCCATCGTAAACACGGAAACATCATCAGTACACAGTTCGCGTTGGCGTATTGGCTCCTATTTTGTCAAACGATTTTTGGCATTTGAAAGAAAGAGACTTACTTAATAACACTGTGTTATGAAATCTGTAAAAAAAATATAGTTTTCATTAAGTACAAGGTGTGTCAAATGGAACTATCACTCTAGAAGATTAGAACCATCATGTACTTCCAGTTGTGTTGCAAAAAGTCAGCTACAGAATATCAAAGAATAATGAGTACAGCTTTAAATACTATTGTTGTATCACGTGACACTGTGCAGGTTTGGTACCGAAAGTGCAAAAACAGTTATCTAAGGAGTTAGAAGTTAGTTTTTCAAGCAGATTTGGCGGATAACTTTCGTTACAACCTGATAAAATTTTAGTTTTACTAAATAAGCCACAATGTTAATTATTTAATGTAGTATAATGTGTTAAATGTTTTTGATATAACATTTTTATGCTAAATAACGCCTATGGCTTTTTAATGGCCATAAATATTAATAATATCCGCATTTAAAATAAAATTAATTTTTAAAACTTGTATTTATTGGTATCAGAATTATCAGAAAAATTTTACTCCTAAGTATTCGCGTTCCCTGGATGGAGATTGTTTTAAGAAATTGCCACTAAATATTTCTAAGACAAGTTTCTGCAAAATAAAGGTGCATTTTAAGTCCGGTTTCACAGCATTTACTGAAGCGATTAACTTATAGAAATAATTCAGGCAATTTATTGGTGTTTCACATATTATTTTTATGAGTCTTAATAAATAACATCTTTGCACTTCGAAACAACAAGTCAATTTTCACAATATTTCTGCACTTTTTTTCTTATGTTGTGTTACCTACGTGGGGGATGCCTTAGTCAGACGTCTTTTTAAGGGGTCCTAACGTGTATTCACGTTACAAATCTGGAGAAAACCGACCAAAGAGCCAGACCGTTAGATCGACAGCTGCGCGGTAGACCAGAACTTTCACATTTCAGCCGTCTACCATGTTCAAGTATTAGTCTAGACTAATTCTGAAAGCCATCTGAAAGTTTCAGTGAAAATTACTTATTTTCTATTTCTGTGTTGTCATTGTCACACATTAGAAATATTTAAGATGATTTAAATCGTTTTTTTAAGTTTAAAAATAATTTCTTTTAATAATAAAAAAATAACATTTTATGCTATGAAAAAACTCAAATAAATCTATATGGAATGGAAGGTTTATTTTGTAATCGAAAATATTTGAAAATCTAAAATGTTTACATTATAAAACAACACAAGGCTATATCGAATGGAAGGTTTGTTTTATTATCAAAAATATTTAAAAATTTCTTACTGCTACGTTATGAAACATCAAAGGCTACATTGGAATAACTATAAGGTGAGTCTCTTCGCAATAAAGCTGCTAATAGTTGAACTATTAACATTCACAAATTAATATAATCGGAGAAATTAATCAGCATTTTTTCTAAGGCTTGTAGTGATTCAAATTAAACATTTTATTTTAACCACTACTTTAAATTAATTCATTTTAAATATTGAAAAATGATTTTTATCTATTTGTGTCGTTTAAACTACATTCTCAAGCAATCCTTTAAAAAGTATATAGTTTGAAAATTTAACTTACAACATAAAAATTATTCTATTAATCAACCAGTATTTTTCTTTCTGTGCTTTCCTTGTTCTTGTTTTTTTAATTTTGAAAATATATCTGTCTAATTATATTAATTTGTATAATTCAAAAAAATTTGATTTTAGAGATACAAATGGTATATATTCAACAACAGAGTCTTAGCAAACCGGGGGAGTCGGCAGGCAGACTAAAAACAAAGATTTGGAATCGAGGATACAGAACGCCAAAACGTAGAAAAAACAGGGATGGCATATGGAAGGACCTCACAGGGTGCCATTAATTTATTGGAAACGTTCTTGTTAAACCTAATGTAAGCTAAAGAAAAGAAAAAGTTTATCAACGAACTTAAGTTGATAAACTTTTGTTAAAGTATATCAACTTGTTAAAAGTTTACTGAAGCATATCTTTAAAAATACTCCATTAACCCTTTAACGCGCAGTGTTCCCGATCTGGGAACACCAAACTCTGACTTTTGACTGTTGCCAGTCACGAAGAATAGATTCGATTTCTATAGAAATAGTTGTGGGTGACATAGCTCCACGAGAATCCTTTACTTTTTAGCACGTCATTTCCCGTAAAGAAAATGGTCACGATTATTTTTAAACAGCACTGACATCTGCTGAAAAATGGAAGAATGCGAGAACAGCTGGATAGACGGCCCAATGCTGAAAAAAGGGCAACCGTTGTCATAGCTCGACTTAACTACCAGCAAGATGGCGGACGATGGAAACGTTAATCGCGTGCCACAGATTTAGAGACCCCTTTTTTGATGCAGCTGGCTGTGTGGCACAGCCAGCTGCTTCAAAAGGGTTGCGCCTCAAAGGGTGGCGCAAGGTTGGGAAAGGGTTGCGCCTCAAAGCGTTAAAAGTGAAATGGAACGACATTAATCATTAATTGCCAGCTGAATCTTCAACGTTTTGTACTAAAGATGATAGGAGTGAACAGATCAAACCTGGATTCGAAATTAAAAATGATAAAAGAAGTACCGTTTCTTGAGAAAATTCTGCTGAAGCTACTTAGCTGAAGCCATTTTTAACTGCGCCAAAGATAAATTTGGGTAAAAGCAATTCCTTTTAAGAAAATAGCTAGTTTTTTGGTACTACTTTTAAACTTTACAGTTGTACGTAAACAGTGCATGATTATCATTTTCCAACTTTTAAAAGATGTAAATGTATTCCAATTGGAATTGAAAGTCAGTGAACTAAATTGTGCACGCCTCAGTCGCCCAGAGGGTTAACCAAAGAAAACAACAGCTGTAATTTATCGTGACATGTTTCTTTGAAGAAATCTACTAAGAAAAAAAAAAAAAAATCCCAAATAAGCACTAATTGAGCTGAACAAAAAACACAGTCATCAGTATAGAATGTGCTTAAAAAAAAAATCTAACTAATTACTTCAGCGAATAACGGTGTATGCTCGTTACGTCACCTGCACTGTAGCATCGGCTTCACGGCATGTCAGGTCTGTGATGCGGAAAAGCCCCGTCACGTGCGTAATCCCCCATAACTTCATAGGATGCTGGATGATATACATTTTGTCAATAAAAGAATATACTTCGCTAATGACCTAGGTTAATTTCCTTTTTTAGTAAGTCGTTAACGGGTTAGTGGTCGCTCTATTTTTTTTTTCAGCATGGATGGCTTTCATAAGAAATTGTTGCACATTATGTATTTTATCACATTCCCCAAAATAGAAGAGTATTTCAATGATCGGTTCACCTGCCCGTTATGTTTTGAGTGGCACAAATAACTGTTATTTGAAACGAAACTGTATACAGGGTGACCTCTAAAACGTTGACCTTGGTTTTTAATAATTAAACATTGACCATAGATACAGGGTGTCATAATGATACAACAACAAACTTTAAGGGGAGGTAGGACTCATCATAAGAAATCAGAATCACATAGTAATGTGGGATCGAAAAGTCTATTTTCTACTTACCTGTTAACAGCTGGCTGTGCCTTTTTTTCAGCATTGGGCTATCTATCCAGCTGTTCTCGCATTCTTCCATTTTTCAGCAGATGTCAGTGATGTTAAAAATAATCGTGACCAGTTTTTGACGGCAAATGACGTGCTAAAAAGTAAAGGATTCTCGTAGAGCTATGTCACCCGCAACTATTTTTATAGAAAACCAATCTATTCTTCGTGACTGGCAACAGTCAAAACGTCAGAGTTTGGTGTTCCCAGAGCGGAAACACTGCGCGTTAAAGGGTTAACAGTCGCGGCTCGTAACCTGTTTGAGTGGTAAGGCCTGAAAAAGTAGTGCGAGTTCAAATTGATAAATATATACACCCTATCCCCAGTGCACAAACTATAAGCATTTATAGTATTTTTCATACAGCAACTGATTATCAAAATTACTATACATCTTTTGCTGTTCTTTACCTAATACTGTTAGCATTAAAAACATCAATAAGTTAAAATATTAAAAAGAGTGTTCTATCCCTAATCAAAAAGCCACTTTCTCTAACATGTTGAATTTTTCTTTAGTGTTTATGTTCTTTAAGCTGCTCGTTCATACTTTTTAAATGATAACATTACTTTAAAATAAATATTAAGATTTAAAATATCACATTTCGTAAATCGGGCTGGGGGGGGGGTATAGAGTAAAAATCTAACAGGAAAGAATTTAAGATAGCACGAATAAAAAAATAATTTCTCTCTGAGCAAAAAATTTCACCAATAGCTACTACCCAATTAGCGAAATTCCCTCTTTCAGTAGCGGAGAACACCATGAAAAGGCTCTAAGATCTGTGCCCCGAAGACTGCGCCAAATAAGCCGTTTCGAAGCCAAGTTAACTGCCTGTCATATGGCTTTTGTGCTTAGGGGCGGCCCGGCACGGTACGCAAGGTAAGCATTAAATCGGGGCGCCGTCTTCGAAGGGCTGCCATTTCGAACTCAGAAGCTTCAAAAAGAAAATGGGGCACTTTCGTTACGTCTGCAGGGGTCGCCACGTACCCTACGGCCACCCCTGTGCTTAGTAGCCAAATATGTGAACCCAGTGGCGGAGCCAGAAATTTTTCATGGGGGGGGTTACGACTACAGCAACTCACGTAAATGCATACGTGTGTGTGTGATAAGGGACTGAAGATTATACATTTTGTATGGCAAAAAATTTCTCTTTGGGGGGGGGGGGCTTGGCTACGCCACTGTGTGAACCCGATAAACGGAGAAAGTCAAGTTCAGCGCACTCATGGCCGTGGCCCCTAAATACTTCCGATAGCGAAAAACATAACTGGCGGGTTTCAAGTTTTTTTTAATGGACTAGGGGCCAAGGCCCCCAGACTCGCTACGCTCGCTTTTCGTATGAGGCATTCGGCCCCTAATAAGACTTATTCGTAAAAAAGATATAATTTCAACAGACAAAACCCGAAGATTGGATCAGGTAGAATGTTACTGAGCTACACATTGCTTGGTTCTTGCAGGTTCATTGGTGCATAAAAATTTAAACTTCACACTACAGTAGATCCCCTCCCCCTCACAACACGGAAGATATTTTGTTATGGGAATTCGTGTTGTACGGGTCCTGAGCTATACTCCACCTGGAGTGCGGACTGCGCTTATAATCGCAGGAAAAATTATTTGCACTCCTCAGAAACACAATGATATTTAATGTTGCCATTCAAAAGTTATATTAATTAGGAGCAAAAGCGTAATAAAATCAGAACATCTGTTTCAGCTGTATTTTTAATAATGTAAAACCTATTGGACACCTTGCGAATTGGCCACCCATGGCGAATTTTCATTATTTGGCGACTTGCGTACATGTAAAGTTAATAAAAGCTACGGAACAGATAGGATAGCTTACCACCAATGGCGACTTTTCATTATTGGGCGATTGACACATGCTCACAACCTATAATTACTGTTCATTTAAGGTTACCGGAAAACCGTTATCCATATTTTCATTTACATAATCGTTTGCAGATTGGCGTACTTAGCACCACGAATTATACCATTTCGTCGCGCTAGCAAATATCCAAAGTGTACTGTAACTGCTATAATGGCATAGTGAACGCTGCCAAATATTTCTACTGGTAGCCAATAATCCAACTGGATCGAACCGGCTTTAAAATAATCTGCATTTTAATTATTTTTCATTTTCAAGATATTAGTTATTCTGTTTTGGAAAAACGGATAATCGCTCATTCTAAACTCCTGTTGTCTAAGCGAACTTACTATTCGAAAATTGTCAACTTTGTGTAACACATTTTGAGTTACTTATTTCATGTAGTTTTTATTTTGGTGTAAAATGGGTGTATTTCTACTTCATGTTTGACAATTTCACGTGATACTACATACTTGGAAACGCTTTGTTGCAAAGGAATGAATGATTTTATGCCAAATCTGGCAACCATTCTGTTTGTTTTTTCAGTTTTTTATTAATATCTTCTAAAATAATTCGATTTTCGAAATTTAAGTCAGCTTAGCAACTTCCTCGGAATTTTTCGAATCTGTGGGCACCTTAGTCGAAACTTAAATCCCCACGGTTTAGGAGGAGATAGGCCAACAAGCTTTGACAGCGCCACAGCCTTTACTTTTGGTACATTGACACAGCCTTTACTTTTTTTTAGAATAGAGAGATACCCAAATTAAATTTCATGCTGTTCTGGAAACTCGCGGAATCTTTTCGCAATCGAAAGATTTCGTTTTGTGTACACAGCTATTCTCATGTCCATGCAAACGATTTATTTGTGAAAAAAAAAAAAATGATAATAAACTGTGTAATCTGCAAAAGCTTTTTTAAACAAATTTGAATCCCAATTGTATGACGTCATATTCACTTGAAAAGGGTAATTTTGTCACGCAAATGATTTGCTTTTTTGACTCTCGGAAATAAAATGGTGCTGAAAATAGCGAAAAATCGCTTAAAAAGAGGGGAACGTGATGGATTTTCAGATTTTTAAAGCGCAGACTGTTTTCAATATTTTTATACATGATCATGAAAATTTTCAAGCGGATCGTGCAAACGGTGAAGAAGTTATTAGGCTTTTGCGATAACTTTGTCAATTTCACGCGATTCTAGATACTTGGAAACGCTTTGTTGCAAAAGAATGAATGATTTTATGCCAAATCTGGCAACCATTCTGTTTATTTTTTCAGTTTTTTATTAATATCTTCTAAAATAATTCGATTTTCGAAATTTAAGTGAGCTTAGCAAGTTCCTCGGAATTTTTCGAATCTGTGGGCACCTTAGTCGAAACTCAAATCCCCACGGTTTTGGAGGAGATAGGTCCATAAGCTATTGACAGCGCCAGCGGCCTTTACTTTTTTTTAGAATAGAGAGATAATTTTAAAGTAGAATAAAATGCGTTGATTTTATAATAAAGGTAAGATATTAAATGAGCTGTGTTATATAATAGGAAGAGGTTTTGATTTAGATAGCGGGGACAGGTGAAGCCATTGCTAAGACTTTTTAAGGGGGGGGGATGTCGATAAACTGACAAGTCAAATATCGGTTTTTACCAACTTTTTTTTTTTATCAACTATATTACCAACTTTTTACTTTTGCCAACTGCGTTTGCTTAATTTTGCCAAGTGTACCAGAGATAGAAAGTAAATTATAGTTTTCGTAAATTTTTTTTTACCAAGTTTGCCAAAACTAGGTATATAATTTTGCCAAGTATAATAGAATTTTGTGAGTGTTGGGGGAGGATTTCTCTCACTACCCCCTTTTAGCAAGGTCCCTGTCTGGGTACAGGGCCTCTGGTCCTTAATGACGAGCAGCTACTGTCTGTTAATGATCACTTTGGGAAAAGTGTTGAAATGCTCGTCTATAATTTCTTAACAAAGTTTCATAAAAATGGGCGATACCCAATTTCGACTTTCGAGTTCAATTTTGATCTGTCTCCAAAAATTTCATCCATGAAATGAAATGGAGTTTTTAAGTAATCCATTTTTTGGTCACGTCTTTTCCTGATAGATACACGAGTTTTTGGCGAATAACGGTTGAAAAGTTCACCTTTATTCCAGCACTCGATCCAAAGCGATTGAGACAACGTTTCCGACCCCACATTCTTGGAGGATTTTAAATCCTTATCATGTGCCTCCCCCTCACCTTAAAGTTTGTCCCAATCATTATGGAACATCCTGTATAAATAACAAATCATAAAGTTACGTAGAAAAGGGTGCAGAATTTTATGAAACGGGTCCAATTTTCAACTTAATAAATACAAAGTCGTTAAATTTTTATACTGCCCCATTACGAAAACATTCCTAGTTAGCATTAATGAAGTGTTAAAAATGAATAAAAACTTTGTGAAAAAAAATACACACATAAAATGTCATTTAAAGACAAATATGGTCTACAGACAAACAAGCTTGTTTGTCTACAGACTGCAAGCAGTTTGTTCTGCAGCAGTATGTTTTCTTCTTTTTGTTTATCTTTTTCAATTCCCTCTGTTTTGTGAGACGTAGGGCTAAGGATTAACTAAGGACTACTGACTAATTATTTAGGGACAGGATTATTTGACTAAGGATTACTGAAAAAAATTTCAGTCGAAACGACCGTATCTTCTACATTTTATGTGTTTTTTTTATTTCACAAACTTTATATTTATTTTTAACGTTTAACACCAGTATTTTGATTGTTTTTTTTCTCCATTAATGAAGTGTGTGCAAAATCTGTAACATTTTATCCCAAAAGTGACAGATATCTGAAAATACGATATATTCTGACTTAAACCACTTTTCCTTGTCTCTTGAAAGGAGGAAAATTACTTCGAATGATCCCGTTTTAGGGGACGTACCCAAATTACAAAGGAAAATAATGATCACTATAAATGTGGCATTCAATTATAGTCCTTCACCTATTTTGTTTAAACTCATGTTTGAGCTTTTTCATGATGAAAGAGGGAAATTTGGTACATTACTTAATCAATGCATAAGGCACATTTTTACTTATTAGGAAATTTTTTTCCTAAAAAGAGGGTTGCATAAAAATTTAAATTATGTTTAGTTAGATTTAATCCCTTCAAAATTTCCATATACCATGAAATTCCGTACATTTTCCCCATATCTTATAAATAAAAATGAAATTCTGTTTGTTTGTTTGTGGATTTGATTCGTATACAAATCCACAAAAATGGACCTATCGGCCTGAAATTTAGCACAGATATGTAAAATAATATAGAATAAATCATAGTCCACTTTAAAACTTTGAAAGTCCACCCGTTCCCGGAATTTAAGAGATTTTTTTATGCTCTTCACGCAAAAATCTTTTCGTAATTGTAACCCCTGTAGTGAAAAAAGTGTGAAATAAGGATCGTGGTTGCCATGTGTGGCGATTTTGCCGAATAAAATGTCGTTCGTATACAAATCCACAAAAATGGACCTATCGGCCTGAAATTTAGTACAGATATGTAAAATAATATAGAATAAAACGTAGTCCATTTATAATTAAAAAAAAAATCGGCTGTATTAAGGGATTCCAATTTTCAAATAAATACGTGCTACTCTTTGGCGGTCGAACCATTTCCCATATTGATTGCTGCTAAGTCAATGATTCCCTGAATGAATTCCCTAAGGGAATGATTCTTCGAATGATTCCCTGAAAAAACTCATTGCAAAATGGCGTATGTTGGCACTTAGGCGAGGCTTAGATTTGAAACTGGATTTTATTTGAGACTGGTATATATAATAACACTGGTTATAGATAAAAATGAATGTTGGTATGTGTTTATGAGGTTGAAAATCTCCAGCACCGTTGAGCACCGTTGCACGATGAAATTTGGTTCACCTAAGTCTTTTATGATGGAGGTTTTTATGCTATCCGTTTTCCTTAACTTGCCACTTGGTGCCGCAGCACAACGCTGAATTCTATTCCGTTTAGCCGTTTGCTATGCGAATATCGTCCAACCGATTTCGATGAAATTTGGTACACGCGAATATTAGAACACAGAGAATATTTTTCACTATCCATTTTGCTGTAACTTGCCGCTAAATGGTGCTGCAAAGCATCAACTTCTATACCGTTCGACCGTTCGCCATAAAATTTTTTATACTTACACATTTGAGCACGAAGAATATATTCTAACTGCGTTCCTTTTGATGTTACTCACCACTAGATGACACTGCAATGCATTATTATTTTAACTCGCCACTAGATGACGCTGCAGCAGGCCAAATTCTTGACCATTCAAACGGTCGCTATGAAAATCAGTATACATAGCTATTTGAACAATGAGAATATTTTGGCGTTATCCATTTTGCTATAACTCGCCACTTGACGGCGCTGTAGCAAATCATTACTTTAATTAACTACTAGATGGCCCTGCAGTGTATCACTTCTTGACTGTGCAAATGATCGTTATGAAAATTGGTATACATAGATAGTTGAACACGGTCGCTATGAAAATCAGTATACATAGCTATTTGAACAATGAGAATATTTTGGCATTATCCATTTTGCCATAACTCGCCACATGACGGAGCTGTAGCAAATCATTACTTTAATTAACACTAGATGGCCCTGCAGTGTATCACTTCTTGACTGTGCGAATGATTGCTATGAAAATAGGTATACATAGGTATTTGAACACGGGGAAGAGTTTGGCACGATCCATTTTCCTATAACTTGACACTAGATGTCGCATCAACACATGAACTTCAGGACTATTCAGCCGATCGTCATGAAAATTCGTGTACATCGATATCTGAATGCGAAGAATATTTTGTATCCGTTTTGCTAAAACTTGCCACTAGATTGCGCTACGCCGCATGGCCTTCTGCACCGTATAAACGATTGCCTTGCAATTCGGTATGCATGATTATTGGACACAATATAACGCGATATCCACTTTGCTATATCTGTTTATTACAATGAATAGTAATCACAAATCGTAATATCAAAAAGTCCATTCATTCGCGTGCGAAGAACGGGTACTTCAGCTAGTAACTTTATAAATTAATAGGTATGTCCTATGATTAATACTTAAGTTATAAAAGCCTGGGGTATCTTTTTTGGGACACCCTCTACAGTGCGCTTTTTACTTTCCGAACATGTACCATGTAAGGAAAGTATTGTAATCATGAAAAAATTCGACTTCGAGATTTTGGTGTTTTTACACGTTTTGAGGGCTTCTGAATCCATTTATGCTATTTTTACGAGATGTATGTATGTATGTGTGTGTGTGTGTGTGTGTATGTGTGTTTGTGTGTATGTGAGTGAACACGATAGCTCCTGAACGGAGCATTCGATTGAGCTCAAATTGGATATATATGTCATAAACCACCGTCGCAAGACCGGTATTGATTTTGGTGTGTATAGGACTTATAGTTTTTCTACAGGGCTACGACAAAGATTTCTTTTACATTATGGCCTATGGGGGTAATTTCTTGAAAGTGCGCTTGCGTTCAAACGATACATTCGATTGAGCTCAAATTCGGTATACATGTTATTAACCACCATCCTAAGACCGGTATAGATTTTGGTGTGTATAGGACTTATAGTTCTCCTAAAGGGCTACGACAAAACTTTCTTTTATGTTATGGCATAATGGCATATGGGGAGAAATTCTTGAAAGTGCGCAAGGGTTTAAACGGTGCATTCGATTGAGTTTCAATTTGGTATATATGTTTGAATGATTCATCGATTAAAATTTATTTAAGTGCTTGGTAATGATCTGAATCGTAAGTGTTCGGAAAGTCGAGTGGAGTCACTCCAGATTTTTTTTTTTTTTGTTGTTGTGTACAGAAAGTCATAAAAAAAATTAGGGGAGCTTTTAGTGCGGCGAATACGAAATTCAATTTACAGACGTGACCCGCATTACGCAGCTGCAAGACCTCGTTGCGTTGCCCACCTGAGATGGAACCATTACCGGCCGAACGCAAAGTGTTCCATTCATCTTTTGGAAATCGGAATGGAATTTCACTTATGGTTAATGGCCTGGTTCAAATAGCTAAGCGACTAGCCAGGGCATTTCATCTTTCCGCCCGATATGTGTCTGTGTGTGCGCACGCTTATACCTGCTTTTCCGTGACCACGCACTTTTAAGTGTAAAGGATCGCAAATGAATTCGTCTGGAGACTGGAAAAGTTTGCATTATTTCCAGAGACCGATTTGCAGAGAGGGGGCGAGGGGGGTGTCCCAGGACAAAAGCTTCATTACCCCCCTCCCCTCCCCTTTTATGAAATTTTTTTCTAGCTTACAAAATAACTTTCATATCACACCATACAAAGAAAGATGTTACAACAGCATAAAAAGGATTTTTAAATCGAGATGCCAATTGAAATAGAATATTTCGATAATGTTAATATTAGTGATGCAACGGATATCAATTTGGCCGGATACCGGATATCGAATATCCGTCCAAACTTTCAACCGGATATCCGGCAGCAGTATGTTTTCTTCCTTTTCTGTTTTATATTTTCACTAGTTTTCGTAGGTCATTCATCTATTACTTTTTTTCTTTAAATTTTCTCATTAGTTTCAAATAATCTAATTCAAAAAATCAGAAATCTATTTGGATTTGTTTAATTGAAATGAATACTAATTTTACTGCAATTAAAACTGATACAAATAACAATGTCCCGGATGTTCTCCTGCAGGAGTTTGATAAATATCTTAACAAATCAGTTCTTGAGAGAAAGACATCTCCATTCAACTGTTGGAAAATCGATGTAACAAATTTCCTTACTTTATTAAAATTTTCCCGCCAGTCAGCAGTACTATAGCAAGTACACTATTCTCATAAGCAGGGTCAATTTATGTGTGTGTGTTTGGGGGGGTCGGGGAGTAACCGAATTCTTACAAAGATTGGGAAACAAGTGTTTTCGCACAAGTTTGGTAATAATTACTAAAAAATCTGGAGTGACTCCACTCGACTTTCCGAACACTTACGTTTAAGATCATCGCCAAGCATTTAAATAAATTTTAATCGATGAATCATTCAAACATATATACCAAATTGAAGCTCAATCGAATGCGCTGTTTAAACGCTCGCGCTCTCTCAAGAATTTCTACCCATATGCCATAAAGTAAAAGAAATCTTTGTCGTAGCCCTGTAAAAAACTATAAGTCCTATACACACCAAAATCAATACCGGTCTTGCAACGGTGGTTTATAATATATATACCCAATTTGAGCTCAATCGAATGCACCATTTAGACGCTAGCGCACTTTCAAGAATTTCCCCCCATAGGCCATAATGTAAAAGAAATCTTTGTCGTAGCCCTGTAGAAAAACTATAAGTCCTATACACACCAAAATCAATGCCGGTCTTGCAACGGTAGTTTATAACATGTATATCCAATTTGAGCTCAATCGAATGCCGCGTTTAGGAGCTATGGTATTCCCGCACATACACACAAACACACATACACACACACACACATACATACATACATACATCTCGTAAAAATAGCATCAATGAATTTAGAAGGCCTCAAAACGTGTCAATGCACCAAAATCTAGAAGTCGAATATTTTTCCATGATCACAATGCTTTCCTTACATGGTACATGTTCGGAAAGTAAAAAGGATAGAATTATTTGATCCCTCCCCCCTCTATTTTCTATACATGATAAAAATACAATTAAGAATATCAAAAACTAAATATTTTCACAAAACTTGTTTTTTCTCATTTCTTATTAATGCAGTTTTTAGAATTCATTGTAAGTATTGAATTTGTAAGTCTGGCAGCTTACAAAAAGTATTGAAATAGTTCACCGAGTAACATATATAAAAATAAAGACTAAGAGTATAAGTAAAGTTACACTATTTTTTTTTTTTTTGGGGGGGGGGGGTCTTCAAGGCGTCTGGCGACAATTACCGCCCACAGAAAGTGTCTGGATGTATTGATTCAAAATTTGTAACAATATTCTATACAACATACGTAAAAATCAGCTGTGAGAAAATAAGTAAAGTTAGTATTATTTTTACGCACCTTCAGCAAGTGGTACCTGAGAATTGGCCGTCGGCCAAGCTAGCAAGTATGCATACGTTTAATTTACGTACTAAAAGTACTCTATCGTATACATTTTGAGAATGAGAAAATATGTAAGGTCTGGTGGCCCTGCAGGGGCGTAGCCAGAAATTTTTCATGGTGGGGTGGGGTTACGACTACTACAACTCATATATATGTATACGTGTGTGTGATAATGTAGTGAAGAATATACATTTTGTATGGCAAAAAATTTCTCATGGGGGGGTTATGACACCCCTAACCCCCCCTTGGCTACGCCTCTGGGGCCCTGGGATCTTGATCTAAAATATATGAAGTACTGTTTTCTTAGAGCGAATTATTAACTATACATGTACGCAAGTCGCCAAGTAATGAAAAATCGTCATTGGAGGCATATACGGAAGGTGTCCAATAGGTTTTACATATTTAAAAATACAGCTGAAACAGATGTTCTGATTTTATTATGCTTTAGCTCCTAATTAATAAGACTTTTGAATGGCAACATTAAATATCATTGTGTTTCTGAGGAGTGCAAATAATTTTTTCCAGCGATTATAAACGGAGTCCGCACTCCGGGTGGAGTATAGCTCAGGATCTGTACACCACGGATTCCTATAACAAAATATCTTCCGTATTATGAGGGGGGGGGAGAGTTACTGTAGAGTGAAGTTTAAATTTTTATGTACCAATGAACACGCAAGAACCAAGCAATGTGTAGCTCGGTAATATTCAATCTGATCCAATCTCCGGGTTTTGTCTGTTGAAATTATGCATTATTTACGAATAAGCCTTATTAGGGGTCGAATGCCTCATACGAAAAGCGAGCGTAGCGAGTCTAGGGGGCCTTGGCCCCTAGTCAATAAAAAAGAAATGCAATTGAAAAGAAATCTGTGATTTCTATTGAATTCAAATCTTGCGTAAATTTTCGGACACCTTATATAAGATCTCATTTATTTTCTGACACGACGAAAATAGTATAGTTGTTTTTAGTTTTAAAGAACTCTCCATGAGTGTCCTTCTGCGGGGAGTGGACGCCTTTGAGAAATTTAATTACTTTTCTCTGATTCTAATCAGACGGGAATAGAATCCAGAGACGAAAATAACTTGATGAGCGCCATTTTAGTTAGTTCATTCCCATTTGAGCTGGGGAGCTTCCCTGAAGCAAATAAATGATTTTCAGTTCTTGGTTTTCATTTTAGATTCGTGAAGACAGCCCGGAGAAGGAAGGGAGAAAATGTAGAAAATTAGAAACATTGTTTGATCTAATTGACTTACAGGCTGAAAAAGAGAAAGGCATCTTTTTATTTCGATAAAATGTCCTCCATAACTGAATATATTTTAACCCTTTTAGCGTCCTCGAGAAAGACAAACATGCCAAATTGTTTTTACGACGCTTGCGGTGGTTCACCATGTTGCGTACGGTAACTCTTTGAGCGATTGTGCTGAAAAACGCAGCGTTCCATCGCTCGACTTAACTCCAGTGGCGACGATCGAAACGTTACGCGTGCCTAATCGGGACCCTTTTTGACGCATGCTGTCGGGCACACCAGCTGTCGTAAGGTCTCTGACTGTGGCACGGTGACGTTCGATGTCCGCCTCTTCTGGTAGTTAAGTCGAGCGATGGCAACGGCTGCCCTTGTTTCAGCATTGGGCAATCCATCCAGCTGTTCTCGCGTTCTTCCATTTTTCGACAGATGTCAGTGCTGGTTATAAAAATAATCGTGACCATTTTTTTTACGGGAAATGACGTGCTTAAAAAGTTCAAGGATTCTCCTGGAACTATGTCACCCGCCACTATTTTGATAGAAATCCAATCTATTCTTCGTGACTGGTAACAGTCAAAACGTCAGAGTTTGGTGTTCCTAGAGCGGGAACACTACGCGTTAAAGGGTTAAGGGCAGAGGCGGTTATGGTTATCGTGTTGAATCCTCACCCCATTAAACACAAGTTTAACCTATTCATTCCCACTGTTAGAAATACTTTTCTCTGTGTCCAGCACTGCGCAGAAATATATGACGGAGCGCATCGCCGTTCATAACTCGTTGGAAACGTGAGGTAAGGATGAACCGTAAGCCTTTTAGCACGGTAAGAACAGGCTAGACTTCTGCTTTATCGCCACATTTGGCGAGGGGTAAATGTAAACTACAAGGAAAAATGACTGTCAACATATTCATTACAAACCCTCTTGGTGTAAAAAAAATATCACCAAGACATAGTAGATGAGGATAAATTGAAATGCTCTTCATTTATAAAAATAATGTTTTAAAAATAAAGAAAAAAAAATGTGTTATAGAGAAATGCTATTCAAGAACCTTTCACAAATGCAGAGCAGCGATGTACCATTTTTTCTTCAAAATAGAACAATGAAAATGGAAATGAGCTAGGTGGCCACAAATGCTCCATAGAAAACTACGGCGAGTTAGATGCGCAAGAATTATGCGAATGAGATATCTTGCGACAAGTCCTCGGGTTAAGGTCATCTCTTTATCCCAATTCTTCTCTATGGTACTGAGCTCCACCAGTGGTCAAGCGCAAAGTCTTCTAAACTGGGAGACGGGAAGTGCCTGGTTCAAACCCAGGTCATACCCTCCGCTCTAGCCGTTCGGAGTTTTCCATGGTTTTCTCCGAAAATCTGTGTCGGGTTAGGACAGCTTAGAAAGACCCTCACGGAGGGCACCCCCTCCTTCGTCCTAGATTCCTGGTGCAGATAATGGACCATATCTCTAAATGAAAATCAATGTCCTTAAGTAAGGATTACTTTTCAGAATGATCTTAACTGGGACCGAAAGAACTCAAAAACCTCAAGTTCGGAAGCTATGATATTAACTACTAGAAGTCAACGCCCGTTGTGGAGGCAATTACAACGGTCCTAGAAAAGATAATTGAAAAAAATACGACTACACTCAATGTATTTCATTTCCGTCATCCTAAAATAAGTAAGTTCATATTCAATTTTTATTATATTCCCAAATCGAGTTTCATGCTCTTCTGGAAATGCGCGGAAACTTTTCGCATCCGAACGATTTCGTTTAGTATACACAGCCATTTTTATATCCAAGCAGACGATTTTAATTGTGGAAAATATAATTAAGCGACGTTATCTGGAAAAACTATTTTAAACGAATTGGAATCACATTTTTCTTTCAAAGCCTGATGACCGTGATGCATAGGAATTCCTATCGATTGCAACAGCTGATTTTGTCTCGAAAATAAATCACTTTTTTGACTCTCGGAAATAAAAGGGATCTGAAAATAGCAAAAAATTCGCTTAAAAATGAGGGAACCAGTGGATTTTTCGATTTTTAATGTAGCACAGATTTGGTTTTTTTTTTTTTTTAATTAAAAAAAAAATTTTTTTTATACATAATTATGAAAAATTGCGAGCGGATCGTATAAACGGTGTAGATGTTATTACGCTTTTTCTGCTTTTTATACTTATTGCAGTAAAGGCGGTAAAATATTTATATTGAAGTGGTTACGGAGTGAGTGTGGGACAAGCGTAACTATATAGTAGGATGGGTGAATCCATCTCGCTGCGCCTAAAGTGCCATATTACCGGCAGGGCAAACGGGGCAACTGCCCAGGGCCCCACAGATTTTAGGGCCCAAAAATCTTACATCTTACACTTTTATAATTTTACAATAAAATTACAAAAGATTTTTTAATTACAAAGTATGAACAATGAAACTAATTCAAATTTACATTTGTATAAATTAATTTAAACTTATTTTTAATTCTTCCGAATGCTCCATAGTCAATATAGCGTACCAATATGCACGAAAATAACTAACCATATTTTGTAAAGAGTATTTTTAATCTTAAAAAATAGTAAAATTATTCGATTAGTTGTTAGTTTAAGAAGCAGTTACAAAAATGACTGTTTACAAAAAGTGGTTGTATTCAGTGCATGTTAGCAACTGTGATATAGCATTTCGATGTAACTACCTGTTTCTTTGACATCATGTAATTACTATATTCGTTTACTTCAGATAACTTAATAAATTTGTGTTTGGAAGGGGGTACGATATTTAAAATTTTCAGTATAAACCAATCATAATTTTTTTTTTGCTTTTGTTTAAAAAAAAAAGAGGGGGGGGGGTATTGCAAGGGGCCCAATTTTTTCCTTCTGCACAGGGCCCACAGTTGGCTTGATCGGGCTCTATGCGCCTATGCAAAAATAATAGGGAAAAGTCAAAGCAAACGAGATCGAAGTATTCACTTTCACCACTGTCGTTAGAATAAGATTTTGTAAGAGCTGTTTTTCTTTGACCCTGTAAAAAGATCCATAAATTCTATTTACTCTCCTTCCGATGGACAGTTTTCTTTTTAAACTTTAAAAATATTTATTAATTTTAGCTTTACTTTCAATAGATGGACGTCCATAAAGTGCATTTTAAATGATGGCGGCCCATTGAGCGTGAAGTCTTGGAATTGTTTTGTCAATAAAATGTCCTGAAAACATTAATGGCTATTACGCCTTAACCCTTTGAGGCGCAACCCTTTCCCAATGTTGGAAAAAGGGCAGGCGTTGCCATCGCTCGACTTAACTACCGGCAAGATGGCGGACGATCGAAACATTCATCGCGTGCCACAGATCTAGAGACCCTTTTTTGACGACAGCTGGCTGTGCAGCCATCTGAAAAATTAAGTTTTTACGTAGTATTGACAAGTATGATTTTCAATCATTTCGCAGGCAGAAAGTGAAACAAATGAAAATAATTTGACGCATATTCGTGTTTATTAATACGGTGTTTATTGCATAAGACTGCATGTATGCTTATAATTACTAGTAAATTAAATATTATGAAAAAGAAAAACTTATGTAAAAACATATTGCTAAGTTACAACAAATTTCTCTCAGAGAAATCGAGTACGTAACAAAAATCTAAGCCACCCCCCTGCTCCTGTGACTGAGCGTAGTATATTGAAGAGCTCCCTCCCCACCCCTAAACGGGTTACGTAGTATGGGTACGTACCCTAACGTATACGACCCCCCCCCCCTTTATCTTCAGTTCTATATACTCGATGACTTAGCCGCTTGGTACGTGGGCTATTGGTGTCAAACGAAGTCATTTGGCACGATTTGCTTTTAGTTATATTTAAATTTTAGGTATATACAGGGTATACTTTGTCGCCAAAATTGGCGAACTTCAAATGGCTATATCTCACAAACTATTGGGCGGACTATGTGCAACCAAATATAAAAAGGTACCTTGTGGCAACACCTAAACACACACCAAGTAACATAATTTTGGCTCAATTGGAACATAGTTAAAAATAGGGTTCGTCGCAGTAAAGACATCTCGTTGTCTCCGGCGATGTAATGACAACGTATACGACCATCCCTCTATCTTCAGATCTATATATCCGACGGCTTAGCGTCTTTGCACGTAATGTTTACGTGTGAAACGCATTAAACGCGCCCCGTTTTCTTTTCGCTAAGTTTAAAATTTAGGTTTATACACTGTAAAAAATGCCTCCTCGCCAACATGGGCGAACTTCAAATGGCTATAACTCGCGAATTATTGGTCCGACAATCACCAACCAAATATCAGAAGATACCTCGTGGAGAGACCTAAACACCACCCAGTCTCATAATTTTAGCTCAAATGGAACATAGTTAAAAATAGACTTCGTAAAAAAAAACAGCGCCCCGTACGGCTTTCTAATGATAACGTATAAGATCACCCCGTATCTTCAGCTCTCTATGTCCGACGACTTAGCCGCTTGGTACGTGGGCTATTGGTGTCAAACGAAGTCATATTGCACGATTTGCTTTTAGTTATATTTAAATTTTAGGTACATACAGGGTATACTTTGTCGCCAAAATTGGCGAAATTCAAATGGCTATATCTCACGGACTATTGGGCGGACTATGTGCAACCAAATATAAACAGGTACCTTGTGGCAACACCTAAATACCCACCAAGTAACATAATTTTGGCTCAATTGGAACATAGTTAAAAATAGGGTTCGTCGCAGTAAAGACATCTCGTTGTCTCCGGCGATGTAATGACAACGTATACGACCATCCCTCTATCTTCAGATCTATATATCCGACGGCTTAGCGTCTTTGCACGTAATGTTTACGTGTGAAACGCATTAAACGCGCCCCGTTTTCTTTTCGCTATGTTTAAAATTTAGGTTTATACACTGTAAAAAATGCCTCCTCGCCAACATGGGCGAACTTCAAATGGCTATAACTCGCGAATTATTGGTCCGACAATCACCAACCAAATATCAGAAGATACCTCGTGGAGAGACCTAAACACCACCCAGTCTCATAATTTTAGCTCAAATGGAACATAGTTAAAAATAGACTTCGTAAAAAAAAAACAGCGCCCCGTACGGCTTTCTAATGATAACGTATAAGATCACCCCGTATCTTCAGCTCTCTATGTCCGACGACTTAGCCGCTTGGTACGTGGGCTATTGGTGTCAAACGAAGTCATATTGCACGATTTGCTTTTAGTTATATTTAAATTTTAGGTACATACAGGGTATACTTTGTCGCCAAAATTGGCGAAATTCAAATGGCTATATCTCACGGACTATTGGGCGGACTATGTGCAACCAAATATAAACAGGTACCTTGTGGCAACACCTAAATACCCACCAAGTAACATAATTTTGGCTCAATTGGAACATAGTTAAAAATAGGGTTCGTCGCAGTAAAGACATCTCGGCGTCTCCGGCGTTCTAATGACAACGTATGCGACCACCCCTGTATCTTCAGATCTATATATCCGACGGCTTAGCGTCTTTGCACGTAATGTTTACGTGTGAAACGCATTAAACGCGCCCCGTTTTCTTTTCGCTAAGTTTAAAATTTAGGTGTATACACTGTAAAAAATGCCTTTTCGCCAACATTGGCGAACTTCAAATGGCTATAACTCGCGAACTATTGGTCCGACAATCACCAACCAAATATCAAAAGATACCTCGTGCAACGACCTAAACACCCACCCAGTTTCATAATTTTAGCTCAAATGGAACATAGTTAAAAATAGACTTCGTAAAAAAAACAGCGCCTCCTACGGCTTTCTAATGATAACGTACAGACCCCCCGTATCTTCAGTTCTATATACCCGACGACTTAGCCGCTTGGTACGTGGGCTATTGGTGTCAAACGAAGTAATATGGCACGATTTGCTTTTAGTTATATTTAAATTTTAGGTATATACAGGGTATACTTTGTCGCCAAAATTGGCGAACTTCAAATGGCTATAACTCGCGAACTATTGGGCGGACGATGTGCAACCAAATATAAAAAGGTACCTTGTGGCAACACCTAAACACCCACCAAGTAACATAATTTTGGCTCAATTGGAACATAGTTAAAAATAGGGTTCGTCGCAGTAAAGAGATCTCGGCGTCTCCGGCGTTCTAATGACAACGTATGCGACCACCCCTGTATCTTCAGATCTATATATCCGACGGCTTAGCGTCTTTGCACGTAATGTTTACGTGTGAAACGCATTAAACGCGCTCCGTTTTCTTTTCGCTAAGTTTAAAATTTAGGTGTATACACCGGAAAAAAATGCATTTTCGCCAACATTGGCGAACTTCAAGTGGCTATAACTCGCGAACTATTGGTCCGACAATCACCAACCAAATATCAAAAGATACCTCGTGCAACGACCTAAACACCCACCCAGTTTCATAATTTTAGCGCAAATGGAACATAGTTAAAAATAGACTTCCTAAAAAAAACAGTGCCCCCTACCGCTTCTAATGATAACGTATAGCCCTCCCCGTATCTTCAGTTCTATATACCCGACGACTTAGCCGCTTGGTACGTGGGCTATTGGTGTCAAACGAAGTAATATGGCAGGATTTGCTTTTAGTTATATTTAAATTTTAGGTATATACAGCGTATACTTTGTCGCCAAAATTGGCGAACTTAAAATGGCTATAATTCGCGAAATATTCGGCGGACGATTTGCAACCAAATATAAAGAAGTACCTTGTGGCAACATCTAAACACACACAAAGTAACATAATTTTGGCTCAATTGGAACATAGTTAAAAATAGGGTTCGTCGCAGTAAGGAGATCTCGGCGTCTCCGGCGTTCTAATGACAACGTATACGACCATCCCTGTATCTTCAGATCTATATATCCGACGGCTTAGCGTCTTTGCACGTAATGTTTACGTGTGAAACGCATTAAACGCGCCCCGTTTTCTTTTCGCTAAGTTTAAAATTTAGGTGTATACACTGTAAAAAATGCCTTTTCGCCAACATTGGCGAACTTCAAATGGCTATAACTCGCGAACTATTGGTCCGACAATCACCAACCAAATATCAAAAGATACCTCGTGCAAGACCTAAACACCCACCCAGTTTCATAATTTTAGCTCAATTGGAACATAGTTAAAAATAGACTTCGTAAAAAAAACAGCGCCCCCTACCGCTTTCTAATGATAACGTATACGACCTCCCCGTATCTTCAGTCTCTATATACCGACGACTTAGCCGCTTGGTACGTGGGCTATTGGTGTCCAACGAAGTCATATTGCACGATTTGCTTTTAGTTATATTTAAATTTTGGGTAAATACAGGGTATACTTTGTCGCCAAAATTGGCGAACTTCAAATGGCTATATCTCACGAACTAATTGGCCGACTATGTGCAACCACATATAAACAGGTACCTTGTGGCAACACCTAAACACCCACGAAGTAACATAATTTTGGCTCAATTGGAACATAGTTAAAAATAGGGTTCGTCGTAGTAAAGTGATCTCGTTGTCTCCGGCGATGTAATGACAACGTATACGACCATCCCTCTATCTTCAGATCTATATATCCGGCGGCTTAGCGTCTTTGCACGTAATGTTTACGTGTGAAACGCATTAAACGCGCCCCGTTTTCTACACTTCTCGCTAAGTTTAAAATTTAGGTGTATACACTCTAAAAAATGCCTCCTCGCGGAGGTTCTCCTTACGCTTTCTTTAGACTTTAAATTCCCCTAGCGGATAATGTGATTATGTAATTTTTGGATGCATAAAACAGACCTTGCAATTCGAGTTTATCTATGTTCAAGGCAATCTGACTGCAGATTGATGTCAGTCTCCAATCAGATTGATTGCATTGTTTGTAATTGTGCTTCGTAGCGTATCGTTGATCTTTACTAGATGAAGTTTGCTTCTTCTATTACGTCATGCTTACGTTGCTGAAGCAATCCTGGTTCATTGGACTGTCGCGAAAGGGATTTTCAGTTTAAAGTCTGTAAGTAAAATGTTTAATGATACGAATTATCAGAGTTTCCAAATATCTTCTTGTTCATAGCACGCATTGTTACTGAAAATAGTAAGCAAGTTGTAAAAGAAGAAAGATAAATTATACCAAACCCTTTCGAAAACAACATTGTTACCTTTGTCATTAGTATGCTACTGATTAACAGTTTGAAATGCATAAATTTTAAATTATGAAAACCCCTTTGATTTGTACCTTTAAATAAAGATCAATTATTTTTTTGTAAAATGAATAATATTAAAATTTAGTGATTTCTTACCAAATATAAGACATCGGCAAGTCGGGATCCGTTTTAGAAACATTTTTTGTCTCCACATTTGGCGATATTTTACAGAAATTTGCCAATATTGCCCCCTATGAAAGGTCTCCTAACTTGAAAATTATCCCAGATGAGAGACCGATAACCTGTATTGGCACCCCAGAGGGATCGTTTGAACGCGGAAGCCATTGTATCCACGAACAGATTTTACGTGCACTAGCTCCGATTACTATGCTCTGTCCCACAGCCTACCTTAAAGCATTGTAATTTTCTTGGGGAGGGGCTTATTTAAAATATAAGCTTATTTGACCTAAAAAATTGTACAGTAAAGTAAAATATTACGCCTAACCAATTTCTTTTCTAATGCGTTAAGTGAAGTGTTCAGTAACTGTATGGTACTGTAAGGAATCGCAATTTATTTTGAGAGGGGCTGAAGCTTCATAGCCCCACCCCTAGATCCCAGGGCATAGTGGTTTTGATTAAAAGAAAAAAAAAAGTTAGGATTTTCGCCACCAGAGACCAAAGTGGCGCTCTAAGGTCCACTTTTGCAGTAAAATAAGCTTGGAAAGTACAGGAAGTTAACATTTAGTAGTGTATTGGCATCATTGGTATGTTGGTTCACTACACAGTAAAAATTGGCTAATTCAAGCTTGTTTAATTCGAAATTTCGGATGAATTGAAATTTTTGCTCGGTACCGAGAAATATTTTTTATTTAACTCTTCTCTTTGAGAGAATATATGTAATTAGAGGTTTTGGATATTTCGAACTTTAGTCTCTTCATCTTCGAATTGCCCAAGTTCAACTGTATTTTCCTTGCAAATGTTCCAAAAATTGCATTCTCTGAACAGCATTTCCTCCTGCAGAATGCAGCAGATTTCCATTGATTTGCTTGACGTGCAATGTTATTCTGTCTTCAAAGTTTCTAAATCATCCACATTTCCTGCGGGTATACCAAGCTCTTTAATCCTTTAACGCGCAGTGTTACCAAACTCTGACGTTTTGACTGTTGCCAGTCACGAAGAATAGATTTGATTTCTATAAAAATAGTTGCGAGTGACATAGCTCTACGGGAATCCTTTACTTTTTAGCACGTCATTTCCCGTAAAAAAAAAAAAAAAATTGTGCCGGCACAGCCAGCTGCTTCAAAAAAGGGTCTCTAGATCTGTGGCACGCGATGAACGTTTCGATCGTCCGCCATCTTGCTGGCAGTTAAGTCGAGCGATGGCAACGCCTGCCCTTTTTTCAGCACTGGGAAAGGGTTGCGCCTCAAAGGGTTAAGTAATTTCTTAATTACCACCTCTTTCCAACGTGAAAATCTGCATATTCACTAGAACGCTTTACTGGTTATGAGTCATCCCTAAAATGTTTGATAAAATGTAAAATGTAAAAGGTGAATGTAAAAATGCTCGTTAAATATTAACTTTCTGTGCTTCCTATGTCTATTTTACTCAAAAAACGGACCTTACAGCCCTACTTTGGTCCCCTGGTGGCAAAAATCACAACTATTTTTTTTCTCTCTTTTAATCAAAATTCTATGGTCTAATTAACTGCAAATTTGGTTCAGATTGGTGCAACAGTTTTGTCACTCCCTTTAATCGGGCTCTAGACCCATCTACTTAAATTATGGCCATCCTTTAGATCAACTATCTGGCAAAACTCGCAGGTTTTACTTCTTTATAACGAAGTAAAAAGAGTGTTAATGTCGCGAAAAAGATTGCGGATCAGATTTTGACAAAATATGCATTTTGAACATTTCTGGATCCATTTCTACACGTTTAGTTGTGACGTGTGTACGTATATATGTATCACACGTACTCGAAAATCGAAAAACATTAACCGTAGAAAATTTTTATTTAGGACAATTGTAACATCTGTATAGTTGCGCTCTTAAATTTTCGATTGCAATGAATTGGTTAGTTTATGGACGCAGTGACCCAAAAGTCTTTCAATAGATTAAAAGTAAAAATTCAAGATGCAATATTAATACTTCTCGGTATGGAGAGTAAAATAATCACAATTAACGGTAGAAAACTGCCACTCATGTGGTGTAGCGGTTAACGAACCATTCTTTAGAACATCTAAAGTCCGGGTTCGATTACCGAGTTGGGCTTGGGTGTTAACTGGTCCGTCCCTTCACAGGAAGTAACGTTGACCGCCTACTGAGCACAACTATAGACTTAGTACTTTCGGCCAATACTTCGGGCCTTAGTAGGAATGAATGACCAATGATCAAGTACGTCCCCCCCCCTTTAAAAATAAAGAAATAAAATACAGAAAACTTACGATTAGTATTTAATCTCCATTAGGCATTGAGAACTAATGATTAATATTTAATCACGATTAAATATATCAAATTAAAGATTAATGTTTAATAATGTTTGGACTTGTAATCACTTATCGCGACTAACGATATTGTTAAATGTGTTCACTGACTAAAAATTTAAATCGTCAATCATTAATAGTAATGAATATTAATTATTAATTTTCAATCATAATTCGCGATTAATTTTTTCCCAACACCGATATTTTCAGACAGTGCAGAAGCAGTCATCCTAAATCGATTATTAATTTCCAAATCGATATTAATTTCGAATTAGCATTGATTAATGAATTGCCTACTGAGTAAGAATGCCCAATACGTTAAGGATTGGTGTTTATATATATATATATTTCTTAGTACTTTGACGTGACAATTTCCCTGAAGGATGCCGCTGCTGCGAGACAGGAAGAGGGACGTCCGAGTCGACCTGCTGAGTGCTGGGTTCGGGCTCGGTTCCTGGATCGCCATGACGGGCCTGTGGGTGGAGCTGCCCGTCCTAGTCCAAAGGCTACCTGAGAGATGGGCCTTGGCGTCTCAGCTGGCTCTCATATTACAAGTACGTTTTCGGGACTTAATGGGGGTATCTTGAAAAGTCATGTGACTTTGGTACATAAA
The DNA here is from genome assembly GCA_038373885.1 of Cheiracanthium punctorium. Classification (NCBI taxonomy): domain Eukaryota; kingdom Metazoa; phylum Arthropoda; class Arachnida; order Araneae; family Cheiracanthiidae; genus Cheiracanthium; species Cheiracanthium punctorium. Next base: position 34,545 of record JAWZYV010004445.1, read on the forward strand.
TGCAAATATACTGATTATGGCAAAAGTTTGAAAAATGTTTACACGTTTCTTCAGAAGCTGTACAATACGATTTAATAAGTGATAAAAAAATTACGAAACTTTAGAAAAAATTCTTAAAGATCGGAAATTTTGTAGACTGTGTATTTCCGAAAATTCTCTTTTATAGAGCACAGACGTTATAATCCTCACACAAATATCAAATTTCGTATTACTACATTCAGTATTTTTGGCTAAGCGAAATATTGACCTAATCAAAAATGACAATTATTTGGTTTTCCTAATATATTTATATTATTTCTCAGAAATATTACAAACTTTCACTTACAAGAGGCCATCTCAGCCCAGTGGTTAAAGCATCGGACTGGTCCGAGTAGCTAAAGGCGTAATTTACTAATAGCACGCCCTCTGTTGATGATATTTAGAAGTATTTATTATTAATTTTTTATATTATTACAAATTAATTTATTATTAACCTATTACAATTATAGTAATGCTAATAAAGCAATGTAAATAAGATTTCTGACGATATCACTAGGTTTTAAAAGAGGTCCATAAAATAAATAAATAGATAAATAAATCTCCTACGGTTTTGAATTAATACGCCATCTGATGTTAATATTTGATACATTTTTTTTCTTTAAATTACTGACACAAATTTCCACATTTTTACGAAGTGTTACGCATCAGTTACACTAAGTGTGCATCATTAATACAATTTTCTGGCTGAGCTCTTAAATAGAATCTTTTAACTGCGTATTTCCAATACAAATTTACGTATTGTTTCAATTTTACGCGTTACTTCCGTCCAATACTGACTAGATTTCTAACTTACAGATTGCTAATGTAGGCCCCATAATCTACGGCCTTCTTCACTACTGGTGGCCTAACATCGTCACGGAACGGGCTGCAACGCACTGGCAGCTGGGAGTGGGAGCTTTGTCGACGCTTCTGCTCGTGTTCTTTTGGACCTCGACAGTCGCTGGAATCAGCTTGGCTTTTTTCGTGCTCTCTTTCGGCCTGTCAATAGTAGACTGCACGTCTTCGGTGGTTTTCCTTCCTTTCATGGCTAATTTCAGGTAAGAAACACACTTCATAGTCACACACACGACATAGTTAAGCAGGATTCAGTTTTGGAGACTTGTCTATCTTGTTTTAATGGATTACAGGAGCCTACGCACTTCTGCTTTTACAGCATTTTGAGCCAACCCCAAATCCATGTTAGTTCGATAGTGGCAGTACCTGCCAAGGGTGTAAATTTCTACCACAAACTCCCGAAGAGTTCATTTCTACCTCATTCGGAAGTCGATAGATGGCAGCACTACCCATCGTTAGCGGGACTTCTTAATTTTGAAGCAAATACCAAGCAGAAGACAACAACGCTTAGTTCTGTCACCCCCAGAGGTATCGTTTTTATATAGGAATTTCGAGGACATTGGGATCTCGAAGCATTTAATACACCCCAGTCGCTATTAGTGAGCACGGTGGTCTTTGGTTGGTACCAGGATCGAACCTATAACCTTTCGGATACGAGATCAACGCCTCTCCCAATCGGACTTTCACGGCTCCTTTGGAGACTTACTTTTTCTGCCAAATTTGGTCGAAGAACTCCAAACATTTCGACATTTGGGCGTACACACGAAACCATCGTCGAACGAATAGGGAATCGTACAGTAGGAGGATAAGATTATGTTAGACAGTGTTTTATAGTTAGTGATTTAACTTGGCTTGCTTGATTTTTCTTACAGATCCTGCTATTTAACCCCGTACCTTGTTGGTGAAGGTGTCAGCGGACTAGTGCCAAGCCTCGTTGCTATTGCGCAAGGTATTGAAAATCCAGAATGCGTCAACGAAACGTCAGTGGAATATTCCGAAGAATCGGGCGGAAACGTAACAAAATACGAGTTAGTGCCTTACATACGGGATCCCAGGTTTTCGCCTGAGTGGTTTTTCGTAATCCTACTTGCCATGGTATTATTTAGCTGGCTTTCGTTCATATTACTGGATAAACTGCCCTTCTGCCAGAAAGAAAAGGTTCTCTTTCTTAAAGAATTATTTATTTACAACGAAATATTTTTAATCCTCCAAGCGGTTGAGAAACAAAATTCTGCTCACAGATCCTCTGCTTTTTAATTTCAATGCACCTACATATTTTAATAGTAAATAGGAAATTATTTTTCATTTTAAAAGTTTGAAAATTATATTAAGTGTACCAGAAAGTAATGCCATTTTTATTAATAACTAGCTGCGTGCCCGTTCTTCGCACGGTAGGAAACGAAAATTTTCCTTACATGTGTAATTCGAAATTATTCGTGATGTGGAATTAAAAAAAAAAAAAGAGCAAAATTATTTGACTCTTAATGTAAAGTTTGTGTCATGAGTACTAACCTGATCATTGCAGTATAATGACTCAAAAAACTACGTCAGTGTCATTCACTATCAAAAAAGTGGAAAGCTTAATGGTTTGCAGAGAACTCCTGGCTTTCAAAATGTCTTATTTCTACATAATACTGTTTTTTAGGCTCAAGTTGTAGCATTAAATACCTAAGACACTACATGAAATGGAGCACCATTTATTTCTTTCCGAACATGTACCATATAAGGAAAGTATTGTAATCATGAAAAAATTCGACTTCGAGATTTTGGTGTATTTACACGTTTTGAGGTCTTCTGAATTCATTTATGCTATTTTCAAGAGATGTTTTTAAAATAGCTGCGCACCCGCTCTTCATACGGGAAGAAGGGAATATTTTACTACTAAAATCATATCTGCATGTGACAAAACAGAATTTCATTTTAAAAAAAGTTCAAGTAATCTCCTCTGTTGAAATTACTGCGGGATATATTAACGCAAATTAGAATTACTTTTCATTTAGTTGGTTGTAAGACAACCGTTGAAAAAGGATAAACACTTTTAATTTCATGAAATATTTATTAACGTGGTGCATTGCGATTTATTCATATTATCTTTACATATCTAATAATACTACCTATTACGTATATTAATACTATCTATACTCGCTTCTCCCTCTTCAAGGCTCCCTTAAAAGAAACAGCTTAGATTATTTGGCCTCAATGGGATCTTGTGATTCTGTGGCGATTCTTTGCAATTTACGCATTAGTATAAATAATAATCATTTCACATAATGGTTGCCATTAAGGAAACTCTCCATATATATTTAATTTATACATAGTTTTATAAGATTGGCGTATTTAGCGCCGCAAACCATTTCATCTTACTGCGGGGAGAAAATATCCAAGGGGTGCCATTTTAAATATCCATGTATCTAATATAGCGATACCTTTTATATCCTCCATAGTCCTGTCTCCTGAAAAACATCAAACAGTGTAATCTCGAGGAGCTACTTATTCCCATTTTAATTGTGACAGGGCGTTAGAGTTGCAGAGTTTACAAATTTCACGCATTTTTTTAAATTTATCACGTCACTGTTTGACTGCCGTAAAGGATACCCAAGTAGATTGAGGGAGTTAATTTCGATATTTCGCATAATTGTTTTCAAACGGTATCATTAAAACTTTGCGTTGGACCTTTATGGAGGAACGTAATTCAACGTTAAAATAAAACTATACTCGCAACCTGCATGCGTATGTTAGGCAACGCCTGCGCTAAATTAAATGCCAAAAATAAAAATAGTAAATAGAAAAATTTTAATATATCGCGCTTTGAAACGAACTTTGTAACTTTTAAAATGAACATTTTCAGCGCCGTGAAAACATTTCAATTTTTAAATAAGCACCGGATTAAAATACCACTTCTAATAATAATAATCGTGAATTTCTTAGTTCATTTCTACAGTAAATTTTAATCAAAATATCGTCTCCCTGTGTTGAAAATAGAGCTGGAATAAATGAGTTAAAATTATGGCGTAATTTTTACGTATCTTAAAGCATTTGACGTCATAGATCCTCACTTGCGAATTGAAATTCTGATATCCCATTTAAAAACTCGATTGGTTAAAAAAAACCCTTTTTTTTAATCCTTTCTGTGGCAACAACCGAACATAAATTCTCGTGCCGTGATCGCAATGTAATGAATGGCGTAAGATCGCGTTGATGCTATTAAATTCTAAACATTAGGCTACATTAAAATTCGTAAAAAATCATCTAATTTACATAATTTTTTCGTTTTTATTTTAAAAGAGGGAAAAAAGAATGTTTCACGATTTATCAAAATATCTAAAAGTTATGAGGGATAGAATTGAAGATGCGACAGTTTTAAAATTATTTTACGAAAAAAAAAAACGCGAAGCAGATGTTTAGTAAAAAAATTCCTAAAAGTCGGTAAATCATGTTACGTATTCAGAACAAACTGTTTTTAAAAGAAAATTTCTTCCTCTATCCGATGATACAAATGCCGTTTTGCTGCGAGCGTAATTTCCGCCGTTATTACGAATTAAGTGAGAAAAAATGCCAAAAATCGCATGAAACATAAAATAAAAAAAATTCTAGGTCGAATTTTGAAAAAATCGCCTTATTATAAAAGAAGGTGTCTGTGTGTCTGTGTGTGTGTGTGTCTGTCGGCAGCGTTACGGACAAACGGCTACACCTAGAAACACCAAATTTGGTACTCGGGAAGATGTAAATATGTAGTTGTGCACCTCGAAGCGATTTTTTCAAAATTCGACCTAGATTTTTTTTTATTTTATGTTTTATGCGATTTTTGGCATTTTTTCTCACCTAATTCGTAATGACGGCGGAAATTACTCTCGCAGCAAAACGGCATTTGTATCATCGGATAGAGGAGAAAATTTTCTTTTAAAAACAGTTTGTTCTGAATACGTAACATGATTTACCGATTTTTAGGAATTTTTTTACTAAACATCTGCTTCGCGATTTTTTTTCGTAAAATAATTTTAAAACTGTCGCATCTTGAATTCTATCCGTCATAACTTTTAGATATTTCGACAAATCGTGAAACATTCTTTTCTCCCTCTTTTAAAATAAAAACGAAAAAATTATGTAAATTAGATGATTTTTTACGAATTTTAATGCAGCCTAATGTTTAGAATTTAATAGCATCAACGCGATCTTACGCCATTCATTACATTGCGATCACGGCACGAGAATTTATGTTCGGTTGTTGCCACAGAAAGGATTAGAAAAAAGGGTTTTTTTTAACCAATCGAGTTTTTAAATGGGATATCAGAATTTCAATTCGCAAGTGAGGATCTATGACGTCAAATGCTTTAAGATACGTAAAATTTACGCCATAATTTTAACTCATTTATTCCAGCTCTATTTTCAACACAGGGAGACGATATTTTGATTAAAATTTAGTGTAGAAATAAACTAAGAAATTCACGATTATTATTATTAGAAGTGGTATTTTAATCCGGTGCTTATTTAAAAATTGAAATGTTTTCACGGCGCTGAAAATGTTCATTTTAAAAGTTACAAAGTTCGTTTCAAAGCGCGATATATTAAAATTTTTCTATTTACTATTTTTATTTTTGGCATTTAATTTAGCGCAGGCGTTGCCTAACATACGCATGCAGGTTGCGAGTATAGTTTTATTTTAACGTTGAATTACGTTCCTCCATAAAGGTCCACGCAAAGTTTTAATGATACCGTTTGAAAGCAATTATGCGAAATATCGAAATTAACTCCCTCAATCTACCGGGGTATCCTTTACGGCAGTCAAACAGTGACGTCATAAATTAAAAAAAATGCGTGAAATTTGTAAACTCTGCAACTCTAACGCCCTGTCACAATTAAAAGGGGAATAAGTAGCTCCTCGAGATTACACAGTTTGATGTTTTTCAGGAGACAGGACTGTGGAGGATATAAAAGATATCGCTATATTAGATACATGGATATTTAAAATGGCACCCCTTGGATATTTTCTCCCCACAGTAAGATGAAATGGTTTGCGGCGCTAAATACGCCAATCTTATAAAACTATGTATAAATTAAATATATATGGAGAGTTTCCTTAATGGCAACCATTATGTGAAATGATTATTATTTATGCTAATGCGTAAATTGCAAAGAATCGCCACAGAATCAAAAGATCCCATTGAGGTCAAATAATCTAAGCTAAGGGAGCCTTGAAGAGGGAGAAGCGAGTATAGATAGTATTAATGCACGTAATAGGTAGTATTATTAGATTTGTAAAGATAATATGAATAAATCGCAATGTACCACGTTAATAAATATTTCATGAAATTAAAAGTGTTTATCCTTTTTCAACGGTTGTCTTACAACCAACTTAACGAAAAGTAATTCTAATTAGCGTTAATATATCCCGCAGTCATTTCAACAGTAGATATTACTTGAACTTTTTTAAAAATGAAATTCTGTTTTGTCACATGCAGATATGATTTTAGTAGTAAAATATTCCCTTCTTCCCGTATGAAGAGCGGGTGCGCAGCTATTTTAAAAACATCTCTTGAAAATAGCATAAATGAATTCAGAAGACCTCAAAACGTGTAAATACACCAAAATCTCGAAGTCGAATTTTTTCATGATTACAATACTTTCCTTATATGGTACATGTTCGGAAAGAAATAAATGGTGCTCCATTTCATGTAGTGTCTTAGGTATTTAATGCTACAACTTGAGCCTAAAAAACAGTATTATGTAGAAATAAGACATTTTGAAAGCCAGGAGTTCTCTGCAAACCATTAAGCTTTCCACTTTTTTGATAGTGAATGACACTGACGTAGTTTTTTAAAAAACAGTATGATGTAGAAATAAGACATTTTGAAAGCCAGGAGTTCTCTGCAAACCATTAAGCTTTCCACTTTTCTGATAGTGAATGACACTGATGTAGTTTTTTGAGTCATTATACTGCAATGATCAGGTTAGTACTCATGACACAAACTTTACATTAAGAGTCAAATAATTTTGCTCTTTTTTTTTTAATTCCACATCACGAATAATTTCGAATTACACATGTAAGGAAAATTTTCGTTTCCTACCGTGCGAAGAACGGGCAGGCAGCTAGTTTATAATAAGTAGAGATTTCGAACAAAGCTGCAAAGGGATTTCGGTTTGTTTGTCTGTCCATCCGTCCTCTAACTGCCTCAAATATGCATCGGTTACTATGAAATTTATGTACACTATGGTCACTAAAGTCCTAACTTTGGAAAGGCTGCATCTACATTCAAAATGTCAAGGTATAATAAAGTAGCCATGCGCTGATAAATGAAACCGCCTACGGTGCCACCTGATGGAAAACTGCGGAGTTATCATTCCTGTCTCGAAAACAAGAACGAAATAGGAAAAAAAAAAAATATCCATTACAAAGTTGTTCAATATCACCGATTTATTAAGAAAAGACATCTTTAGTACATTAATCTAAAAAATTGGTGTAAAAACGTATTACTGACTGATACTTTAGCCAGCGTGTCACCAGTGATGTTTTACAACTTCCAGTGGGATTTGTAGACCAGCGTCCAGATGCGTATTGCTGCTGATGGGAAACATTTTTAGTTAAAAGTTTAAATGAGCTTAATGTCAGGTAAATGCAATTTTGGAAAATTCGACCGAATAAATATGTGTTTTATGCTTTTCGTAGAATTATTGTGCGAGTTAATGAGCATTGTGTGCAAATTAAGATGTCTTTTTTTACTAAATCGATGATTCTGAACAACTTTTTGATTGACTTTTTTCCCTATTTCGTTCCTTTTTAGAGGTATGAATGCTTATTCCACAGTTTTTCACTAAGTGGCGCGGTATGCAGTTCCATTCAGTAGCGCATGGCTATTTTACTACCACTTTTATGAATATATCAGCAACCGTTCCGAAGTTAAGACGGTGGCGAGAGACTTTAGTGGACATACTTATGTTATTAATATAATGAAATTCTTTTGGGTGCTTCTGTAAAAGAATTACAAGTTCTACCTACACCAATTTCAATAGGGTACACGGTACAGTACTTAGAAATAACATACAGCTTCCGTAGTAAATAACGGAACTGTGCATTCGAAAATGTGCATCATTTACAACGGAAATTGTGTGTTACTTTAAGTACTGTACCATGTACCCTGTTGAAAATGGTGTATGTAGCCTTTTTATGTCTTTAAAACTAGAACCCAAAAGAATTCCAGTACACAGGAATAACCTATATAAATTTCACAGTAAACCAATGCATATTTAAAGCGAGGATGTACGGACGGATAGACAAACCGAAATCATAAGCACTTTTTCAACTTGACTGTAAACTATTAAAAATCTTGAGAAGTTACTGTGATTTTTCCTAACAACTCTTTACGATAATATTGCTTTTCAATTACTAACTGACAATAATAATTTCATTCGCTTGTATGGCATCCATTAGTGAAACAATAAACAATTTCTTTAGATAGAATGCCCCGAAACGAGTGAACGCGCATCTGATTGCTGTGAGATGAAGACAATGGATAACGGTCCGAAGACCACATCCTCGTCAACAGACGTCCGTGGAGAGAAACCAAATCGTTCGACGTCTCTGTACCTTTACTTGCTGTTCTTACAGTTGTGGGCGTCCATTGCGACGTTCGGAATTTTCCCTGCCTTGCAGGTAAGGCAGCTTAAATGGTAATTAAATCTCTAAACATTCTTGTGCTTGAAAAAAATTGCCATTGCTGATTGCTGACAGAACTTTGCAGGGGACAGAAATAGGGTACATGGATAAAGGGCCATTTTGCTTACAGTACACAACATTTTCAATCGATTTGGTAAAGACTCACTTGCACTTATAACTTTTGATGTTCATCATGAAGGAAACATCCAAATTGATAAGTGTAGATTACTTTCCATTTTTTTGTTCCATCCAAAGTCATAAAGTGTAGATTACTTTCCGTTTTTGCGTCATCCAAAGTGATAAAGTGTAGATTACTTTCCATTTTTTTGTTCCATCCAAAGTCATAAAGTGTAGATTACTTTCCATTTTTGCGTCATCCAAAGTGATAAAGTGTAGATTACTTTCCATTTTTGTTCCATCCAAAGTCATAAAGTGTAGATTACTTTCCATTTTTGCTTCATCCGAAGTGATTAAATGTAGATTACTTTCCATTTTTGTTTCATCCAAAGTGATAAATGTAGATTTCTTTCACTTTTTGTTTCATCCAAGGTGATAAATGTGGATTACTTTCCATTTTTGCTTCATCCAAAGTGATAAAGTGTAGATTACTTTCCATTTTTGTTTCATCCAAAGTGATAAGTGTAGATTACTTTTCATTTTTATATCACCGAAAGTGTACACTAAAGATGAACGATGAAACAATTTGAACACCCCCCCACCCTCCCCTCCCCTCCCAACTGCTGATGGAAGAGTCCTTCCCCACACCGATTGCTCACTCATCCAGAGTGAAGGCTTGATGAAAAATGCATACAAACGATCCGATAATCCGATCTACAAAATATTTTAAGAAGCATTTGGGACCTTCGAAATTTTTGGCTTAACGAATGCTTATGCAAAAGCTAGTAACGAATGCTTATGCAAAAACTAGTAACGAATGCTTATGCAAAAACTAGTAACTGACAATATTGGTCTCGACTCGACTGCTTTTAAAAAATGTTTTGAATATTTAAAAAATATAATATCTCACAAAAGCGAATCACCTATAATTTTCTCTAAAATTTTATTAGTGTTGAAACTTTCATTTCTTTATAGTGTAAGAATAAACTTTTACTATTGGGGGTGTCCCAAAAAGGAGGTAATGAGCTTTAATTTCTTACCTAATACAGATAAAGGGCCAATGGCAATTGAAAAAATGTTTAAACTAAGGTAAGAAAAAAGACTACGTCAAGAAAACATTCCTCTCGATAATTTCTAAAAGTTACACTTTTTAAATTTTTATACAGACCCCCCCTTACAAAAAATATCCAATTAGTAAAAGGTGTCTCACACACTTATCAGGTGACCTACAAAATTTCAGAATTATATCCTAAAACGTGTTAGAAATACGAAGATGAATATATGCTGACTTAAACCACTTTTCTTTGCCTCTCGAAGGGAAAAATATCACATCAGATAATCGGCTTTAACGGGGTCGTACGAAAATTATGAACGAAAATAATGTTTTGCAATCTAGAAATGAACGTTTACATTATACCGACTCTATGTGAGACCCTGACCATCTTTGTTTAAAGATATCTGAGATTTTTCATGATGAAAGGCTGAAATTTTGTACATCACCTCACTCGTGTATGGGGGCACATTTTAGTGATTGAGAATTTTTTTCGTACGGGGGGTCGTATTCAGATTTAAAAAGTGTAAGTTTTCTTAGGTGGAGGAATTTTTTCTTAACGTTTTAAAGGGTAGTCTTACCTTCTTTTCAACATTTTTTTTTTTTCAATTTACATAGCCCACTATCTCTAATAGACAAAGAATTAATCGGGCGGCGGTAGCCCAGTTGGGAGAGGCGTCGTCCGATCCTGGGACCAACCAGAGACCACCTAACGATCAGTAGTGCTGCCATCTATCGACACCTAAATGAGGCTAGAAATGAACTGTTCGGGAGTCTGGTAGAAATGAACACACTTGGGAGGTACTACTGCAATCTGGATTTTGGCTTGGTACTTGGCTGGTTTTGGCTTGCTGTGCCGCACAGCCAGCTGCGTCAAAAAAGGGTCTGTAGATCTGTGGCATGCGGTGAACGTTTCGATCGTCCGCCATCTTGCTGGTAGCTAAGTCGAGCGATGGCAACGACTGCCCTTTTTTCAGCATTGGGAAAGGGTTGCGCCTCAAAGGGTTAAAGCGTGTTACCACTTTTTAGGGACACCCCGTATATTTGAAATTGAAGACACTGGCAAAGAAACTAGAATCCTAAAACAAATGAATCCATCCAGCCTTACAGCTGCCTTCCTTACGGAGAGAGCGAATTCCACCTGACGGTCACCCTGTGCGGAGTGGCCTATCCTGCCGCCTGCCTGCTCGCCATGTACTGGGAGGTGAGGAGTGTCCGGTGGATTTCCTGGATGTCCGTGGCGGCCACACTCGTCTCGCTGTACGCGCTGGTCACCGCTGCCCTGTCTCCGCACCCGCCGATGGTGGATACGACGGTGGGATCTCTGACGGTAGTGAGTATCGATATCCACATTATTTATTTATTTATTTTTTATGTTAAAGTGTAGGAGTTGGAACAACGATGAATTTTAGCAAGAAGACAAGAGGGAAAAAAAAAAACGTGTGCTAGATGGTGTAGTTGTTTAATAATTTTGTAATTTTTGTTTTCTTTCTAATGGCCGGGTCAGCGGCGTACTGGAGGGGTTTGACCAGAGCGGGGACCGAAGATGCTGGTCGTTTCATTATGGGGGTGCCTATTAGGCAGACCAACGTTGTTCCCTATGGGCGGTCTCCTGAATTGGACTCATTCCAGACCTGAGCACCTGAAATGGGCACTCCCAGAGGCATCGTTCGAACACGAAGGCATGTTGGAGCCACGAACCGACTTTGCGTGCACCCGTTCTCTTTTGCGAACGCGGCTCCGTAGCAGCCCAGTCGAGAGAGGTTTTCATCCTCCCAGTCACTGGTCAATCCAGTGCTGCTTCACTTTCCTGTTCTTATGGGAACGGAGCTTAGCGACTAGGACATTGCGGTACATATTTTTGTAAAATAACACGCGTAACAATGATATTTAAAGCAATACGGTCGTTTCGGATGATATTAGGTGTACAGCGTTTTCACTCCAACTCCTTTCGAAGTTTGGGTTTTTTTTAATAGAAACTAGGGGCCAAGGCCCCCAGACTCGCTACGCTCGCTTTTCATATGAGGCATTTGGCCCCTAATCAGGCTTATTCGTAAAAAAGACATAATTTCAACAGAGAAAACCCGAAGATTGGATCAGATAGAATGTTACTGAGCTAAGCTACACATTGCTTAGTTCTTGCATCTTCATTGGTACATAAAAATTTAAACTTCACACTACAGTAGATCTCCTACCCCTAATAACACGGAAGATATTTTGTTATGGGAATCCGTGTTGAACGGGTCCTGAGCTATACTCCACCTGGAGTGCGGATTCCGCTTATAATCGCTGGAAAAATTATTTGCACTCCTCAGAAACACAATGATATTTAATGTTGCCATTCAAAGGTTATACTAATTAGGAGCTAAAGCGTAATAAAATAAGAACATATGTTTCAGCTGCATTTTTAATAATGTAAAACCTATTGGACACCTTCCGTATTTGCCTCTAAAGGCGATTTTTCATTACTTGGCGACTTGCGTACATGTAAAGTTAATAAAAGCTACGGAACAGATAGAATAGCCTGCCACCCATGGCGACTTTTCATTATTTGGCGATTGACACATGCTCACAACCTATATTTACTGTTCATTTAAGGTTACCGGAAAACCGTTATCCATACTTTCATTTACATAATCGTTTGCAGATTAGCGTACTTAACACCACGAATTATACCATCTCGTCGCGCTAGCCAATATCCAAAGTGTACTATAACTGCTATAATGGCATAGTTAACGCTAAATATTTCTACTGGTAGCCAATAATCCAGCTGGACGAGAACCGGCTTTAAAATAATCTGCATTTTAATTATTTTTCATTTTCAAGATATTAGTTATTCTGCTTTGGAAAAACGAATAATCGCTCATTATAAACTCCTGTTGTCTAAGCGAACTTACTATTTGAAAATTGCCAACTTTAACACATTTTGAGTTACTTATTTCATATAGTTTTTATTTTGGCGTAAAATGGGCGTCATTCTAACTCATGGTTGTAAATTTCACTCGATTCTAGATACTTGGAAACGCTTTGTTGCAAAGGAATGAATGATTTTATGCCAAATCTGGCAACCATTCGGTTTATTTTTTCAGTTTTTTATTAATATCTTCTAAAATAATTCGATTTTCGAAATTTAAATCAGCTTAGCAGGTTCCTCGGATTTTTTCGAATCTGTGGGTACCTTAGTCGAAACTCAAATCCTTACGGTTTAGGAGGAGATAGGTCCAGAAGCTTTGACAGCGCCAGCGGCCTTTACTTTTTTTTAGAATAGAGAGAAACTGATAAAATGCATGTACGATCCAAAGTTGAAATGGCTTGCTGAGTCAGTACCAATGATAGTGGCAATTCTTCTAGAATTTTGGGCCCCGCGACGGCTGAGTGGATAAGACACCGAAAATGCTAGACGGTTGAAGTGTGAAGATCTTACGTTCGGGACTACCTCACAACTGTCGATCCAACGGTCCGGAGTTTTAGTAGGTTTCCTCCAGATGCAACGTAAACGCGCATTAGAACCCCTTAAAAAATCTTCAGTTCAAATCAACCCTGTTCCCTTCTCTGTCAGCATATATTCCTCGTATAGGCTTGCCATAAAATAAAACAGACATCTAGGAAAGCTTCTGTACTCAGCGCACTGTTATAAGCACGTTATTGTCTGATTGTTCTTGTGAATTGTGTACAGCTAATTGTTCGACGAAGTTCTAGAAGCAATAAACTTCGCGTTCCATCCTGACAAGTGGACTCTTTACTAGAACTTCCTACATCCATGGGCGCCGGCAGTATAGGGCAAGGGGGGGGGATGCCCCGCTGGATTTTTGTATGCAGTGATTTTCCTTACTTTTTTTTGCTCTTTCCAACATGGTAACCATACGTTGAAGTAGTCTTTGCCCCCCTCCCCCCCCCCTGGGAAATATTCTGTCGGCGCCCATGCCTACACCTGGACTTAGAAAAACGACCCAAGAAACTAGCAGAGTTTTCTGCAACAATATTGAACCAGAAAACTGAAACCTCCAGCATATGAATGACGAGAACTTAGCTCGGAAACGGACATTTTCAAGCTTTACGATATCGACCTTTTAATGCTTTTGTGGGGTTATGTTGACAGATGCCCTGATATTGCATGGAGTCTACGATCTGTTCTATTTTGTCCATTACCTGCCGCTGAAGCCATCTATAGTGAAAAGTTGGAAGCAAAGTTATACCGTTAATAGGAAAGGTACATCCTTCGCCATTTTCGAAACAAGTAGAGGAGAGGAGGTGATTATGGAATACCATTTACATTTCTAACTGTAACTTCATAGATTTTTAAATAAAATCCCACAAAACAGCATGAGTACATGCTATAATGAATCATAATGAAATGTCAATTGCAAAGAAATACACAATTTATTTTGTTGTTATAGAAAAAAATATTTAAAAAAAAAGTTACGAATGGAGTATAATATGGAATAGTCGGGTAATATGGAATAGATGGTTTAAACCGATGAAAAGCAATTCATATTACTTCATATATAGTTATTTGTTACCATAAAACAAATTTTTATGTTTTGTAGTTTAAATCATTATACTGGAGTCATTTCTGCTTCGAGTCGATTTAGAAAAGTTGTAGATATAATTTTCTTTCTTTGCTCCGATACAGTCATGGTGAGCCCACAGAGAACAGCTGGATCTTTGAATCCAAACTTATCGTCGTTGATCATTAGAGAATTTTTCGTGACAAAAGATGCATTCAGCGTCTTTGTTTTCCGGGTCTTGAGTGGATGACATGAAACCCATTACAATATTACCCAGTATTCCATAATACCCGGCACGCTATCTCGGAAAACGAACCTTTAAAACTAATTGGCAAAACACTGTCATCTAAAAAATAACTACAGTTCAACAAACTACCATTTTCTTAGTGTACATTATGCGTAACATCAATGTTCATGTCACGTGTTTACTAGTAAGTTAAAATGTTTGAAAACTTATCTACAAAAACTCTTGAAAATCACACATACTTTGTTCTGTAGCGAGTGGTACGGCAACAGAGAGCGGCCAACTCTTACTGCATTGTAAGAAGGGAATCTTTCTTGAGTTGTTCATGGTATTCCCTTGTGGCAATAGCAACTAACGGAGCCAAAAACTCGGTATTCCATATTTCCCGACTATTCCATAATCACCTCCTCTCCTCTACCACTACAGAAGCAGGGGCGTAGCCAGAAATTTTTCATGGGGGGGCGGGGGGTTACGACTACTGCAACTCACATATAGGCATAGATGTGTGTGATAAAGGAGTCAAGAATATACATTTTGTATGGCAAAAAATTCCTCATGGGGGGGTTTATGACCCCCCTAACCCCCCCCCCCCGTGGCTACGCCCCTGCAGAAGTAAAATTAAGCATACAAAAGTTAAAATTTATACATTTCTCATACCTCGACATAATTGACTCGTGCAACTTAGAAATTTGAAAACGATCTTCTGGGGCTGCTATCACATTTTACATATAACGAAGCGTCAGCTATCACTTCCTCGTAAGATCCGACCGGATTGTATGATGGGTAAAGCACCCTACTACGGTTTCGGGTTCAACTCCAGGAGGTCGAGGTTCGATCCCCGACTGGGCGTGGATGTCATTGTGTCCGTCACTTCACAGGGGGCAACGTTGGTCTACCTACTAGGTACCCCCCATAACAAAGTGACCAACAACTCCGGCCTTGGTGATGGCCAATGCTTCCAAGACATTGTTAAGGCCTGCCATTTGAAAAAAAAAACTACCACGTAAGAAAGGAAAAAAAAAAGTTATAAAGGTGAAATTAAGCGGGGAAGTTGAAATTAAAATTTTGGTAAAGACATTTCTGATCAGTGGCACACACAAGGGGGGGGGGTCCAGGGGGTCCGGACCCCCCCATTGGCTTTGATATTTTTTTTGATTGATTATTATCCTATATCTATAGTAAATAAAATAATTCCAAAAAAAGGTAGCAATAGTTTCAGTTCTAATAAATAAAAAAAGAAATTTTTTTCTCGTTTTCCTCAACTTTTCAAAAACGAACTGAAAGCGAACATAAAACACCATCTTGTTCTCAAAACTGAACAACTATTACTTTGCTTCCTATTGTACTGTGTAGTGTATTCTTAGGGAACTGGATGGGACGAGTTTGGATGAATTTCATCTAATGAAAACGAGCTGTTTCATCACTGATTTTTGTCAATCTGGAACATCCCTAAAAGTTGCACCCCCCCAAACCATAAAAGTTGGACCCCCCCCCAAAACCGTAAAAGTTGGACCCCCCCCAAAACCGTGAAAGTTGGACCCCCCCAAAACCGTAAAAGTTGGACCCCCCCCCAAACCGTAAAAGTTGGACCCCCCCAACCAAAAATCCTGTGTGCGCGCCTGTTTCTGATCGTATAGCGCGTACATTTTAATTCCAATAACCTGGGCACGTTGCATTAAAAAAAAAAAATGTAGATTAAAGTCGTTAATTTAAAAGTGATAGTAATTATAACGGTGGCTGGTAGCTAGACAAAAACATGTGTGGGTTTCTTTGGCGAAGGGCAAACAGAAAATAAGATTTCATAAAAACGTATTTTTGTAATTTTTGTATCACTCAAAAATATATCTGTAGCATACCAAAGTGTTATTGAGGTGTTTGTGAACAGTTGGAGTTGAGAACTTTTTAAACAATTATATTTAGTACTCTTGAAGGGTCGAGCTTCGAAAAAACGCTATAAGTGCTGGAATAACCAATAGTGCGACTGCTGAAAGATAAAACACAGTTTTGTGTTAAAATGTCAACAAATATCACAAACTTTTAGGAAGTTTTTAAAAATTACTTGATGATGATGTTTCTGTAGGAGAAAAATAACAGTCATTCAAATATTGTTTTTGTATCACACTATGATTAATTTATTATACAGAATGGTTATTAATGAACGTGAGGTGTTCAGAGCCCTCTAGCGAGTGAAGTATTGGACGAAACCTAACCAAATTTCATGAGAATGCATAGTAGACCATGGGATTTGGATTTAAAAAAAAATAGTTCCAAAATTTGCCACTGGGGCAATTTTGGCGCTGTAAAAGTGCCCCAGAGGTCCATCGATCTCAAGCCTTGCGATTTTTGGTTGTGGGGATTTCTTAAAGGTGTTGTTTATCATGGACATGTCTCCAATATCGCAAAATTAAAGGATCGAATAACGTTACACGTGAGGCAAATCAACTCGGATATGCTGCAAGCGGCAGTAGAAAATGTCGTGCATCGTATGCAGTTCTTGGAATTTACCAACGGTGCGCATGTTGAACCAAATTTGTAAGTAAAATTGATGTTTGCTGTATTGTTTGTCAATTTACCATTAAATATTTACTCTAATATTCTTTTGCAGCGCCAAAATTGCACCCGTGGCAAATTTTGGAACTATTTCTTTTTTTTTTTTTTTTGAAATCAAAATCCCATGGTCTACCGACTTAATGCTCATCAAATTTGTAGTGCATGAAGAATCCGTATAATTTAAGAGACGTGCAAGAAAGACATGGGGTGACCACATCAAGATTTTTCAGTTAAAGGGACACACGAAAAATTATTTAGGAAGCTATACAAAATAATGAAATTTTCGATGTTATATTCAGTATATAAAATGAAAATGACTTATACCAACAAAATATGAATTCGCTGCATTAGTTTTTACTTTAAGCTTCTAAATCAAAATACTTTCCCCTTACGATTTCAAACTACAAGGAAACTTTTGTGAAATATTTACTGCTCATAAAGTATATCATAGAGAAAAAAAAAACTTTAAATCTTATTAGAAAAGTCTCCAAGTTTTAATCGGATCAGCTCCATATTTTGTTAGGAATACTGTTTATTTGACATTCCATATATTTTATTCTTTATTCCATCGAGATGCTGGTATCTGCGCCGAAGAATAAGTTTATGAAGTTTAAAAAAATTAGTATATCTTTGGAAAAGTAGATTAACAAAAAATAGTAATAAATAAAAATAATAAGGCCACCTTCTGATTACAGAGCACGTGAATGAACTTATAATCCACCGAGAGTTTTATTTTTTGAAAAATTTTGTCTCAAAGTTTTGTTTAAAATGTAATAGGCTCGTATGCTCGGGATTGAAGAGTCAGTAAGAAACGCGTTCTTTAGGGTTAAAAAAAAAAACAAAAACCCTTGAAGCGCGAGCAGTTTCTCATCAACATAGAAGACCAACTGGATAGGCTGCCCTATGCTGAAAAAGGCTGGGCGGCCGAGGAGCCAGCTGTGCTTTAGCTTTGTGGCGTGAGATGGGCTATTCGATCGACCGCCATGCTGCTGATACTTAAATAGACAGATGGCAACAGCTGCACTTTTTCAGCGTTGGGACCATTTAACCATATTTTTGTGGCGACTAGCTGTGGAAAAGAATCGTAACCATTTTTTTTTTTTACGGAAAATGACGTGCTAAAAAGCAAACGATTCTCGTGCAGCTATGTCACCCGCAACTATTTTTTATAGATATCCAATCTGTTCTTCGTGACCGGCGACAGTCAAAACGTCAGAGTTTGGTGTTCCCAGAGCGGGAACACTGCGCGTTAAAGGGTTAATCCAAGGATAGTGATAAAGAATGGTCTTATTTACTGTGTGCATTCCTTCGTTACAAAGAAGAAAGCGACTTTTTAATAATCTTTCTGCGGCCAGCGAGCTCTACGGTTAGAATTGGAGTGAAGACGGGCAGTGAAACAGCACCAAGAAGATCATGTGATTTTGGTACATAAATACAAATAAACTAGCTTGTGCCAGCGACTCGAGCAGATTTTGCGGAATTACTCTGCTACTCCTGGGGTTCGTCGTTCTAAAGTCCAGTGGTGTAAAAAGTTCAAGTAAAAAGTCACTTGTCAGGATGGAACACAAACTTTATTTCTTCTAGAACATCGTAGAACAATCAGCTGCACACAATTCACAAGCACAATCTAGCAGTAACGTGCTTTTAACAATCCGCTTGGATCAGAAGCTCTCACAAATGCTGTATTTCTCACACAAAATAAGTCACTTTTACAGGCAAAAATTCCGTGGAAATATTCAAGGGATATAGTACACTATCCCTTAAGACACAGCAATGAAAAATTTACACACAGCACTTTAAAAACAGCTTCACAAAGCAAGCTAAAACACAGCTTCTATAGCACTATCAGTTCACACAAAACAAGCGTACTCAGAGCTCTTCACACATTGAATGTTCAACTCGCAACTGACTGGCTTCGGGGCGATGCCCGCTTCTATAAATAGCCGACGCAGAAGGTACAAGAGGTTTCCAGAAAAGTCAATTTCTCGAGGGTTCTACATAAAGCGTGAATTTTGATTACGTCATAGAAGAGAAATGTTAGGTTATTATGCGTTTTTAATGCAGGAAAAACAACTTCCAGGCCCCATTGGGAAAATCGCGCCAAATGACCAAAAAGTCGCCAAATTTGGCGCCAAAAATAAGTCCTCAAAAGTGAAGAGATCTAAGCTCTAGGACTAATATTTCTCGAGATTTCTAGAAGCCCATAGAAAAACATATGGGAAAGCGAAACCTCCGTATCTCCGGTTCTAATTGGCCGATTTTGATGCAACAAAAAGCAAAATTTATCTATTTGAAGCGTAGAATACGAATTTTAAACCATTCTAAGCCCCAGAGCAGCGGGTTGCCCCGAAAATTCGTAACATTGCCCCCTTCCCAAGGACTGCACGTTCCGGGCAGCACAATCCCTTGTTAGGAGGTCACACAGGTACCTACACTGTATAACACTTAACAAGATCTTAACAACATAATTCAAGCAAGTAATCAATAGCACAATAAGCAAATACACATTAATAAATAAATAATCATCATAATAAATAATTACACTGTAATAAGTAATCAATGTAATAACAAATACACATTAATAAAATCCAATATATTACAAATATGTACACTAAACATGGCGTAAGTGGTGAGAGAAAGAGAGTTGAAGAAAGAGGAAGAGAAGAGAAAGACAGGAAAGGAATGAGAGGTGAAAGAAAAGAGGAATTACGCCATAGTGACCATAGTCTGAGCTAATTACAACCGCGGTAGATGGCTAGCCGATCGTAATGTACAACTCTTGGCTTCGAGTTTGGTGACTTACGAATCCGTACGATGACGTCATTCAGCCGGTTTAGGAGTGTGTAAGGACCGTCCCACGGCGATTGCAGCTTGGGAGACAGGCCTTTCCGTCGAGTAGGATTCCATAGCCAAACTTTGTCACCTGCGTTGAACTCGTGTCCCGTAGCCTTCGTGTCGTAGCGAGTCTTCATCTTTTCCGTGTTCAGGTTGATCCGCTCCCGAGCAAAATGATGTACATCTTCAAACCGTGCTCGAAGGTTTTCCACGTACTCCTCTGGCGATGAAGGCGCATCTGGAGGGCGGCCGAACACTAGATCGGCGGGAAGACGAAGATCTCTGCCGAACAGCATCTGGGAAGGTGTGAAGCCGGTATATGGACGGCACTCCTATAGGCCAGCAGGAAGAGGGGGAGTTTCTTGTCCCAGTCCTCTTGATTCCTAGATACCAGAAGCGAGAGGTTGTTTAAAATTGTGCGATTGAACCTCTCCACCATGCCGTCGGATTGTGGGTGTAAAGGCGTAGTCTGGGTTTTGTCCATTCCGAGAAGATGGCATAGTCCTTTAAAGACTGCAGAGGTAAAGTTCGTTCCTTGGTCGGAATGAAGTTGCAGAGGGGTTCCATATCTGGAAATCCATTCTTGCACCAGTACCTCTGCTACGGTCGTAGCTTCTTGATCGGGAATAGGAAACGCTTCGGGCCATTTAGAAAAGTAGTCAATGACAACTAGGATGTATTTGTTGCCATCCGAAGTTCGCGGAAGAGGTCCGAGGATGTCCAGGGCAATCCTCTCAAAAGGCGCTCCTACATTATAACGATGTAGTCTTCCACGGCTTCGTTTCTTCGGGCCTTTACGGGCGGCACAGGCGTCACAAGCTTGACACCACTTTTCGACGTCGCCTCGAGCCCTAACCCAGTAGAAGCGCTCGCGAACTTTCTGCAGGGTCTTCATCCCGCCGAAATGGCCTCCAGTGTAGCTATTATGAAGTTCTTCTAGAACCTTCGGAATCCTCGAACGAGGGAGTACTAACTGCCATCGGAGCATCTTGCCGTCGTCCGACTCCCATTTACGATACAGGACTCCATTCCTCAGGCGAAGCGAATCCCATAAAGCCCAGTACTGTTTTGTTGCCGGACTGTAAGATGATATTTCTTGCCAACTGGGCTTAGCGCTGGATTTTTCCATAAATTCCACAATAGGTTTGATGTCGCTGTCTGCTAATTGGTCCACCCGAACATTTTCGTCACTCCAGGGATCTTGAGATGGTGCCGGTGATGTAACTTGGCGGACAACGGGATGTTTCAGATGGTAATTTTTCTCTGCCCAGGAGCAATAGCGACAACTGTCTATGCAGGGCCTTCTCGACAAAGCATCTGCATTTCCATGAGATGCCCCTTTCCGATGACGTATCTCGATGTCATATTCTTGTAATCGCTGTATCCACCTGGCTATTTGGCCCTCTGGATTCTTGAAATTTAGAAGCCAGGTTAAAGAGGCATGGTCCGTTCGGAGCAGGAACTTTCGGCCGTACAGGTAATGATGGAAGTGCTCCACGGCTTTAATGATAGCAAGAAGTTCCTTTCTCGTAACACAATAGTTACGTTCTGCCTTTGAAAGGCATTTGCTCCAGTAAGCAATGACGTGTTCTTGGCCATCTATCTCCTGGGACAAAACTGCTCCAACACTCTCCTTACTTGCGTCTGTGTCCAGGATAAATGGCTTGTCAGGGTGAGGATACGACAGGATCGGCGAAGATGTTAAAGCCGTCTTCAGTTCGTTGAATGCGTCCTCACATTCCTCAGTCCATAGAAATTTCTCTCCAGTCTCGGTCAATTTGTGAAGAGGTCTTGCAATTTGAGAAAAGCCCTTCACGAATTTTCGATAGTAAGTACACAGACCGAGAAAACTTCTTAAGTCGTGGATATTCTTGGGACGACTCCAGTTCTGGACTGCGGACGTCTTTTCGGGATCGGTTCGGACTCCGTGGGCGGATATTATGTGCCCTAGGTATCGTACTTCCCGACGGAACAAGTTGCACTTCGACGGACTTAGTTTCAAGTTTGCCTCTTTTAATTTCTGCAGTACCTTTCGAATGTTCTCGAGATGCTCTTCGAAAGTCCTTCCGACGATGATGATATCGTCCAAATAAACGAGACATGCTTCGTAGGAAAGTCCTCTCAACACTGTCTCCATTAGACGCTCGAATGTAGCCGGTGCGTTGCAGAGTCCAGAGGCATAACTTTGAACTGCCACAATCCTTGTCCCGTGGTGAACGCAGTCTTTTCACGGTCATCGGGATGGATTTCTACTTGCCAGTAGCCACTCTTGAGATCCAGAGTGGAGAACCATTCGTTTCCCGATAAAGTGTCCAATGTGTCATCTATCCTGGGAAGAGGGTAGCTGTCTTTCTTGGTAATGTCATTCAGACGTCTATAGTCAACGCAGAACCGGGTGGAACCATCTTTCTTTCGGACCAAAACAATCGGCGAGGCCCACGGACTAGTCGATGGCTCGATGACGTCATCACGCTGCATCTCCTCTAAAAGTCGGTTCACCTCTTCTTGCTTAGCAAACGGCAGCCGCCTAGGATGTTGCTTGATGGGAGAATGGCTGCTTGTGTCTATTCTATGCTGCGTTAACCTCGTACGGCCAAAGTCACCGGAAGTACGAGAGAAGAGGTCTTCAAATTCAGCTATTACTTTCTCCGCAGCGATTCTCTGTTCTGCCGTTAACTCCACGTCTTGTAATAATTCCTTCGTAAGGCACTCGGAAGATTTAGCTGTCGTTTGGTTGATGTTCTTATTAATGCAGGTAACAGGAGTGCATGTCGCCAACACTTCATTTTTCTTTATCACCTTCGACTTGTCCGTCACATTTATTACTCTAACTGGAATTTCCGTTCTCGACAAGTCCACAAGTGTAGCTCCCACAAGTACTCCTCTGACGGAATCACTATTGCTTGGGTGTTCGGTTAATCCAAAACGGAATTTATTGCTTTCTTTTACTGTTCCAGAAATTATGGAATCAGTTCTGGGAGGTAGAGTGATATCAGTCTGGGCTATTATTTGCTGAACAGGCAAAACAGTTTCGTTTCTAATATCGAACGCAGCTATTTCTTCTGAGTCTGAACGAAGCTCATTATTCTTAAAGTCAAAGTTAAATTTGTGCGATTTTAAAAAGTCGAGTCCGAGAATAAAAGAGTCTGTAATATTGGCGACATATACCACATGGTCGTATCTGGCATTTCCAAACGTGATTTCTACTTGCGCTTTTCCGCCCACTTCGATCTTGTCACCTGTCACAGTCTTGAGGGTCAGCGAGGGCGGAGTCCAGATAATCTTCAAATTTAATTTCTTGGCCAGATCCGTCCTTATGATGGTTACGTTCGCGCCAGTATCAATCACCATGTGGCATGGGGAACCATTAACATATCCCAGTACGAAGAGTCCATTACTGCCGCCATTCACTGATGAAATCTGCAAGACTTTTAGGTGGGGCTTTTGACTATCTGGCAACCTCCGCCCCGCGAGATGGCCACCTCCTAGTTTCCCCCCTTCTTGTTTTTAGAATTCTCTTGCTGGTCATGAGACTTTCGACCACAATACTTTTGTACATGGCCTTCGACGCCACACTTCCAGCATTTTACTTTCTTTGGGCCATCTCTCGTTCTATCGGATCTTAATTTTCGCTCTATGAGATCTTCAATTCTCTTCAATCTGTTCTCGACGCTCTCTCTGTCTTTGTTAGCTTCCTCTTGGACCGTGACCGCTCTAACAGCATGCCGATCTTTTCTCACGGCCCGCTGGGCTGCCTCTAGCTTCATTGCGAACACCAGAGCAGACTTCAAATCCTGATAATCCTCCAACATGAGTGCTTTTTGGGTTTCTGGATCACGGATGGCTTCAATAAAATGACGCACCGCCATTTCTTCTCGGACATTATCAAGGTGGTCCATGTAGGCTAGATGACACAGCCTATCTATGTCCGAAGCCAGCTCTTGAAGGGTCTCGCCAGATCTCTGCATCCTTGACTTAAGTTGGATTCTACTATATTCTTTCTGGCACTTCTCTCCGAATTTCATCTCCAAGGCACTGGCAAGGGCGTCAAAATCTCCTATCTTCGTCGCTCCGATAGTTTGCAATACATTAATTGCATCTCCGCTAAGGGAAGCGGCCAGTTGATTAGCTTTCTCGGACTCGCTCCAACCATTGGCTCTGGCCACGATCGAAAATTGGGTCTTGTAAGCTTCCCAGGGAGTCTTTCCGTCGTAGGCAGTAAGTTTCACTGCTGGGCGGTGTGAAGATAACCTGATGTTTTCGGGTAACTTTCCCAGCTTTACGAGAGAGTCCAATTTCTCTTCAATTTTAGCTTCACATTCTTCACGCATTCTGCAAATATCCTGCTGTAATTCCTTAACATTCCCTTCAATTCTTTGTTCATATTTCGTCTGAGTTTCTTCTAAGAGAGAAACTCTTTTCTCCATTTCTTCTTGGCCCTGCTTAATTTCTTCTAAATTTTCTTGGGTTTTCTCTATCTTCTGCTCCAACTTTTCTTGATTTTTCTCTATTTTCTGGAACCCAGTTTTCATCTCTTCTTGTCCGGCTTCAATTTTCTTTTCTAAATCCGCCTTCATTTGTTCTTGTCCGGCTTTCATCTCGTCTTGTCCGGCTTTCATCTGCTCTTGTCCGGCTTTCATCTCGTCTTGTCCGGCTTTCATCTCGTCTTGTCCGGCTTTCATTTCTTGCATCATATTCATGAGCTTTTGAAGTTGTTCTTCCATTTTTTGTCTAGTCAAAACCATAAACTGGAAAATTAAAGTCCTTCTTTAGAACCCCGATTCTGACACCAAATGTTGCGGAATTACTCTGCTACTCCTGGGGTTCGTCGTTCTAAAGTCCAGTGGTGTAAAAAGTTCAAGTAAAAAGTCACTTGTCAGGATGGAACACAAACTTTATTTCTTCTAGAACTTCGTAGAACAATCAGCTGCACACAATTCACAAGCACAATCTAGCAGTAACGTGCTTTTAACAATCCGCTTGGATCAGAAGCTCTCACAAATGCTGTATTTCTCACACAAAATAAGTCACTTTTACAGGCTAAAATTCCATGGAAATATTCAAGGGATATAGTACACTATCCCTTAAGACACAGCAATGAAGAATTTACACACAGCACTTTAAAAACAGCTTCACAAAGCAAGCTAAAACACAGCTTCTATAGCACTATCAGTTCACACAAAACAAGTGTACTCAGAGCTCTTCACACATTGAATGTTCAACTCGCAACTGACTGGCTTCGGGGCGATGCCTGCTTCTATAAATAGCCGACGCAGGAGGTACAAGAGGTTTCCAGAAAAGTCAATTTCTCGAGGGTTCTACATAAAGCGTGAATTTTGATTACGTCATAGAAGAGAAATGTTAGGTTATTATGCGTTTTTAATGCAGGAAAAACAACTTCCAGGCCCCATTGGGAAAATCGCGCCAAATGATCAAAAAGTCGCCAAGCTTGGCGACTTTTGGCGAAATATCGCCAAATTTGGCTCCAAAAATAAGTCCTCAAAAGTGAAGAGATCTAAGCTCTAGGACTAATATTTCTCGAGATTTCTAGAAGCCCATAGAAAAACATATGGGAAAGCGAAACCTCCGTATCTCCGGTTCTAATTGGCCGATTTTGATGCAACAAAAAGGAAAATTTATCTATTTGAAGCGTAGAATACGAATTTTAAACCATTTTAAGCCCCAGAGCAGCGGGTTGCCCCGAAAATTCGTAACAATATTTTTCAACAAAGTTGAAAAGTGTTTCAGATTCCGGTTTGCTGCTCTGTCCGTCCGTCTGTACTTTAACTACCGCAAATATGATTGATTATTGCGAAGTTTACAGATATTACTTCTATGTACTCTACCATGAACCCTATTGAAAATGATGTATGTGACATTTGTATTTTGTGTACAGGACACCGAAAAGAATTCCAGTACATTGCTTTCTGCAGTGACCAAAATTATTCAAAATGTATTTCAGAGGTATTCGTCTACTTCAAGCAAACTATAATAGATGCATGCTATTAAGGATTACCGAAGAGTGTTCCCGTGTACAGTATACGTAGTACATATCGTTAGACTATATAGCATTTATAGGTAATTATACGACAGTGCATAGCATATTTTGACATAAAAAAGGGTTTAACGTTGGAAAGTGTTTTATAATCTATGCGTTCAAATCATTTATTTGTCTTGTTATTAATTTCACTTTTATAGGTGATGTGAAAAAGAGAAAAGTATTCAAGCGATTATGAGCTCAAAGTATTTAGAAAGAATAATATTATTGCGTTATACGAGGGGATTTGTATTAAAACAGGAACTTTCAAATTCGCCCTTGAAGAATGGATTACTATGAAGGCGATATTTCTCAATCGCGATTGTTCGCGAAGAACTTGACTGTTCTTTAAAATCTCGGAAAGTAATTTAAAAAAAAAAGTTAAACTTTAGAAGAAAAGAAGAATTCTTATTATTGAGATATCTTATAAAATACAAAAGATAAGTAAATAAAGTAACGTAAAAGTTAAATCGAACTCTATTCGTTACATAAGAAAGCTCTTGAAGTGTATACTGAAACGCGTAAAGCTGGTTTAATACCGTGTATCTTTTTATTTTATTTTTGATTTTTGTTTCAATGCGTATTGCGTTGTGGCTTTGTATGGGAGCTCTTTATTATTACTTTCCGAACATGTACCATGTGAGGAAAGTATTGTAATCATGAAAAAATTCGACTTCGAGATTTAGGTGTATTGACACGTTTTGAGGTCTTCTGAATTCATTTATGCTATTTTTGCGAGATGTATGTATGTATGTGTGTGTGCGTATGTGTGCTTGTGCGTATGTGAGTGAACACGATAGCTCCTAAACGGGGCTTCGATTGAGCTCAAATTGGGTATATATGTTATAAACCACTGTCGCAAGACCGGTATTGATTTTGCTGTGTATAGGACTTAAGAGTTTTTCTACAGGGCTACGGCAAAGATTTATTTTAGATTATGGCCTATGGGGAAAAATTCTTGAAAGTGCGGTAGCGTTTAAAGGGTACATTCGATTGAGCTCAAATTAGGTATATATTTTATAAACCACCATCGTAAAAACGGTATTGATTTGGATGTGTATAGGACTTATACTTTTTCTACAGGGCTACGACAAAAATTTCTTTTACATTATGGCCTATGGGGAGAAATTCTTGAATTTGCGTTAGCGTTTAAACGGCGAATTCGATTGAGCTGCAATTTGGTGTATATGTTTGAATGATTCATCGATTAAAATTTATTTAAATGCTTGGTAATGATCTTATCGTAAGGGTTCGGAAAGTCGTGTGGAGTCACTGCAGATTTCTTTTTATTTCTTTATCCGATTTTTTTGTTCAGACCTCATTTACCCCATATTCAATATTGCACTGCTGCTACACGGTGAAAATTTATTGAGTTAACCCTTTAACGCGCAGTGTTCCCGCTCTGGAAACACCAAATTCTGACGTTTTGACTGTTGCCAGTCACGAAGAATAGATTGGATTTCTATAAAAATAGTTGCGGGCGACATAGCTCCACGAGAATGCTTTACTTTTTAGCACGTCATTTCCCGTAAAAAGATTATTTTTAACAGCACTGACATCTGCTGAAAAATAGAAGAATGCGAGAACAGCTGGATAGATTGCCCAATGCTGAAAAAAAGGCAGCCGTCGCCATCGCTCGACTTCACTACCAGCAAGATGGCGGACGATCGAAACGTTCACCGCGTGCCACAGATCTAGAGACCCTTTTTTGACGACAGCTGGCTGTGCCGGCAACGGCTGCCCTTTTTTCAGCATTGGGAAAGGGTTGCGCCTCAAAGGGTTAACCAATGTCGTGACGTCTGCCGTGCTGAAACGCTAATTCTGGGGTATGCCAATCTAAGTGCCTCAGCTGGATTTCGTCCCAAAATTGGGAGACCCTGTTTTCCGGGGGATGATAACGCTGGTCACATGTAAAGCGCCTCATAATAGAATGGCCAACACTTCGGATCTTTATTTTTCTCATTTTTTCAAGACGGATTTTTTTTTTCATTTTTCAAGACGGTCAGTGCTTAAATTGAGAGTGAATTTTTATCAAGAATCTATATCGTATGCTATAAATACGCTAAGCAAAACCTTAGGGTCTCTTTTGCAGCACAATGCGCTAGCGGATAAGCTAGCGCGGTAGTGCCGAATTAGCGGCTAGCGCTAATTCGGCAGAATAAGATCGTATGGAGGTGGTCGTGCGAATGTTAATTTTTTTGCGTATTATGTTAATGCACAGTAAAAAATTAGAGAAGTCATTTGGCACGCAGTATTTCGCGCCAAGCCGGGCTATGGTTTCATTGATGTGTCAATTTTGAAATAACAACAATGAGTTTCAGCAGTACTACAGGGTTATAGTATTACAACAAAACTTGCAAAAAGTGAAATTATTCCCCGCTTTGATGAAACGTTAGTGACTAAATGTGCTTTAGCTCTGTACTTGGCGACTCTTTTTAGACTGTCGATAAGTGAGCGAAATGTTCTAAATTCCATGCTTCAAAGCTGCAGAAAAACGAAAGAAACAGGACAGGTTGCAATTCAAGAGACGCTCCATGGAAACGCGCCAATTCGAACATTTCTTCACAATCTCCCTCCACGCAGTATGCTAAGGCAAATTTTCTCCGAAAATAATATTGAAGAAATACCTCAGCAATTTATATTGAATGAAAATAATATTATTAATGAAGTGTATGGAAATATTTCCGGAAACATACTCTCAGATAATGTATTGTTGCTGAAATTACCCTGTTACTCCTGGGGTTCGTCGTTCTAAAGTCCAGTTGGTGTAAAAAGGTCAAGTAAAAAGTCACTTGTCAGGATGGAACACAAAAATTATTGCTTCTAGAACTTCGTAGAACAATCAGCTGTACACAATTCACAAGCACAATCTAGCAGTAACTTGGCTTTTAACAATCCGCTTAGATCAGAAGCTCTCACAAATGCTGTATTTCTCACACAAAAATAAGTCACTTTCACAGGCAAAAATTCAGAGGAAATATTCAAGGGATATCGTACACAATCCCTTAAGACACAGCAATGAAGAATTTACACACAACACTTTAAAAACAGCTTCTTAAAGCAAGCTAAAACACAGCTTCTATAGCACTACCAATTCACAAAGCAAGCGTACTCTCCTTCGGAGAGCTCTTCACACACTGAGCGTTCAACTTGCACTGAACTGTCGGGGCGAAGCGCGCTTCTATAAATAGCCGACGCAGAAGGTACAAGAAATTTCCAGAAAAGTCTATTTCTCGAGGGTTCTACATAAACCGCGAATTTTGATTACGTCATAGAAGAGAAATGTTAGGTTATTATGCGTTTTTAATGCAGGAAAACCAACTTCCAGGTCCCATTGGGAAAATCGCGCCAAATGTTCAAAATGTCGCCAAGCTTGGCGACTTTTGGCGAAATATCGCCAAATTTGGCGCCTAAAATAAGTCGCCAAAAGTGAAGATATCGAGGCCCTACCCTAGTAGCACAATTAGTCCAAAAGACGTTTGAAACACGTTTTTTAACGTCAAAAAACGTGTTTCCAACGTAATTTGAACGCAATTTGAATTAGTTCTGCTACTAGGGTAGGACCAATATTTCTCGAGCTTTCTAGAAACCTCATAGAAAAACATACGGGAAAGCGAAACCTCCGTTTCTCCGGGTCTAATTGGCCGATTTTGATGCAACAAAAAGCAAAATTTATCTATTTGAAGCGTAGAATATGAATTTTAAACCATTTTAAGCCCCAGAGCAGCGGGTTACCCCAAAAATTCGTAACATTGCCCCCTTCCCAAGGACTGCACGTCCCGGGCAGTACAATCCCCAGTTAGGAGGTCACACAAATACATACAGTGTCCAACCTTTAACCAAATCTTAACAACCTAATTTAAGCAAATAATCGATAAACACAGTAAGCAAATACACACTAATAAATAAATAATAGACACAATAAACAATTCCACTAATAAGTAATAAATGTAATAAAAAAAAGTACACATTAATAAAAACCAATATATTACAAATATGTACACTAAACATGGCGTAAGTAGTGAGTGAAAGAGAGTCGAAGAAAGAGGAAGAGAAGAGAAAGACAGGAAAGAAATGAGAGTTGAAAGAAAGGAGGAATTACGCCATAGTGACCATCGTCTAATAATCAAACAGCTAATTACCACCGCGGTAAACGGCTAGCCTATCGTAATGTACAACTCTTGGCTTCGAGTTAGGTGACTTACAAATCCGCTTTCGTGTCGTAGCGAGTCTTCATCTTTTCCGTGTTCAGGTTGATCCGCTCCCGAGCAAAATGATGCACGCCTTCAAACCGTGCCCGAAGATTTTCCACGTACTCCTCTGGCGATGAAGGCGCATCTGGAGGGCGGCCGAACACTAGATCGGCGGGAAGACGAAGATCTCTGCCGAACAGCATCTGGGAAGGTGTGAAGCTGGTAAGTCTCATGGACGGCGCTCCTATAGGCCAGCAGGAAGAGGTTTCTTGTCCCCAGGGTGCGAATTGACGGGGGGGGATACCGGGGATTGTCCCTGGCTGAAAAATGTAATATCGTTGACTAGAGAAATATTAATGGATCCCTGCCAGGGATACTATTTATCCCCTGCTGGAGAAATGTTAAAACTAGTCTCTGTACTTACAAATTCAACAGTACCTACCGAATTTAAGTATTGAAAAAAAATTCTTTTATTTACTAGACAAAGGAGCAAATTACAAATATCCCTTTGAAATCGATATATACATACCTGATACCACTTCTCTTTCTGCAACAAATTAAGACTGCGAAATGAACGAACAAGCACTGTTCCGCCGCGAGCCGAATTTGAGGGCAGACGTACAATCGACATAGGCAGGAATATATATATGCACAGAAAATCGGGGGTCGAATTTTGTTTAAGTCCCGTCTCAGACATGTTGGCGACTGCATTTGTGATGTAATACTTATTATTACATTATGTGAGTGGAGCATTTTATGCCTTCACTCCTTTTTTTTTCTTTTCAAATGTCCCCTCCAGAAGAATGTTTTCTTTTAAATGTCCCCCCTGGAGAAAATGTTCAATTCGCACCCTGCTTGTCCAAGTCCTCTTGATTCCTAGATACCAAGAACGAGAGGTTGTTCAAAATTGTGCGATTGAACCTCTCCACCATGCCGTCGGATTGTGGGTGTAAAGGCGTAGTCTGGGTTTTGTCTATTCCGAGAAGTTGACATAGTCCTTTAAAAACTGTAGAGTTAAAGTTTGTTCCTTGGTCGAAATGAAGCTGCAGAGGGGTTCCATATCTGGAAATCCATTCTTGTACCAGTACCTCTGCTACTGTCGTAACTTCTTGATCGGGAATAGGAAAAGCTTCGGGCCATTTAGAGAAATAGTCAAAACTAAGATGTATTTGTTGCCATCCGAAGTTCGCGGAAGAGGTCCCAAGATGTCGAGGGCAATTCTCTCGAAAGGCGCTCCTACATTGTAACGATGTAGTTTTCCACGGCTTCGTTTCTTCGAGCCTTTACGGGCAGCACAGTAGTCACAAGCTTGACACCACTTTTCGACATCGCCTCGAGCCCTAGCCCAGTAGAAGCGCTCTCGAATTTTCTGCAGGGTCTTCATTATGCCAAAATGGCCTCCAGTTAAGCCATTATGAAGTTCTTCTAGAACTTTCGGAATCCTCGAGCGAGGGAGTACTAACTGCCATCGGAGCATCTTGCCGTCGTCCGACTCCCATTTACGATACAGGACTCCATTTCTCAGGCGAAGCGAATCCCATAAAGCCCAGTACTGTTTTGCTGCCGGACTGAAAGATGATATTTCTTGCCAACTGGGCTTAGTGCTTGATTTCTGCAGTAACTCCACAATAGGTTTGATATCGCTGTCTGCTAATTGGTCCGCCCGAACATTTTCGTCACTCCAGGGATCTTGGGATGGTGCCGATGATGTAACTTGGCGGACAACGGGATGTTTCCGATGGTAATTTTTCTCTGCCTTGGAGCAATAGCGACAGCTGTCTATACAGGGCCTGGGACAAAACTGCTCCAACACTCTCCTTACTTGCGACTGTTTCCAGAATAAATGGCTTGTCAGGGTGAGGATACGACAGGATCGGCGAAGATGTTAAAACCGTCTTCAGTTCGTTGAATGCGTCCTCATATTCCTCAGTCCATAGAAATTTCTGTCTAGTCTCGGTCAATTTGTGAAGAGGTCTCTCAATTTGAGAAAAAACCTTTACGAATTTTCGATAGTAAGTACACAGACCGAGAAAACTTCGTAAGTCATGGATATTCTCCGGACGACTCCAGTTCTTGACTGCGGACGTCTTTTCGGGATCGGTTCGGACTACGTGGGCAGATATTATGTGCCCGAGGTAACGTACTTCCCGACGAAACAAATTGCACTTCGATGGACTTAGTTTCAAGTTTGCCTCTTTTAATTTCTGCAGTACCTTTCGAATGTTCTCGAGATGCTCTTCGAAACTCTTTCCGACGATGATGATATCGTCCAAATAAACGAGACATGCTTCGTAGGAAAGTCCTCTCAACACTGTCTCTATCAGACGCTCGAATGTAGCCGGTGCGTTGCAGAGTCCAAAAGGCATAACTTTGAACTGCTACAATCCTTGTCCCGTGGTGAACGCAGTCTTTTCATGGTCATCGGGATGAATTTCTACTTGCCAGTAGCCACTCTTCAGATCCAGAGTGGAAAACCATTCGTTTCCCGATAAAGTGTCCAAAATGTCGTCTATCCTCGGAAGAGGGTAGCTGTCTTTCTTGGTAATGTCATTCAGACGTCTGTAGTCAACGCAGAACCGGGTGGAACCATTTTTCTTTCGGACCAAAACAATCGGCGAGGCCCACGGACTAGTCGATGGCTCGATGACGTCATCATGCTGCATCTCCTCTAAAAGTCTTTCCTCTTCTTGCTTAGCAAACGGCAGCCGCCTTGGATGTTGCTTGATGGGAGAATGGCTGGTTGTGTCTATTCTATGCTGCGTTAAATTTGTACGGCCAAAGTCACCGGAAGTACGAGAGAAGAGGTGAAGTGTTGGACGGTTTATAAAAAAATCAGTTGACAGTTAGAGATAACACAAGAGTAATTAAATTTTAACGTTAGCTCGCCAACAGGGGATAGGTAAGGAGAGCTTGTAACTCTAGAAAACTTACAGAAGCCCCGTGGGAAAACACAAGGGGGGGGGGGTGCATATATACACGGCACGGGGGTACCAGGAAAGAAAAATAATATTTTAACCGTAAAATCAAAAGTAATTTGCAAAACGGAATTAAAATAGCGTAACGCAGAGAGATAGGAATATAAAAATGGCAAAGAGTATTAAATTAATAGGGAAAAGATAAATAGAACAAATTAAAACTATGTAATGAACTGCTTCCCACTGTCAAAATACCCTAAAGTTAGAATAGGAATTTAAACTGAAAGTTCCTATTACAACCTTATTTTAAAGGAATACCGCAGCCTTAACTATACATAAGAAAGTGCTTTTAGCGTGGCAACTTAAAATTCACACTATGACTTGGCGCGCGCCGTTACTCCTAATAAGGTCTTTATATTTCTCATTTATTTTCGGGGTAATATTCGGGAGGTGATCACTAAAAGTGAGCCTCAGCAAATTTCATTTCGCCCTATTTATGAAATTCCAAAGAGCAAGGCAAACAAATTATTGAATTTAAAATTCCATTTTGGATTGAAGACGTTCGGTAAGGCTTTCTCCAATTCGAAATTATTATAATTTTGCATGGAAGCTAGTGTACAAATTGACTTTTCCATCTGAATCCGCTGATTTTATAAATTTACGCCATTAGTCTAACAAGTCGCTAAAGCTGGGAAATAAACATCGCGATATGAAATGGAATATTTCATACAGTGCTCTGTGGTTGAGGTTTGTTAAATTAAACAAATATATTCCTGTTAGTGATGGAGTAAAGGGCCCTTCCTAAAAGGGGGGGGGTTGTCTCCTCCCCCCCCCTCCCAACACTCGGAAAATTCTATTAAACTTGGCAAAATTAGATAAATAGTTGGCAAAATTGGTGAAAAATATTTAACGAAAACGATAATTTACTTTGTTACTGGTACACTTAGTAAAATTACGCAAATCTAGCTGGCAAAAGTAAAAAGCTAGAAATACAGTTGATAAAAAAAATAAGTAATATGGTATAAACTGATATTTGATTTGGCAGTTTATCGACATCCCCCCCCCCCCCAAAAAAAAAAAGAATGTCTTAGCAATGGCTCTGATAGAGTAATGTCATCTTGCCGATTCCATGGAGAATAGAAAACTCTCCGACATTAACTCTTTAACTTGCAGTGTTCCCGCTCTGGGAACACCAAACTCTGACGTTTTGACTGTTGCCAGTCACGAAGAATAGATTGGATTTCTATAAAAATAGTTGCGGGTGACCTAGCTCCACGAGAATCTTTACTTTTTAGCACGTCATTTCCCGTCAAAAAACGGCCACGATTATTTTTAACAGCACTGACATCTGCTGAAAAATTGAAGAATGCGAGAACAGCTGGATAGATGGCCCAATGCTGAAAAAAGGGCAGCCGTTGCCATCGCTCGACATAACTACAGGCAAGATGGCGGACGATCGAAACGTTCATCGCGTACCACAGATCTAGAGACCCTTTTTTTGACGCAGCTGGCTGTGCCCCAGCAATATGGCGGGCGATCTAAACGTTCATCGCGTGCCACTGGTACGCGATGAACGTTTCGATCGTCCGCCATCTTGCCTGTAGTTATGTCGAGCGATGGCAACGGCTGCCCTTTTTTCAGCATTGTGCCATCTATCCAGCTGTTCTCGCATTCTTCCATTTTTCAGCAGATGTCAGTGCTGTTAAAAATAATCGTGACATTTTCTGACCGGAAATGACGTGCTGAAAAGGAAAGGATTCTCGTGGAGCTAGGTCAGGCGCAACTATTTTTATAGAAATCCAGTCTATTCTTCGTGACTGGCAACAGTCAACACGTCAGAGTTTGGTCCCAGAGCGGGAACACTGCGCATTAAAGGGTTAAATATTCTTACCTGTGGCCCAGTATTACGCAAAAAATGCCGAAGAACAGAAAGCGAATGAAAGGCCCGTACAGAGGAGCAATGATTGTCACAAAAGAGATATCGCTATTGTAGTTTTTTTTTTTTTTTTTCAATGCCGCATCGTTATAACATGAAAATATCAACACAATGATACATCATTATAACATTGATATATCGATACGATGACACAAATGTTACAACATCGATATCAAAATTTCGATACTTCGAACAGATTGCTATCATACATTTTTAACATATCTCTAAAAGGTGCAGTTTATCAATTCGTCGGAATATTTTTTGTATGTATGTTTAGTTCGTATGTATGCATCTGATTTTTTATCACTTTTTTTTAATTCTTTTTTATTCGAAAGGGTGTACTGCAGATGTGGTTCCGCAATAACTTAATTTCCGAAGATATTTCCATTCATAAAATTGGAAAAACCATGTATTTAAACGTTACGTACAGGGTTGCAAGTAAAGAAGTGTAGTTGTCAATAAAAACTCGCCAACGTTAGCAAATTTTGGCGATTTATCGCCAACTTTGGAGCCAAAAAAATTCAGTTTCTAAAACTGAACCCATCTTGGCAGTATTTTCTACATTTTGCAAGAAATTACCTAACCTTACTATTTCACTGTACGGATGATATTATCATTAGAAAATCGGAAACAAGCATGTTTTAAAACAATCGCCTAAAAGATAGCCGGTAGTGGCATTTGTAGTAATTACGTTGAAAGCGCCAAGGCTGGGGCAATTTGTGGCAACTTATCGCCTCGCTTGGCGTTCCCAAAACATAATCCAGCGAGGAAATATCTTCCATGTATAGCGAGAAAATGCAAAACCCTACTATTTTACTATGGGCATAACTATTTTTCTGGTAAAGTAATTTGAAATTGGTTTTCTTCATAAAAAATAAAACATAATTATTAATCGTCGATATTACAGCCTCTTTTATCAGAAATTTACTCCTGTTATATAAAGTTTATAAACGTTACATACACAACTAGATGGAGAGCATTATCTTATTAACTCTAAAATAACTTATTAAATAATATACAATTCTGTTTTCTTTGAAATCGATAAGCGTCTTTAAAATATACGTTAACCTTTTGAGGCGCAACCCTTTCCCAATGCTGAAAAAAAAGCAGCCTTTGCCATTGCTCGACTTAACTACCAGCAAGATGGCGGACGATCGAAACGTTCATCGCGTACCACAGATCTAGAAACCCTTTTTTGACGACAGCTGGCTGTGCCGCACAGCTGCCATCGTCCTCTATATTGCTGGTAGTGAAGTCGAACGATGGCAACGGCTGCCCTTTTTTCAGCATTGGGCAATCCATCCAGCTGTTCTCGCATTCTTCCATTTTTCAGCAGATGTCAGTGCTGTTAAAAATAATCGTTTTTACGGGAAATGACGTGCTAAAAGTAAAGGATTCTCGTGGAGCTTGTCACCCGCAACTATTTTTATAGAAATCAAATCTATTCTTCGTGAATGGCAACAGCCAAAACGTCAGTGTTCTCAGATCTGGAACACTGCGCGTTAAAGGGTTAAACAAGATATGCCTCAGAGAGTAATCTGTTTGGAATTCTTTTGTGCGTCTCCGTGCATGAAAAATATCTAGTCATACTGCATACACCCATGCCAACAGGGTACATGCACTGTACATATGTTAATTTCGTAACTCGAGACGCAAGTGTACCGTAGTCAGATGACTAGGGACAAAGAAACAGAAATTATAAACACATTTCAGGTATGTTGGAAAAAATTAAAATTTAATGCTTCCTTCAAATGCATTTGAATTCGGGTCAATTCCCTTATTCATGACAATTTTGTCAAGAAAATTTGCTCACGTGATAGCCCAAGAAATTCTTAATGAAAATCCAGTATAAGCATTTTCAAATCTGAACACAACTCAGAGGTTTGCAAATTAAAAAAACATACTTTTTTTAAATGTCGATCATAATAATTTTTTTATCTTTGTTATGTCATAAAAAGTTAATATATTCTACAAATTAACTTTTTTCAAAATTAATGTTTAGAATACAGTTTATTTTCGAGAACTTTAAACCACATCAATCTTTATTAAAGTGCTTGTGTACATATTTTTTTTCTTTTTAATTAGACGCCCTGTTTAATAAATCGTTTTAAAGGCACCACCTTTCTATTCAAAATTAACTTTTTTAAATTTATATTTTTACTAGCTGAAGTACCCGTTCTTCGCACGGGAATGAATGGACTTTTTGATATTAATATTTGTTGTGATTACTATTTATTGTAATAAAGAGATATAGCAAAATGGATATCGCGTTATATTGTGTTCAATAATCATTCATACTGAATTTCAAGGCAATCGTTTTTACGGTGCAGAAGGCGATGCGGCGTAGCACAATCTAGTGGCGAGTTTTAGCAAAACGGATACGGCAAAAATATTCTTCGCATTCAGATATCGATGTATACGAATTTTCATGACGATCGGCTGAATAGTCTTGAAGTTCATGTGTTGACGCGACATCTAGTGTCAAGTTATAGGAAAATGGATCGTGCCAAACTCTTCCC
Organism: Cheiracanthium punctorium; assembly: GCA_038373885.1. Taxonomy (NCBI): domain Eukaryota; kingdom Metazoa; phylum Arthropoda; class Arachnida; order Araneae; family Cheiracanthiidae; genus Cheiracanthium; species Cheiracanthium punctorium. The sequence continues at coordinate 71,974 of JAWZYV010004445.1, forward strand.
CGTGTTCAAATATCTATGTATACCTATTTTCATAGCGATTATTCGCACAGTCAAGAAGTGATACACTGCAGGGCCATCTAGTGGTTAATTAAAGTAATGATTTGCTACAGCGCCGTCATGTGGCGAGTTATAGCAAAATGTATAACGCCAAAATATTCTCATTGTTCAAATAGCTATGTATACTGATTTTCATAGAGACCGTTTGAATGGTCAAAAATTTGGCCTGCTGCAGCGTCATCTAGTGGCGAGTTAAAATAATAATGCATTGCAGTGCCATCTAGTGGTGAGTAACATCAAAAGTAACGCAGTTAGAATATATTCTTCGTTCTCAAATGTGTAAGTATAAAAAATTTTATGCCGATCAGTAGAACGGTATAGAAGTTGATGCGTTGCAGCGCTATTTAGCGGTAAGTTACAGCAAATGGATAGTGAAAAATATTCTCCGTGTTCTAATATTCGCGTGTACCAAATTTCATCGAAATTTGTTGGACGATATTCGCATAGCAAACGGCTAAACGGAATAGAATTCGACGTTCTGCTGCGCCACCTAGTGAAAAGTTAGAGGAAAACGGATAGCATAAAAACCTTCTCCATGATAAAAGACTTAGGTGAACCAAATTTCATGGTGATCGGTGAAACGGTGCTGGAGTTTTTCAACCTCCTACACACATACCAACATTCATTTTTATCTATAACCAGTCTTATTATACGTATATACCAGTCTCAAGTAAAATCCAGTTTCAAATCTAAGCCTCGCCAAAGTGCCAGCATACGCCATTTTGCAAGAGTTTTGGGAATCATTCGAAGCATTGACTTAGCAGCAATCAAAATGGGAAATGGTTCGACCGCCAGGCATTTATTTGAAAAGTGGAATCCCTTAATACAGCCGCATTTTTTAAATTATCAACTATAACATGTTTTATTCATCGTTACCTCGATGTACTAAATGGGAAGATTTCAATTTTCTGAAATTTGGCGGATTTCCCCCAAGTTAAATCAATGTACTCAATTGGCGAGAATTCTGAAGCTACATCGCTTGAAATGTCCTAATAACTGCATTATTTCTGCACGGATAGTTAAAATTTAATGCTGTATTCTAAGAAAACCTATACACTTGTTTTCAAAAATGCTATTCCCTTAAGCTCTCAGTAAATTGAGCCAAAAAGCCTAAAACTGTGCAAACCGCTAGAACTCACACTCTAAAAATCGGCCTATCAGCCATTTTATTTTTCGCCAAACTAAAAAAAATTACATATTAGTCTCGGATATCTTCGATCCTCATTGTTTTGCGTATAAAACATTTCATTCCTGCTCTCATTTCTTATGCGCACACGATATTATAATTAAAAAAATAACCTAAAAAATAACTAAAAAATCATTATTATTCTTTTATTTTTACTTTAAGAATTTAAAACATTTTATTCGGCAAAATCGCCACACATGGCAACCAAGATGCTTATTTCACACACTTTTTTCACTACAGGGGTTAATATTACGTAAAGCTTTCTGCGTGGAGAACATAAAAAATCTCTTAAATTCCGGGAACGGAAATTAAGGGAACCCTTCAGGAGGAAAACGTTTTTAAGTGGAGTTTCAAAGTTTTAAAGTGGACTATCATTTATTCTATATTATTTTACATATCTGTGTAAAATTTCAGGCTGACAGGTCCATTTTTGTGGAATTGTATACTACCCAAATCAACAAATTGACAAACATAATTTCATTTTTATTTATAAGATAACCTACGCTTGTTTTTAAAAATACCCTCTCATTAAATTGCGCCAAGCGCTAGAATCATAGAAAATCTGACACACTTTCAGATTTTTAAATACGCACTAAAGTGCTATATATAAAAAGAGTTATAATCCATGGGTCTTCCCTATTTTCGTTCCTTCTTTTATTAAGTTGGAAAGTGTATCATTATTCATGAGTGTGATTAAACAAAATTAAAATTGATATTTCTAACATCCTTTTTTCTGGATGTAATACATTAGATGCAGAAAAGCTGCTCTGAAAAATGCACAATTCCAACTGAATGAAAATTTCAAAAACTTTACGCAGGTGTATTCATAACCCAAATAGCAGACGATTAAATTACGATAAATAGCGCCAAGCGTTAGAATCCTCCTCAAAATCGCGAGAATGCTGAAGATAGATCGCTTGAAATCCCTTAATAACTGCATTATTTTCGCAGGGATCATTAAAATTTAACGCTGTATTCTAATAAAACCTTTGTACTTGTTTTCAAAAATCCGTTTCCTTAAGCTCTCAGTAAATTCGCCAAGCCGGAAACTGTGCAAACCGCTAGAACTCACTTTCTCGGCATTTGAGCCATTTTATTTTTTCGCCAAACTAAAAAATTTTAACATATTAGCCTCGGAAATCTTCAATTCTTATTGTTTTGCGTATAAAACATTTCATTCCTGCTCCGATTTCCCATGCACACGATATTATAATTAAAAAATATATAACCTTACGAATATAAACTAACAAAAAAAAAATCATTATTATTCTTTTATTTTTACTTTGAGAATTTAAAACATCTTATTCGGCAAAATCGCCACACATGGCAACCACGATCCTTATTTCACACACTTTTTTCACTACAGGGGTTACAATTACGGAAAGCTTTTTGCGTGGAGAACATAAAAAATCTCTTAAATTCCGGGAACGGGTGGACTTTCAAAGTTTTAAAGTGGACTATGCTTTATTCTGTATTATTTTACATATCTGTGCAAAATTTCAGGCTGACAGGTCCATTTTTGTGGAATTGTATACTACCCAAATCACACAAATTGACAAACAGAATTTCATTTTTATTTATAAGATAACCTACGCTTGTTTTTAAAAATACCCTCTCATTAAATTGCGCCAAGCGCTAGAATCATAGAAAATCTGACACACTTTCAGATTTTTAAATACGCACTAAAGTGTTATATATAAAAAGAGTTATAATCCATGGGTCTTCCCTATTTTCGCTCCTTCTTTCATTAAGTTGGAAAGTGTATCATTATTCATGAGTGTGATTAAACAAAATTAAAATTGATATTTCTAACATCCTTTTTTCTGGATGTAATACATTAGATGCAGAAAAGCTGCTCTGAAAAATGCACAATTCCAACTGAATGAAAATTTCAAAAACTTTACGCAGGTGTATTCATAACCCAAATAGCAGACGATTAAATTACGATAAATAGCGCCAAGCGTTAGAATCCTCCTCAAAATCGCGAGAATGCTGAAGATAGATCGCTTGAAATCCCTTAATAACTGCATTATTTTCGCAGGGATCATTAAAATTTAACGTTGTATTCTAATAAAACCTTTGTACTTGTTTTCAAAAATCCGTTTCCTTAAGCTCGCAGTAAATTCGCCAAGCCGGAAACTGTGCAAACCGCTAGAACTCACTTTCTCGGCATTTGAGCCATTTTATTTTTTCGCCAAACTAAAAAATTTTAACATATTAGCCTCGGAAATCTTCAATTCTTATTGTTTTGCGTATAAAACATTTCATTCCTGCTCCGATTTCCCATGCACACGATATTATAATTAAAAAAAATATAACCTTACGAATATAAACTAACAAAAAAAAATCATTATTATTCTTTTATTTTTACTTTGAGAATTTAAAACATTTTATTCGGCAAAATCGCCACACATGGCAACCAAGATGCTTATTTCACACACTTTTTTCACTACAGGGGTTAATATTACGTAAAGCTTTCTGCGTGGAGAACATAAAAAATCTCTTAAATTCCGGGAACGGAAATTAAGGGAACCCTTCAGGAGGAAAACGTTTTTAAGTGAAATTTCAAAGTTTTAAAGTGGACTATATTTATTCTATATTATTTTACATATCTGTGTAAAATTTCAGGCTGACACGTCCATTTTTGTGGAATTGTATACTACCCAAATCAACAAATTGACAAACATAATTTCATTTTTATTTATAAGATAACCTACGCTTGTTTTTAAAAATACCCTCTCATTAAATTGCGCCAAGCGCTAGAATCATAGAAAATCTGACACACTTTCAGATTTTTAAATACGCACTAAAGTGCTATATATAAAAAGAGTTATAATCCATGGGTCTTCCCTATTTTCGTTCCTTCTTTTATTAAGTTGGAAAGTGTATCATTATTCATGAGTGTGATTAAACAAAATTAAAATTGATATTTCTAACATCCTTTTTTCTGGATGTAATACATTAGATGCAGAAAAGCTGCTCTGAAAAATGCACAATTCCAACTGAATGAAAATTTCAAAAACTTTACGCAGGTGTATTCATAACCCAAATAGCAGACGATTAAATTACGATAAATAGCGCCAAGCGTTAGAATCCTCCTCAAAATCGCGAGAATGCTGAAGATAGATCGCTTGAAATCCCTTAATAACTGCATTATTTTCGCAGGGATCATTAAAATTTAACGTTGTATTCTAATAAAACCTTTGTACTTGTTTTCAAAAATCCGTTTCCTTAAGCTCGCAGTAAATTCGCCAAGCCGGAAACTGTGCAAACCGCTAGAACTCACTTTCTCGGCATTTGAGCCATTTTATTTTTTCGCCAAACTAAAAAATTTTAACATATTAGCCTCGGAAATCTTCAATTCTTATTGTTTTGCGTATAAAACATTTCATTCCTGCTCCGATTTCCCATGCACACGATATTATAATTAAAAAAAATATAACCTTACGAATATAAACTAACAAAAAAAAAATCATTATTATTCTTTTATTTTTACTTTGAGAATTTAAAACATTTTATTCGGCAAAATCGCCACACATGGCAACCAAGATGCTTATTTCACACACTTTTTTCACTACAGGGGTTAATATTACGTAAAGCTTTCTGCGTGGAGAACATAAAAAATCTCTTAAATTCCGGGAACGGAAATTAAGGGAACCCTTCAGGAGGAAAACGTTTTTAAGTGAAATTTCAAAGTTTTAAAGTGGACTATTTATTCTATATTATTTTACATATCTGTGTAAAATTTCAGGCTGACAGGTCCATTTTTGTGGAATTGTATACTACCCAAATCAACAAATTGACAAACATAATTTCATTTTTATTTATAAGATAACCTACGCTTGTTTTTAAAAATACCCTCTCATTAAATTGCGCCAAGCGCTAGAATCATAGAAAATCTGACACACTTTCAGATTTTTAAATACGCACTAAAGTGCTATATATAAAAAGAGTTATAATCCATGGGTCTTCCCTATTTTCGTTCCTTCTTTTATTAAGTTGGAAAGTGTATCATTATTCATGAGTGTGATTAAACAAAATTAAAATTGATATTTCTAACATCCTTTTTTCTGGATGTAATACATTAGATGCAGAAAAGCTGCTCTGAAAAATGCACAATTCCAACTGAATGAAAATTTCAAAAACTTTACGCAGGTGTATTCATAACCCAAATAGCAGACGATTAAATTACGATAAATAGCGCCAAGCGTTAGAATCCTCCTCAAAATCGCGAGAATGCTGAAGATAGATCGCTTGAAATCCCTTAATAACTGCATTATTTTCGCAGGGATCATTAAAATTTAACGTTGTATTCTAATAAAACCTTTGTACTTGTTTTCAAAAATCCGTTTCCTTAAGCTCGCAGTAAATTCGCCAAGCCGGAAACTGTGCAAACCGCTAGAACTCACTTTCTCGGCATTTGAGCCATTTTATTTTTTCGCCAAACTAAAAAATTTTAACATATTAGCCTCGGAAATCTTCAATTCTTATTGTTTTGCGTATAAAACATTTCATTCCTGCTCCGATTTCCCATGCACACGATATTATAATTAAAAAAAATATAACCTTACGAATATAAACTAACAAAAAAAAAAAAATCATTATTATTCTTTTATTTTTACTTTGAGAATTAAAAACATCTTATTCGGCAAAATCGCCACACATGGCAACCACGATCTTTATTTCACACTTTTTTCACTACAGGGGTTACAATTACGGAAAGCGTTTTGCGTGGAGAACATAAAAAATCTCTTAAATTCCGGGAACGGGTGGACTTTCAAAATTTTAAAGTGGACTATGATTTATTCTATATTATTTTACATATCTATGCAAAATTTCAGGCTGATAGGTCCATTTTTGTGGATTTGTATACAACTCAAATCCACAAACAAACAAACAAACAAACAAACAAACAAACAAACAAACAAACAGAATTTCATTTTTATTTATAAGATAAATGTTTGTAATTAATTAATAAAATAATCTATCAAATAAGTAATTATAGTTTAAAAAATTTTATTTGTCCCTGACTTAGAAAAAGTCTAATAAACACAATGCTTTGTTAAGTAAATCATCATTAAAAACAAAGTATAAATTATAATTAGATTGTTTTGACATTTTAAATTCAAACATGAAGCGAAAAGATCCGCTGGACTATTTTAAACTTTTAACTGTATGCCCAATTAAAACAAAAGTCATTATATGTAATAAAGAATAATGTTAAAACTATAAAGAAAACTATATTTATTTACTTATTTTGCTTGTGAGTCAACTTTCAACCAAAATTGGAGATTGGAACGGGACATACTATTCAACTGAAGTTTTTTCACTGAAAAGTACAGATGATATGAGTATGACTCTATGAGTTATTTTTCATTCATTGGGCATACTTTATATCTATGTAAGTTGTGTTTCTTTTGAGCCGTTATCCGTGAATATAGGTAAATACAGTACAAGTTGTGAAAGCAAATAACCGCCAAGTTGATTACTTCAAATGTGTGAAAACTTCATTTATGTGTGCATAATTTAAAAAGTTGAGGAAAATGAAAATAATTCGGAAGAAAGTCAAAAAGTTGTAGGCCATTTAAGTAACATAGCGTTAGAAATGACCGCTTCCGTAATGCATAGTGTTAAAATCAAAAGAAGAAATTTAATGAGATTACTTTTTGTCCATGCGTTACTCAGATCCTAATTAAAAATCGCCAAATATCGCAACCATGATGCAAGAATCTATTTTAAAAACTGAAAACAGATAAATAAAATTTGAAAAACTTTCAGATTTTGAGTACGCACTAAAGTGCTACAAGCGTATCATAATCCATGCCCCGTCTCTATTTATATTTCTTGCTCCATTTCAGTTATAAACTGCGCCATTATTTATGACTGAACTGTATCTTTAATCCATAAAGCACTTCTCTGAAATTGAAATCTATATAGAAACCGCCGACTAAAACTGTTTTACAATCTTCCTCAGGCACATTCTAACTATACTTACTTTTATAAATATTGTTTGGAATGTGCATCATAATCCTAAGTGTGCCGGCTTTGTCTTTCTTGTTCCACAAAGCACTTCTTCAGAATTGCAATCTATATTAAAATAGCCTTCTAAAACTGCTTTACTATCTTCGTCAGGCATATTCTAAGTATACTTTTACCTTGTATTAAAATGTAGCATTTGCCAGTTTCGAGTGGATTATTTAAGATATCGCCACGCTAGGATCAGTTTCAGGGACTTCTTTTTTGGCGCCAAACCTGGTGATAAATCTTCAAAAATGGCAAATTTTATTCAGCATTTTATTGTCTACCCCCCCTCTCTCTCTCTATCTGGCAACCCTGTTGAAAAATGCGACGAAAACGTGTCGAGGCAAACCACAAATTTTGTCCACAGAAATGTCCACAAATTATGTCGACCAAAAATATCAGCGTGAACGAAACAGAACTCGAATGTTAATAAATAAAATAAAATGATTTCCCAAAATTGTGGATTTCTTCAAGATTTCAAATTAATTGCACTCTAAGTGCTATAAAAAAAGAAAAGCAATTCTTTGAGAGCTTTAATATTTTTTAATGCTTTACAGGAAATTAATTTACATACATCACGTAATAATATTATTATCTCAAACTGCTTTGAACTCAAAACACGAATGAAATCAAATTTAAAAATCCGACATAGATCAAAGAGCTTATTGAATTATTTTCGGTGCAGCAATTTAAAATTCATGTAATGATGACATATCGCTCGCTATTATTCTTTATAAGATGTTGAAGGCAAACATTCTTTATCGCAAATTTATATCCAGAATAAATTTTCAGGAGCAGGCATTTCACTCTGTCCCGTTTATGAAATCCCGAGGCAAAAGATAAACAAGTTATTAATTAAAATAGCAGTTTAAATTGGAAATTTGCGTTTGCTCAGAACCACCTTTGTATTTGGAATTAATAAAATTTGCTTAGACACTGAAAAGTAAACTGTTCCATTCGATTTTAATTCAGTACGTTTCTAATCGAGTCTGTGCCATGACACATCATTAAATTGATTTTACCCAACTATGAAAACGAATATTGCGGTCGAAATGATATACTTTGTGGCATGCATTGCATACTGATATTAGGATTATTAGAATAAATTTCTGTTACTAAAGGATTAGTTATCGAACAAAGACATTTCGATAATGAGAGACTTTAAAGCCAAAATTCATGTTTTTTAAAATAGGCTGAAAATTAAATGCTTAAAAAATAGTGTTGCCATACATTATTAAATACCAGTAAGTATTTTCATAATGGTCTTATATTAAATGCGTAGTTATACAAAAACTGCAAAATTTTCTTATTATTGCAGAAAAATGAATGTAGTCAAAAGTCTACCTGTAGAGTTAACATCTCTTTTTTAATGAAACCTGAAGTTAACTGCCAGTGGTCGAAATTCGAACATTAACCCTTTGAGGCGCAGACCCTTACCCAATGCTGAAAAAAGGGCAGCCGTTGCCCTCGCTCAACTTAACTACCAGCAAGATGGCGGACGATAGCTGCTGTGCGGAACAGCCAGCTGTCGTCAAAAAAGGGTCTCTAGATCTGTGGCACGCGATGAACGTTTCGATTGGGCAATCTAGCAAGCTGTTCTCGAATTCTTCCATTTTTCAGCAGATGTCAGAGCTGTTAAAACTAATCGTGACAATTTTTTACGGGAAATGGCGTGCTAAAAAGTAAAGGATTCTCGTGGAGCTATGTCACCCGCAACTATTTTTTATAGAAATCAAATCTATTCTTCGTGACTGGCAACAGTCAAAACGTCAGAGTTTGGTGTTCCCAGAGTGGGAACACTGCGCGTTAAAGGGTTAAGCTTTTTTTTTTTTTGAGCGTGATTAAAGTTATTCTGTCAAAGAGTATGTCTCACCCTTCCATATACAGTGGCACCTACTAAAGTGACAACCTTGGCTAAGAGACCACTTTCGTACAATTTCACTTTACAACCAACACACTTTTCTCTGATGACGGTGTTTTTGTGAAAACTCTATCACATTTTGCTAAATGCAAAGGCAGCTCCAGCGAGTGGGTTATAGGGGTCATCTCCCTCTACCTACCTTTGGATTTCACACATTCGCTTTGCGTTTTGAACAATTTAGGCTAATTTAAAGTCTAGTGGCCCCCTCCGAATATTCAGTCTGGAGCCGTCCGCGGCTAAAGGCCCATTATGTTCGTAGTTATAAAATCTTAAACCGCCGAATGATTGAACTCTACTTGCTGAGACGTACCACTGACCATATATAAAAACTTGCTGCCTGAATAAATTTGCCCTATTTTCGAATGATTGTCCTTGAGATTTATTTACTGTCATCACAAATGCAGGTATATTTGGAAATTGAGTTTTTTGAAAGGATGTGGTAAAATAGTACCAGAATACTTTATAAGTGGAATTAAAATTCTTTTATTGCCTGAGATTCCTGTTCAAACTTCGCAATCAGTAGCATTGCAATATATGAACTTGATGCGCATTCTTGTTCCATTGACTAATGCTTCCTTTGTTGTTAATTTTCTGATTAGTATGACGATGCCATTAAACTTTCAATACTAATTTATGTGGTGGCAAACTATGGTATTTTTCGGTTAGCCAGGCGCAAATCCAGCTAACGGTTTTTTCTTTCTGGAAAAAGTTTAACGACTGCTTCTGAAACACTGTCGTTCTCCAAAAAAGAAGAAAATTTTAATCCGTATAAAAAATAATATTTATGTACAGAATTCAATATATACAAAAATATGAATGTACTAAAAAGAAATGTGTATGCGTATTGGTCACATAATGTGGAATTGGGGGAAAACGTGTCCAATTAAATAAAAATACGAAATTAAATTAAACTTCCAAAATATGGAAAGGTATAAACAACCATGTACTGGAAATCACTTTAGGTTTGTAAGCATTGGTGCAGATCACAATTATTTGGCAATTTTTCACTTGATCCAGGCTAACCGAAAAATGTGTTCCATCCTGACAAGTGACTTTTTACTTGAACTTTTTACACCAACTGGACTTTAGAACGACGAACCCCAGGAGTAACAGGGTAATTTCAGCAACATTTGGTGTCAGAAGTGGGATTCGAACCCACGCCCACATTCGTGGACCAGAAATTCAGAAAGCATTGATCTTGGCGGATTATAAAGATCTCAGGGCCGCCCTCGTATTCGCCATGAAGCTAGAGGCAGCTCAGCTGGCCGTAAGAAAAGAGCGGCATAATGTTAGAGCTGTGTCATTCCAGGAGCCTACGGATAGAGAAATCGAGACATTAGAGAATAAATTAAAGACCCTGGAAAATCTGGTGGAACGACAAGAGCCAAGAAAAGTGAAATGTTGGAGGTGTAACAGCGAGGGGCATTTACGAAAATACTGTGACGCACAAAAGAACTCTCGTCGTAAAGATCGCAGTTTCCAGTATACCACAGAAGCCCCTAGAGGAAGACCGGGTAGAGACTACCTTGTGGAACGGAGGCTGCGCGATATTCAAAAGCCTCATTTGAAAGTCTTGCAGATTTCATCAGTAAATGGCGGCAGTGATGGACTATTTGTACTCGGATACGTTAATCGTTCCCCATGCCACATGGTGATTGATACTGGAGCGAACGTAACCATCATAAGGACAGATCTGGCCAAGAAATTAAATTTGAAGGTAATCTGGACTCCGCCCTCGCTGACCCTCCAGACTGTAACAGGTGACAAGATCGAAGTGGGCGGAAAAGCAAGAGTGGAAATCACTTTTGGAAATGCCAGATATGACCATGTGGTATATGTCGCCAATATTCCGGACTCTTTTATTCTCGGACTGGACATTTTAAAATCACACAAATTTAATTTTGACTTTAAGAATAATGAGCTTCGTTCAGACTCAGAAGAAATAGCTGCGTTCGGTATTAGAAATGAAACTGTTTTGCCTGTTCAGCAAATAATAACCCAGACTGATATCACTCTACCTCCCAGAACTGATTCAATAATTTCTGGAACAGTAAAAGAAAGCAATAAATTCCGGCTAGGATTAATCGAACACCCAAACAATAGTGATTCCGTCAGAGGAGTACTTGTGGGAGCAACACTTGTGGACTTGTCGAGAACAGAAATTCCAGTTAGAGTAGCAAATGTGACGGACAAGTCGAAGGTGATAAAGAAAAATGAAGTGTTGGCGACCGTTTTTTCTTGCTAGTTGGCTTACTGTTTTCGCACCTTGTTCTGCGCCATTGATCGCTTTGGTCTTCACCCGGCGTCTTTAGCACTGTGATGTCAGATGGGCGGTTCGATCGACCTCCATGATGTTGCTAGTTAAACGGATCGTTGGCAACGGCTGCACTTTTTCAGCGTTGGACAGTCTATCCGGTTGGTCTTCTATTTCGATGTGAAGAGGCTTCCGCTTCAAAGGGATATAAACGCTCCTTCACTCCAAAATAAAAATCTTTATTATTTTGCATTGCTCAAAAGGTGTCATTGCTCAAACTAAAACACTATTTGCAAACATTCCGAATTGTGAAGGGCTCCATTAATGTTAATTAATGAGACACAGTATTGATCTACCGATAACAGAAATTTATTCGTCTTTATACTAATAACCCTATAATCACAGCGCCCTGCGCTCCACGAAATATTCCGCTCTCCTCCGACGATATTCATCCCTCAGGTGGGCGAACTAAATTTAGTGTCACGCTGTACTAACGATATAAATTCGATTATAAAAGCACAGAATCGAAATCGGAGAGAGTAGATTTTGGGCTGTGGCTTTGTGAAACTTTCATTTATTCTAATTATGCAGCTCTTTTAAGCATTCCCAATCTAGAATGCAGTTTTATTTATTTGAGTTGCTTGAGGTTCTCACTGATGCGATGGTGAGAAAGGAGGTTTTATATTTGTGCGAATAACTGAAAGTTAAATCAAGAATTACCTTATAAACTGAGTCTTAAAATTATAAAAGGCTAGATTCAAGGCAATATTTGCTTTGTCATATTTAGCTTTCATATAAGGAGCATGTAAAAAAGTTTTCTTAACCCTTTGAGGCGCAATCCTTTCCCAATGCTGAAAAAAAGACCAGCCGTTGCCATCGCTCGACTTAACTACCAGCAAGATGGCGGACGATCGAAACGTTCATCGCGTGCCACAGGTCAAAAATAATCGTGACCATTTTTTTTTACGGGAAATGACGTGCTAAAAGGATTCTCATGGAGCTATGTCACCCGCAACTATTTTTTATAGAAATCCAATCTATTCTTCGTGACTGGCAACAGTCAAAACGTCAGAGTTGGGTGTTCCCAGAGCTGGAACACTGCGCGTTAAAGGGTTAAATTCAACAAACGTTTGTTGATTCAACAAAATTTGGTTCTCGCAATTTCAACCAAACAATTTTTTTTAACAAAAGTTTCACCAAATTAACAAAATATTTTGTTAGACTAACACAAAATTTTGTTTATTCAAAAAAATTATTTCTTTCAAATAATCAATCAAAATATTGTCGAATCAATAACATTTTTTTTCAGTGTGGCTAATGGAACATATCCATATCTATAGTTTATAGAAGTCGTTTCATGAAAGACGGACAAAAAATTATACATTCATTCAGGTGATAGCACACATTCCAAACAACAACTTTCGTCAAAGAATGCATGGTCAGAATTCCAAAGCAAAGGCGCTAGAGGGAGCCGAAGTTGATGTTCCTGCACGAGGCAAAGGCATACAAAGAACAATTCAGTTACAAAAGCAAGTTCAATGGCTTGTTACATTGAATAGCATCTCTTGTGCTATGCGACTGTCTGAAATAGTCGTAAATCAAAAGCAACTTTATCTTTTATCTTTTTTTCAAGTCGTTCAGAGGATTAATAATGCTGATTTAAGAGCATTAGTCTGCACTTTCGTAGCGTTGCAAAAGGTAATTGGTGACATGTTGAGATAAATATATAAATTCTTTTATAAAAACATGAAATAAAGTTCTAAGGGATAACATTTTATATGTGTTGTCTTCTATGAGAATTTTATTGTTTACAAATATAGAAGATCTTATCATCTCCAATGTAAGATGCAATTTTAATTAACATTTGAAATGGCATCTTATTTACTTTTCTTCCAAGAAATGCATCAGCGAGACGGAATGAAATAAGACATTGCTTACTTAAGTGATGTGGATCATGGAAATTATTCTGAAAATACGTCCGTAACAAAGACTGTTTGCCTAATCAAGAGTAAAGGGGCTTATTACTACGTCATTGTATGAATTTCAAATTGCTGAACAGAAATGATTTTCATATTTGTAGTGTTGAACGTTGTAGGATTTTGAAATTGTGCCAAAATTCCTATTATGAAACTAACCCTTTAACGCTCAGTGTTCCCTCCCTGGGAACACCAAACTCTGACGTTTTGACCGTTGCCAGTCACGAAGAATAGATTGGATTTCTATAAAAATAGTTGTGGGCGACATAGCTCCACGAGAATCCTTTACTTTTTAGCACATCATTTCCCGTAAAAAAATGGTCACGATTATTTTTAACAGCACTGACATCTGCTGAAAAATGGAAGGATGCGAGAACAGCTGAATAGATTGCCCAATGCTGAAAAAAGGGCAGACGTTGCCATCGCTCGGCTTAACGACCAGCAAGATGGTGGACGATCGAAACACTCATCGCGTGCCGCAGATCTAGAGACCCTTTTTTGACGCAGCTGGCTGTGCCGGCACAGCCAGCTGTCTCTAGATCTGTGGCACGCGATGAACGTTTCCATCGTCCGCCATCTTGCTGGTCGTTAAGTCGAGCGATGGCAACGGCTACCCTTTTTTCAGCATTGGGAAAGGGCTGCGCCTCAAAGGGCTAATAAACAAAGACTACTGTGGAGGGAATATAAAGGACGCAAAAAAAGACAAAAGCATACTCTAACAGCCTATCCATTTAAATCTTAGTCCACTTGAAATAAAATAATCCATTTTTAATAAAACTTAGTTTACCGAAGTCAAAGAAGACTGTTCTGCTGAAAAGTATTTTCTAACCCATGTATTTGACATGATGATTCTTGGCTGTTATAAAACTTTAATAAGAAGCTATTTTCGCAATTGAACAGATACGAAAAAAATAAGCCCACTTAGTCCTCCTTAAAAAGATTTTGAACGTTGAGGAAATATGTCATCCTATGTTCTCCAGGATATATCTCAAAGTGAGGCGGGAATTTCCTCTCTGTATTAAGCGTAATTTGTTTTCTGTAGAGCATGCTTTTAGAGGGGGGGGGGGGTTACTGTTAAATGATCCGTGTTAACCCTGCCCCGAATAAACTTTTTCTGAATCTTTCTGGAGGATTTCCCCAGAGTATGATTTAACTTGTAACTGTCCAAAAAAAAAAAAAAAAAAAAAAAAAGAAGAATTGCTCAACTGATTTTGTGTATGAGAAGTTTCTTAATGTTCTAAGAAGGAGTGGAATCTTAGTTTTCTGTGCGTCACCGACCCAGTAAACCAGCGTTTCCCAACCTTTTTAAATTTGCGAACGGGTAAAAAATTGGAAAAATACTTCTTCTATAAACAGTGTCAGCCGAAAGCAATAAATATTATGTAAATATGTATTTTATTTTTTTACGAAATCAAATGCTGTACAAATAAGATTTTGAGTTAGATTGTTGATTATTTTTTAATATTATTGACGCGGACAAAAAGTAAAGTCCCTGGAATAGTGACAATTCCGTTCACTAATTTCTAGTTTCGATTTACACTGTATCTTTTGAAAAGGCCACTTAACTGAAACCGGGCGTTACAATTAGTTAAAAACTTTGTAAAATAACTCATAATGTTGTTTTTTGTTTAAAAAGCTGTGCCGTTTATGTCTTTGTTATATTTATTTCTCTATATTCGATTTTTACTTATTTATTATTATTGTAGTTCAATTGACTATTTTATATTATTTAATTATAATATCTTCACCTTCCGCCTGTCTTTTTTTTCTTCTCGGGTTTCTTATTTTTGTCTTCTTCCGAATATCAACTTGACTTTATTGTTTACAACAGTTCTAACATTTTCGCTCGTATGGTAGAATCTACAGGGTGTGTACCGCTCCGGAAAATCCGGAAAGTCTGGAAAAAGCCGGGAAATTGGAAAATGGGTCCGAAAAGTCTGGAAAACCGGGAAATTGGATAATGGGTCCGGAAAATTCACCAAAAGAATCATTTTTTTTTTAGTGTCCTTTTTTTTTTTTACTCTTTCTCTCTAATTGTCAGACTCAAAACCAAAAGCAACTGCAATGCATTTTTCGGACCGCGAAAGAATCAAGCAATGTGTTTGTATAAGGAGGGGAAAATGGGGTCTCGCAGAAAAGAATTTCTGTCGGGATTATTTTCTGTCGGCACTTGACTCCACTCTAGCATACGCCTTAGCATATACTACGATGCAGGCGCCATCTATCGTTTTGATTTTAAATCGTTTATTGCTAGGTAGGTACATTTGATGATTGAAACAGCGCGAAAAAATACATGAATACCGAGTAATTTCTCGCTAAAATAAGCATTCACTTTATGAATAGGACGACTTTGATTAGAACACATGAAATTAAAAAACATAAACATAGTTTATGAGTTTAAAACATTTCCTAGTAAGAGAAAAATATGGAATTTTCACAGCATTAAAATTGAATGAAGATCCCCGAACTGTAGATGAAGAGTAAGTACTATTTTAAATACAAAAACGTTGGTTTTAAGAAAATATCCCCTTTTCTCATTTATCTTTTTTATTGAATACAAATTTATAACACAATAAGAATTATCTCTAAGATACAAGTACTTCAGCATCGAAATGTGACGCCATCTTGTTTTTGGATGACAGCTCTGGATCTGGGCGAATTCTTATTGGCTGGCACATGGCAGAAAACGCGGGCAGAAACAGAAAAGTTCAACATTTTCAACTCCGTTTTCCGCCCTTGATTCTGCTTGACAGAAACTGAAAAACCGGAAGTTCGTCAATTTTCTGATTCTGTCGTGTTTTCTGGTATTGTGGAGTCCAGGCCTAAAAGACAAATTAGCTTACTTGCTACCGTATTTCCAAGAACAGTTAGTTAATTCTACCAGAAAGTGCGACTACTTCTGTTTCTCAATGGATGCACTGGCGTAGCCAGGGAGGGGCCCACCGGGCCCGTGCCCCCCCCGAAATTTTTTCGGGTTGTTATATATATATTGCAATTTGTAAAAATGGATCGTCTCATAATCCTTGTTATGTGATATTTGTCTAATCTTTCTGATAAACGTTTTCTAGATTCTTTCACATTGAGAACGAAGAAAAAAACAAGTCAATAAAAATGTTAAAAAGTGCCTTTAATCACTAACGTGAGGTGACTTTTGACACGCCTACACACCAGAAAATATACATCTGGGCAATAGCCTCCTCCCGGGATACAAAAAATTTCCCCCTCCCTATAACCTCAGCTCGTTACCGTTGTACCCTGTGAAGTAAGTATCCCCAAGAGCTATCAGCTTTCATGGCCACCTGTGGTATTTTTAAACTATGGTGTATACAAAATTATTATTTCCTACTAACGATAAAATTTCAAGGAGGGGCACCTGGCCCTTTCCCCTTCATTCCCAAGGTCCAGAAGCTCGTGTTTTTGACTAGGGTAGCACAAAAAAAAAAAAAAAAAATCTCTGTCCAGTTCGTCGGTTCGAATAGAGATTATGGCCTCAAGAAAGTGCCCGTTGAGTAGAAGTATAGGAGGAATTTTTAATAAAATTCCAAAAATTATGCATAGTTTGCCTGCTAACAATGAAGACTCAAATCTACAGGAAGCGGAAAAAGCCATAGATGAACAGATTTTTGCAGAAAACTTCAGAAAGCACATCAGGAAAAGAAACTAAAGTAAATACTCAATATTTTATTGTGAGTTTTTAAATGATAATATAAACGATGACATAATACATATGACATAATATCTTCTTAAGTATGCTGAAAAATTTATATTATCATATTTTCATTAATATGTAATTTAAGAAATGTTTCCTTTATACCCACACTTTCAACTGACAAGAGGGTAAATCTGTAATTTCTTTTTCTGTTCTAAAGTTTTATAAAACTTTATAAATACTATTTTATATGCTCTGGTAAAATATAAATGAATATTTGAAATATCTAGGGATGCACTTGATATCCGGCTGATTTATCAATATCCGAAATATCATCGGATATCCGAATCACAATCGCCGGATATCCGGCTCACGACTAAATAAGGTCTATCAACAGTCCACTAAGTCTGTATTTTTTAAATAAAAATTACTCTCAGTAATGTTTTCTTCTTAATATTTTTACTACTCACAGTTTTAAAGAAAATTAAATATTCTTAAGTGCTTTCCTTTGTCATTTAAAACCGCAACCAATGAGAACAGCAGTTTTGCTTTGAAATTAATCTGAAAAATCGTAACTTAATACCTTTATTTTCTGATTCTAAAATAAGACATTAAGTTGCTCATTAAAATGTGACTTTCTATTAAATATATTTTTCTTCTAAGTTAAACAATTAAACAGACCTATTTTTCATTTTTTGTTTTTTAAATTGTACGTTAAAACTTTGTACTTATGTAGGGTGCCGAAGCCCGAGACCGAAACTTCAGCTAATAGGTATATAAAAGTCAATGACTTCATTGGTAGAATATCATAAATTTTGCCGTTTGTGCAAATTAAAGACAAATATAACAGCGACCTATTAATGCACTACATAATTCGTTATATTAAAGTTTATCAAATAATATTAATTAGTTAATTTCCCCAATGAATCATTTTTTAAAATCTGTTTACAAGGAATGCGTTCAATAAAAGAGAAATTTCTCACAAGCACTCTCAGCCCGAGCCCAAACCAGGCTCGGGCTGAGTCCATCTCATCTCTAGTGCCCAACCCCCTGACGTATGGCTCACCAACCAGCGATGAGTGCAACCCTTTCCCCCTCAATAATTTTAAGAACTTATCCGTTCTAGAAAGTTTTGTGCGTCTGTTTTTTTTTTCCCTTTTTTAAAAAGAAATCAAATCCGGTGTATTTTTACCATTTAATTTTCCCAATATTATGTAAGATGTACTTTGAAGATATTTAATTAACAACTCAACACTTATTCAAGTCGAAAAATTGCAATCAATTATATTTTTTAAGACTGCTTCCCAGACAGACCAAAATCGTGTCTACACATAAAGCAAGGTTGAAATTAATAGCACTCTGGGGCTAAAAAGAACATGGCGATTGTAGCGAGCAGATTAACCCGAAGTCGGCTAACCTTGAAACTCCTGCAGAGTGAGGGAGCAAGGCCACTAGCCCTGATGCACCAAAGTACACCGGCCATGTCCCTAAAGCAAGCAAAAGCTGCCCAGTAGGGCAAGTACGACCTAAACAACGGGCCATCGTCCCGCATACGACCGCCATGTTCCCGGCAAGGCGATACGAACCATGATCGGGGAGATACCGGCGACCCCCGACACACAGCCCTCGTCTTGCCGTACACATTCAACCTCTGCAGGCCGTACTTAAAGCTTGCATTGTTGCAAGCACATTGTTACACAACGGCAAACGCTACCCTGCAACACTGTGAAATGTACAACAATAGCGAACTGCTGCACACATATAGGAGGAGCGTTCGTTTCAAAATGGCTGGGTGCTGGGAGACGGAAGGTGCCTGCTTCAAACACGTTCGGTTTTATGGGTTGAGATTAGGATTTCGAAACGGAACTGAACAGAAAAACGGAAGAAAAAAAAAAAAAATGCTAATGTTCGTTTGTAAAGACAGGGTTTTCTCTATCACCGCCAACTCGAATTAGCCACCAACTCCCGTGGGGGGTGGTAAATACCATTTATCCTCACGGTGAAAGTAAGGGAGTTTGGTCGCAGTGGGTGGAAGTGGGTGGTTGTGGGTGGCGAAAATGTGAAAAAAATATATATCTGTCCTTTTCTAACTCATGAGAACTTCTGAAAAGTTCTAAAAATTCCTGGAATGACCTAGAAAATTCCAAAATGTGTGCAACTGTTACAGTCAATCTACAATGTTCTAGAAGGTTCTAAAAATTTCCAGAAAGTTCTAGAAAGTTCCAAAACGTGTGCAACCGTTCAAATCGATTTAGAATGTGTCTAGAACGTCCTAAAAATTTCTGGAATGATCTAGAAAGTTCCAAAATGTCTGCAACTGTTAAAACAATCCAGAATGTTCTAAAAAGTTCGAAAAATTTCTTGAATGATCTAGAAAGATTCAAACTGTCTGCAACTGCTAAAATCGGTATGGAATGTTCTAGAAAGTTCTAAAAATTTCTGGAATGATCTAGAAAGTTCCAAATTGTGTGCAACTGTTAAAATCGATATGGGATATTCCAGAAAAGTTCTAGAAATGTCTGGTCGAGTGAAGATCAATTGCGATGGATGATTGTCATTCGGAAATTTTATAGCATACTGCTTCGCAGCCTCTCGATTATTCCCATGAAATTCTCCGTAAAGTAACACCATTTCAGTGTATTCATTAGTATTAAAGATTATCTTTCGTTTTTTTACACTCAATAAGCTACGAATTCAAATAGCATGAACTTTAGACAAACACTAACAAAGTAACTTAAACAACAGTTTTTCAACTCCAATAAAATATTAAAATTTAATGTTTATCGTCTGTTGCCATATCAGCAGGAATACTTTCTATACATCGCATGTTTAATGGTCGAATAAGTCTCTCAATATCTAAGATAGAAATCTAAATTATCTACGTTAAAAATGGATCCTTCAATATCTTTTATACATTAAACATGCGGTGTATTTTAACCCGAGCAACCCCGGGTTTCGCTGCTAGTCTCTATATATAAAGGAAGATGTCCTGACTGACTGACATACGATCATCGCCCAGCCAAATCTACAGGAGGAACAGACAGACATGAAATTATGGGAGCTTATAGGTTTTGTGCCCAAGGCGTCATTTAAGAATCGATTTTTAAATATTCGAACCCCGACGGATGGGAAAGCTTAATCCTGTATACTTCAGTTAAAATTGATTTCAAGAAGTTGTGCAAAATATTAAAATATAAAGACAAGGGAGGGGGCACTGTGCAATTTCCTAAAGTAAAATGCATTGGTCAGGAATTTCTTTCCCGGGACCTCCCAAAAGCCAGGTATTGACTTTCAGAAATTTGGTAGACACCCTGTAGAACATATGGTGGAATTTTTTTTTTTTTTTTTTTTGACTGAAAAAGGCAAAACTAAACAACTTTTTACCAACTTTTCAATCAATGTTACTCTTATCTTTTGGTTACTAAAATATTCTTAAGATGAATTGAACTGCAAATTTCGAAAAGGGCTCAAGTCTGAAAATTAAAATTGTACAGGATCTACAAAAAAGTGATTTTATGTTGAACCATTTGACTGATTGAAGCAGTTTTTTTTTTGTGTGTGTAACATTACCTAAAATTGTGTACACTATAGCAAGTAAAAATAATATCTTTATTATCTTTATTGGAAGAAAAGTTTGAGGGAGAAAATGATCGTTACAGTTTTTTGAGATGAGTCCTTCTCGAAATTGAGCATTTGGGTGGTTTTAACAGTAAAACGGCCTTATTTTACAACGGATTTTTTTTTAAAGAACAAAAATACAAAAGTTTTCTTTTACAACTCACTATATTGTCATGCCTTGTTATTACATTATCACACAAAAGTATACCCCATAATGCTTTCATTAAAAATCTTCGAAGTCCAGCAGTGATGCCGCATCTGTCGGCCACTGCAGAAGGCCTTCATAGAAGTCGACAAATTCCCCGGCATGTCCTAACTTTTCTAGGTGTTTCATTAAGTCATTGATCGACTGTTTAGAGGAGTAACATGGAAATGCTTCAATAGTACGAATGCTTGGACAAAGCCTTTCGTTTTTGATAAGACAAAAGTTTCACTATTAAAACCATTGACAATGAATGGACGGCATGACACACCATGCTTCAAGAGGTCTCATCTTGGTGAGAGGAGACCTTTTAGAAATTAATTTCAGAACTCATGTTTTTTTCAAAGATTGAAATTAGATATCAATCCTTCTCGCTCAAAAATATAGAACTACATGTATACATGAAAAAAAAGCAAAGAATCAATTTTGAAAAACCCTTGAGATAGACCCTTTTCGAAATTGGCTTTCAATTATTTTCCAACTGTAAAATTTCAAAGTAATACTGTAACTGATTTTCTGTTAAATATAGTAAATGTTACTTTAGGTTTTGCGTTATTAAGATTACTTGAACTCAGTAGCGTGAGCATAATTTTTACGAGAGGATGAAATGTCTGTTTTCTCTCAATCGCATTATTGCACAAGCGCAACGTTGGTCACGGTGGGAAATCTCCGACGTTATGTTTGTGGCAAATGATATCCATCTGCATCCTAGCGAGCATCGTTTACTTGCAAAACGTTGAGCTATAGAAGGACTCAATCTATCTTGGAGGTTTGACGCCGATCAGGTATTCGCCATACGACAACATGAATAAGTATCGGCCATTTTATCGTTGAGGCTCCTAGTAGGTGGCCATCGTTGTCCTCTATTAACGCACGAACATGTTAACATCCAAGCCCAGGCCGGGGATCGAACCCGGGACTCAAGGTGTGATAGAACGGTACACGATAGCGCCACTGCTCCACTTGGTTCTTGCCAAACGTAGGAGATACCGCTGAGCTGAGTAGTTTTGAAGCAGAGGGAACCCACCAGTTGGTCTATGAAACTGGTGTATAACCACCAATCGGTCCATACCAATTGGTTGGTCCCTACCAATCGGTCTATAAAACTGGTTTATAATGACTATCAATAGTGTTTGCATCCCAGACTTAACAGTTGGCGCCAGATTTTGCGATATTTCGCGAAAACTGCACTAAACCTGGCGACATCTAGAGCTGTGTTTAGGAATTCATATGATATTTCAGAATTTAATTTAATTTTTATTTTTCAGGTAGTTTGCTGGGTGTTTTTCATGTTCACGTTCTCCTACATCAAGACAATGGTTACGGTCCTTCTCGGAGAATCCTGGGGACACGACGCCCTCTTCTGGGTCGGGGCAGTGACCCAAGGAGGGGCAGTAGCCGGGGCACTTCTTATGTTTCTTTTGGTCAATGTTTTCTCCTTGTTCCACGACGAAGAATTCTGCGTGCCATGAAATCAGAAATTTTGGCTAACAGGCTCCTGAAAATGAAATGCATCGACTGAGCTGCAATGCAAGAATCGTCGTTATTTATTCACACCGAGGTCTTTATGGACATTAGAAAATACAATGGATGCTCACACTTAACGTCTCTTTCACGCTTCTTGAATCTTTTAGAACTTCTCGTTTTATGGAAAAGAACTGATCTCATTCCGAAGTTTATGAGCGTTAAATGTACAGTGCGCACCGTTTATAACGGACCTGGGATATAACGTACATTTTATACCAAAGCCAAAAATAAAATTTTGCCTTTCTTAAGCATTTTATTTCCTTTTTCTCGGAAATTTCAGTACGTTTAAAGACACTCGTTGTCAGTTTTCAGAAACTCTAGCGAGATGAATTGTGTATGAATGAAGGGAGCGATCTTATATCTTTTCCCCCTGCTAGACAAGGCTAAGAACAATATCATGTTTTCTATCATTCATTCATCTCTGTAAATGCTTTCTGAAAAGCCCTACCATAATGATTCTGATGATAGTGAAGAAGAAACAGAGGAGCCTATACCAAGCATACCCGACTCATTACATGCTGCAAAAACATTATGACGATTTTTCGAATGCCGAAGTGATGATGTAGCGACTCTACAAAAGTCAATTATGGTTATCCAAAATGGTATCTTTAAAAAAGCATATGCACTTTTAAAACGAAAGAAAATTACAGATTATTTATCTCAATAAAAATTGTTAGTAATAAAATTTTTTCTCTGCTTTTAATTTAATTTAAATTTTAAAAAATCAGACCTGTTTAAAACACACATTACAGTGAAATTATGAGCCCACTTTCTTTTTTTTTGGTGTAATATTGAATTTTACAGCCGGTATTGCTTATAGCGTACTTCGACTATAACACACTAGATATGAGTTCGGGCTCATTTTTTGAAGCCCGAGCCCGGGGACTTTTAATCCGAGCCCGCCCGAGTCCGAGTACTTTTAATCCGAGCCCGCCCGAGCCCGAGCAATATTATTTAAGTCGGAGCCCGAGCCCGAAATTTCAGCTAAAGGTAAAAAAAAAGTTCAATTACTTCATTGAACTTTTTGATAGAATATAAATTTTGCTGTTTCTGCAAATTAAAGAAAAATATAGTTGCAAACTCTCAATGCACTTCCTAATTATTCATATCCGTTTTTATCAAAAAATGTCGGATCTCATGACTAACTAAGTAATATAAGCCGCCGTTCTGAAATACCCAAAGAGCTTCACGCACCTTCTAGGCGCCTGTGCCACTATTTTTTTTTATAAGTACTTTTATTTTCCTCATCAATCACTTTTTAAAATCTGTTTCAAGGAGTATGTTCAATAAAGAAGAAATTTTTCACGAGCCCGAGCCCGCCCGAGCCCGAACGCAGTTGTGAATTACAGAGCCCGAGCCCGGTTCGGGACCGGGCTCGGGCTGAGCCCGTCTCATCTCTATAACACACTACATTTTTAGGTCCCGTGAGAGTACGTTATAACCGGTGTCTACTGTATTATATCGATGTTTCTGATCGTGTTAGAAGCGATTTTTACATCTGTAGAAACGTGAACTCTTTGTACTGCCCGAGATACGTTCGTACTCTGGAGGCTAGAATGATTAATTGCTGCTGTATAAAAGACGACTCCATAATCCAGTTAATTTTTCTTTATTAGTATATAAACATATACTTACAAACAATTTGTTAAAAAATTAAAAACTTTAAAAACATTTAACCAAATGCCTGACATACACAAACTGTGAATAATACAGTCCTCCAGAAGCAATCAGCAGCTAACATTTTAACAAAAAAGGAAAACAGGCTTATATCTACACTGACGCATATCAGTTTGCAGAAACAAACCTATTTATATACAGAACAGAAAGGTTTATTCAATAGTTAATAAAAATTATGCGTACAGAGCTACTCAAAATTTTACATAAAAGAAACAAGGTCTGAAATTTGCCTACCAAAAGGAATATGAATGAAAGTATGAATTGGAAATACAGCTTATAGTTTCAAAGGGAAAACAAACGGTAAAAAAATAAGGTCAGAAAGTTACCTATAAGTTTAAACAATTAATGCTCAGAAATTTACCGCTAGTTTTCCCTTGCCGTCTTAATTTTTTTTCATTTCCAAATTTAGAATCAAGGAAAGCATTTTACCTATTAGTTTATATAGTTTGCTGCTAATCTGTGGTTTTCAATAGAGTTGTTTCACCTACGTCATTATGATTACGTCACACCTTAGCAGCCAACTTTTACGGTCAAACATTCGTTCATTTGAGAATGGTCATTGGCCGAAAACGTGCCTTTGTATCCCTTAATATCCGAGTTGACGGGAAAAACAAATTTCAGTGACGTCACGTGAAAATACTCTATCAATAGCTCATTCATATTACAACTCAACTCTACCTCAGGTTAAAAAAGCAGAGTTCATTTTTAAGATTTAGACAGCCCCATCGTAGCCGAGTGGATAAGTCACTCAAAATGGTAGACGGAAGGTGCCTGGTTCAAAGCCAGGTCGCGTCCGCCGACCTAACCGTTCAGAGTTTTCCGTGGTTTTCTCCGAAACTTAGCGTAAATACGGGTTAGCACCCCTTAGAAAGACCCCCACGAAGGGCACCCCAATCTTGTGTTGTCCATCTGACGTGGATTTATAAGCGGGTTTTTCCGGACAAGCACACAAATCCGAAATACATGTTACACAAACAAACAAATAATTCAATATGCTTACTTCACCATCCTATAACACCAGGTATTTAAAGTTCTAAAATGTAAGAAACTTATATTATTTTCTATTCTATTTATTTATTTAAATAGCTCTTATTTTTTAAACACTTAATTGAAATAAAGACTTAGAGGTTACATTTAATTTACAAAATATAACAAAGTTAAGCCTAAGCTGAGCTTGTTTTCAGCTAGACTTTATTTTTGTCGGATGTCACAGAGCCTAGCAAAAGCATTAGACAGACTAAACTTATTTAATTTCTTTTCTTTAAATTGTTAATTTCTAAAATATTTTTATTGAAACTTCAGTTTTTAATTTACTTTGCTCCAACACGTACAGTATCAGTTTTAACATATACGTATTATTTACAATGTTCTTTATCGATTTTAACCTTTCAATACCAAGTTTAGTGTTCTTGTCGAATATTCTGCTACTTTTGTTATGTAGAACAATTTTGGGATATTAGTCGCGATAAATGAAAACAAAAGAAATAAACACATTGCCATTTGCATGGCACTGACTTTTCCTTCAAGAAGTTTAAAAAAAATAGAACTTTCGAATGCTTTTTAAAAGAAATACAACATAGTTAGAGTCTAATTTTATAATGTATCTTCATAAGTTGTACTTCATTTTAACAAATGGTCGACCTGTAAGTGTTAATAAAAGTTCAAGGGAATTCTTAAATATATTATAATATTGCACATAACCCGATTTTAAAAGCATTGCTTGTGTTTAATAATTTTTTTATGAAAGTTGCATATTAATTTATTGTTTCTATAAGCACGTAGCACAATTTATGAAGAAGCAATTACTGTATTCCGATTTTCGAGGTTGGTTTATTTTTAAAGCTGCTAAAACGTTAAGTATTGTGATTAGCTCTTTTTTAAAGGATGGTATAAAAACGACACAAAAATATCATTGATACTGAAAAAAAAAAAAAAATTAAACATTTTTGAGCTGTTAATTGGATTTTTAAAATTTAGTCATAATCAGTGCTAATTTTTTTCCGATTTGAATTTTAAAATATTGATTTGAGTAATCTAAAAGTAATTATAAACTTCTCTTTTTGTGGGGGTGGGGGAAAGGGGGAGCATTCGGTTACTTCAATGTGTTCAGACAAAATGCGTAAAATGGTCATTGAAATTTTATTCCGTTGCTGCTTTCGCCAAATGTGCGTAAAGAGCGTTTATAAAGACGTTATAAAGAGCGCATTGCAGTGAAATCCGCCTATAACGATATTTTGTTGTCAAAATGACATATAGTTGTAAAGAGAATTATCGCTATCGGGGGAATTGATACTGGGACGAAAAAATTTTTTCTTTTCTGTATTACTACAGGTCTGGCTTCACTAGAGTTACACTTTGATAGTCATTCATTAACTCCTTTCTCGTTGAGGCAAACAATGATATACAGCCAACTCCGGTTATAGTGAACGTCTGGGGACCGAGAAATTTCGTTCGCTCTATGCGAAGTTCACTAAAACCTATGGTTTCCCTATGTTGAACCATAAAACTTACTACAAAACTAGAAAATAGTGTTTTATACAAATACTGAATGTTTATTAAGCAGTAGCACGCTTTAATTTATCCCGTAAATTCAGGTGGGCAAAATTAAATTTGAAAAATGTTCAAAATAAGGTAGGATAAAAGAAAAAAAAAAGATTACGTTGAGAGAAATTTCCTCTTGTTAATTTTTTTTTAAGAGTTACACTTTTTAAATTTGCACACAACCCCCTGTTAAAAAAATTCCCAATTAGTGACATTCGCCCCATACACCAGTGTTATAATGTACAAAATGCGAACCTATCATTAGAAAATGCCTGAGAGATATCATTAAAATAGATGATCAGGGGCTATACATGTATCTGAATGTGGGCGTTTAATCCAAAAAGATTACTAGAGTGCAAAAAATTATTTTCTTGCTTAATTTCTGCGTGATCCCTCAAACGCGGACATTCTACGTGATTTTTTTTTTTCCTTCGAGAACCATTGAAAAGTGGTTTAAATCAGTATATATTTATCTTCCTATCTGGGACACTCTTTAGGATATAATTCTCAAATTTTGTATAGCTCCTTAAAAACGTAAGGAGCACGTTTTACGCAGTCTCCTTACACAGTCTTTTTGAGTGGTCTCCTAATTTTGAAAAATTCCAGATGAGAGACCTAGCACCTGAAATCAGCATACCAAGAGGTACGGTTTGAACACGGAAGACATTCAAGCCACGAATAGATTCTACGTGCACAAGCTCCCATTAGCGTACACGACAGTGGCGGATTAATGCAAGTTTGTCCCGGGGGGGGGCGGTTAGTTTGTCGATGGCGGTGGTTAGTTAGAAGATTGACATATTCATCCATTTTATGGAAGTAAAGTAGGATCTTTTACGTTAATTTCTTTTTTCTCGGGGGGGGGCGGTCGCGCCCTCCACTCCCTTTGGTACACGGTCCCACAGCAGCCCAGTCCCGAGAGGAGTTCACCTTCCCAATCCCTGGCCAATCCAGTGCTGCTTCACTTTCCGTGTTCTCGTAGGAACAGAGCTTAGCTACTAGGCCACTGCTGCGTTTAGTCATTGTTTAAAGAGCAATATTTTGCGATTTTAATTTATTCAACGTGAATCTATCAAAAGGAAGCATTATTTACTCGAGATGACACGATATGCTTTAGCACTAGGATATCAACCAAATCTTCAGTTTTGAAGAAAATTTCATAAAAGCAGAGTAAATTCAGTAAGATCTATTCAATAATCGAATTCAGACAAAAAAGCCTGTCAGTACGGAAACTGTTATTGAATTTATTTCCTCAACGTAAAATATCACTCACCCCAGTAAAGGTGTTTTTATTCAGGATAAATTGTATTATATGTTTATGCACATGCGTTCTTTCTTGTGAATTCAGTCCTGCACACTGTCTTTTGCCTCGGTAATATGAATCAGCTTGCCTAAAAATTTTTCTTTGTACGAAATAGCTTTGAAATCCGAACCGTCAGATTCGTTTATTGAAAATTTTGACAAGGTCTTACAAACTTAAGTATACTTCAAATCAATAATGAAAGATACCTACAACTAAAAATTAATTATTGAGTTTTATCTCCTTATTTTGTGAAAGTTCATCACTGATAGATTAAAAAAAAAAAATCCGTTGGTCATAAGTGCCGTTTGGTCATGATTACTTCACCTGACCCTTACGAAAATGCACGGGACGCTTTGAAATTAAGATTGTTTTTCGAAGTTATACATACTTCAGAATCCACCAGATTGACGTTTTTCGCTACCTGCTAACGTATGTTGGTATTCTGCAAGGTACGGTAGAGCTTTAAGTGCAGATTCTCCCTACCGAATGTTTACATTAGCGCATACGTTTCGAATGACGTCACAAATCCGGACGTTCGCTTAACGGTGTAGTTCGAAAAAATCATGGGATTTTGGTACATAAGTACAAATAAACTAATTATGTCGGGCACTTCAACATTTTGAAACTGTCTCTTTACAAGCTGCACTACATACTGAAATAAACGATCAACCTGTATCAATTTCAAAACTTTTAGAAAAAATTCTTAAAAATCGGAAATTTTCGCAGAACGTGTCACTCTTCGAAAAATCCAGCAGCTCAGATTAATGTTTATGATTTTTTTTTCTGAAAATTTCACAAAAGGCACAGCTTTTTCGCTTCTTACAGTGTGTAAAGCTGCTTATGAAGAACCACCTGGAATTTTTTTTGGAGACCATGGTGCTATTAGTTTATTCCAATTTGTGTACCAAGACTAAAAACAGAGTTTGTTTTCTTCGAAGAACAGCCTTAAACGAGCGTGGCAGAATAGATTCTCTTGATCTCAACAATCGTACGACCGACAGCAGCCCCGAAGTTACCCTCTCGAATGCAAATGTCGGGGCCAAATACAATCTGAGGGACAGTTTCTTTCCAACAAAGCGCCAGCTTCAGAACATCGATGGAGATCGACTTATAACTGAAACCGCTTCAGAACATCGATGGAGATCGACTTATAACTAAAACCGCAGTCAGTCTTAGAACTGGCCGTCATAAATCTTTGAAAATTCGACAGAAAGGGTAGAAAATCCTACAGAAACTGCAATAACTGACCTGATGCAGAAATGGCGAATTGGCACATTTTTGTTTGTCCGGCCATCCTCACTGTACTGTTACGGATTAGAGTCTTATTTACGAGACTAAACCCGTGCGATTACAATACTAGAGTGCAGTGTCATCTTCACCCCTGTCACCATTTGAATAAGCTTGTCATAGACACGACATCATCCTCAACATCAAGGTGACTGTTCTTATAAGGTTACCAATTTTGTTCTTCCCAAAGGTGGTCATTAGACAGGATCCAGGTAGATTAAGTGTTTCACGCTTCTTAACACTTTAAAAGCAAGGTTGAAAAGCGTCTGATTTTAGCTTGCCTTTCCGTACGTCCGTCCGTCCTTTAACTGTCATGAATATACATTGATTGCTGTGAAATTTATATATGTTATTCCTATGTACTGAAAAATCCAGCAGCTCAGATTAATGTTTATGATTTTTTTTCTGAAAATTTCACAAAAGGCACAGCTTTTTCGCTTCTTACAGTGTGTAAAGCTGCTTATGAAGAACCACCTGGAATATTTTTTGGAGACCATGGTGCTATTAGTTTATTCCAATTTGTGTACCAAGACTAAAAACAGAGTTTGTTTTCTTCGAAGAACAGCCTTAAACGAGCGTGGCAGAATAGATCCTCTTGATCTCAACAATCGTACGACCGACAGCAGCTCCAAAGTTACCCTCTCGAATGCAAATGTCGGGGCCAAATACAATCTGAGGGACAGTTTCTTTCCAACAAAGCGCCAGCTTCAGAACATCGATGGAGATCGACTTATAACTAAAACCACTTCAGAACATCGATGGAGATCGACTTATAACTAAAACCACTTCAGAACATCGATGGAGATCGACTTATAACTAAAACCGCAGTCAGTCTTAGAACTGGCCGTCATAAATCTTTGAAAATTCGACAGAGAGGGTAGAAAATCCTACAGAAACTGCAATAACTGACCTGATGCAGAAATGGCGAATTGGCACATTTTCGTTTGCCCGGCCATCCTCACTGTACTAGTTACGGATTAGAGTCTTATTTACGAGACTAAACCCGTACGATTACAATACTAGAGTGCAGATTGCCAGGGCCCTGGCAATTGCCTTCACCTCTGGCACCATTTGAATAAGCTTGTCATAGACACGACATCATCCTCAACATCAAGGTGACTGTTCTTATAAGGTTACCAATTTTGTTCTTCCCAAAGGTGGTCAGCAGACAGGATCCAGGTAGATTAAGTCTTTCACGCTTCTTAACACTTTAAAAGCAAGGTTGAAAAGCGTCTGATTTTAGCTTGTCTTTCTGTACGTCCGTCTGTCCTTTAACTGTCATGAATATACATTGATTGCTGTGAAATTTATATATGTTATTCCTATGTACTGTACCACGAGCCCAATTGAAAATGCTGCATGTACAGGTCTTTTCGAAGAGTATTCAAAAGAGTTTCAAATACATTATGCTCTATAAGCAGACATTCTTAACCCTTTAAGGCGCAGTGATCCCGCTCTGGGAACACCAAACTCTGGCGTTTTGACTGCTGCCAGTCACGAAGAATAAATTTGATTTCTATAAAAATAGTTGCGGGTGACATAGCTCCATGAGAATCCTTTACTTTTTAGCACGTCATTTCCCGTAAAAAAAAATTGTCACTATTATTTTTAACAGCACTGACATCTGCCGAAAGATGGAAGAACGCGAGAACAGCTGGATAGATTGCCCAATGCTGAAAAAAGGGCAGCCGTTGCCATCGCTCGACTTAACTACCAGCAAGATGGCGGACGATCGAAACGTTCATCGCGTGCCACAGATCTAGAGACCGTTTTTTGACGCAGCTGGCTGTGCGCGAGCACATCCGGCTGTCGTCAAAAAGGGGTCTCTAGATCTGTGGCACGCGATGAACGTTTCGATCGTCCGCCATCTTGCTGGTAGTTAAGTCGAGCGATGGCAACGGCTGCCCTTTTTTCAGCATTGGGAAAGGGTTGCGCCTCAAAGGGTTAATGGATATGTTAAAGAGATTGGAAATTTAAAACGAAGCAAAATTGATGTATGCTATTAACGATTACAAAATATTGCTATCCATGGATAATATCATCTGTAGAAATTGAGTTTTTCTAGTGGAGCACTCAAAATAATACCAGTCCATGACACAGTCTTTGCCAGTTTAGAGACTAATCCATTACACATACAACACAAAGACGTCTATAATAGCTTATTCATCATTTATGTAAATTGAAATGACTTCAATTTTTTAACAGGTTCTCGAAAATTAATCTATAGTGATACAGAGCTTGAGATTACTTCCAAAATCTCGCCAAATATCATGACAGCAAATCTCTAAACTTGGCACAAAAGGTTATTGTATTGGAAAGGGTTTCATAAAAGATACGTTTGATATGATTTATCTTTGTTTCTTATAACATAATGAACCTCTTGTTGGTAGCATTCATGAGAAAAGGATGCAGACACGAAAACTTCAGACATTCTCAATAGCATGTTTTGCTCGCTTTAAAAAATCCGTTTTACAACCATCTTAAAACCTCGCATTCCATTAAATTTTAGAGTGTATTTAAGCACCTTTTCATTTATTTTTATGATAAGCGCATTATTCCCGCAGAAGCATTTTTCAAAGAACATCGCGTCTTTTGATGCTAAAATCTCTTTTTTATTTTGAATCATTGATTTTCGTCTGGTCTTGTTTTACAAATTTTCGTAGAGCTGCTTTGTCTTTTCCTTGACT
The DNA here is from genome assembly GCA_038373885.1 of Cheiracanthium punctorium. NCBI lineage: Eukaryota > Metazoa > Arthropoda > Arachnida > Araneae > Cheiracanthiidae > Cheiracanthium > Cheiracanthium punctorium. The sequence continues at coordinate 103,877 of JAWZYV010004445.1, forward strand.
ACCTAGGAATAATTTAAACCTGCCAAATCCGAATCCGTTTAGCATAGTGTCTTCTCTTCAAATGGTTTTGAACTTAAATCTCGAAATAGAGACGTTTTAATCTCATACTTTTGAAGATTTCTGGTCTACTTATGCTAGTATTCCTTCTTTATTTTAAGATTATGACATGCAATACTCCTAAAGCCATTAAGATGAAAGGATTTTCTTATATTTTTAGGTTGCTTTTGACGTGGATTGAAACTTATACGTAAAATATTAAATTCTCAGTCTTTTGGAAAATGTTCTTTGTGGGTTATTCATTTATGTACCAATCCGTTTTGTAAAAATTAACCAAGCTGATGTTACGTCACGTGACTTGCTTGTACGTTATAGTTAAATCATGCATAATTTTATGCAATTCATTTAAAGATATTTCATTTGAAAGTGAAGTACAGTACTTCTTTTTATAGACAGTTTATAAAATATTCGTTTTTATTAATATCCAATATTGATTATATGCCGTCCAGATGGCGAAGTACATTAAGAACTATTCTATCATGCCTGGGCTCGATTCCCGGCTTGGGCGATAAATTGTCCGTTCCTTCATAAGGGATAACTCTAGCCGTCCACTGGGTACTCCATAATAAAATGGCCAGTAATTTGGGCCTTAGTACTGACGGAATTAGGTATAAAATTCTAAGGTAACATACAGTCTATTGAAAAATGTGGTTAGGTTATTCAGACATGCGTAAGCCTGGAAAAGGGAAAGATTATTGCTTCTTTTAACACATTTTGTAATACTTGGACATATAAATTTCTCAAAATGTATTGGACATACCAGTGGTTTTTTTGACAGGGTCACAGAAAAGACTTTTATTAGAGTAAATTCTATGGACAGCCGAAAAGTCCATGCCCAAAATCTCGCTAATGGTCGCTAATCTTCCTTTAAAAAAAAAAAATCTAGATTTTAGTATGTAATTTTTTTTCACGGTACGGTGGGAGGGGGGGGGGAGATAACATGCCTCATCCCTTAGGTAACAAATTCAATTTTTTAAGAAACTACTTCAATGTTACTTCAGTTTGGATTAATTAAAAACAATAAAACGGTTACACAATGATATTAATATACATTGTGTTTCCGTAACATTTTTAAAGTACACAAAATTCATTAACAGAAAGAAATCTTTTTTAAGGGATATAATAATTATTTTTACTAAAATATAACAAAGAAGTAAATAAAGCGTAAGAAAAACGAAGAAATTCCACTCTCTTCATCGAAACAATGTATACTTTAGGCTTAAAAAAGTATAAATAAACACTTTTAAATATTATCCGTAACACAGAAACGAGTTGAAAAAAATTCTAAGTATAATTTTTTTCAGCAATTTAATTATGTTTCGGATTTCTAGAAGCTCTCGTGGGATTTTATGAAAAAAGGAGAATAATAATAATTAAGTGTGATTGGGTTAAATTTTAATCAACTTAATAAAAGAGCTTATCCGTAAATTACACGAGGCCAAAAAAAAGTTGTTATTAGAGAAAATATTCGATGGTTCGTATTCAAAGAAAGTATCGTTTCCATAGAGGAAAAAATCAGTTAATTTCTGCTAAAGGAAATTAATTAAACATACTGATCTCACAGAGCTGAAAGAGGAAAAAAAAATATTAATATCTTCTCTAAAATAAGCAGCACAGAATCTTTGTTCTATATTTTTTAAATTAAAACTATATTTATGAGATTTTTTTCTTCATTGCACAAATTTAAAAGACTATATTTGATTCATTTGCATAAATTCTTATGAATTCAATATTTTTTTCAATGCTTGATTATAAACTTTATCAGTTTAACAACTTAGTTTAAAGTTTACTTCTGCAATAAAAATGTGCAAGTATTTTTAAGCTTTAGAAATTGTTTTTTTTTTAAAGAAAGATTTGTCAGAAAAAAATTAATTTTTTGAACATAATTTTTTTTCATTAATTTTAGTTAATAATAAAAAAAACACAAACAAAACAAGAAAGATAAATCATGTGGAGTGTTTGGTTTCTGAAGCGTTGGACTCTAACGGGGCATTCAAAGACCCATAGAAATGGTGAACAACGACGGGCAAAGAAGAGGAATCCCTGCCGTGGCATCTTTGCATTGGGAAGAACGAACAGTAGACACTGTATGTATGACACCGTATTTATATCATGTAGACACTGAAGTATTTATTTAATGACTCTTAGCTAAATAAATGTGGTATTCCTTTTTTTGTACTCTTAAAGGAATTGTAAATGTTAGATGTACTCTTTTCTACAGATATTCTTCTTAAAAATCCCTGATCTTCTGCTTTAAACAGAAGCACGCCTACAAAATTCTCTTTTAACAAGGACTTCCTATAAACTTTAACACTGCAATGCATTTGCAGTCAGTCTACCTGTTAAAAAAGAAAAAAATATATATACATATACCCCGTTCTTAATAAAGTAGGAGAAAGTCTGGCAAAATCGGGTTTCGAAAAGTTTTTTTTAATCTCCCTACCCAACTGCGAAAATAAAATTGCTTTATTTTCTACATGAATGATAAAGTATTTCATTTTGTTTCAAGCAATATTATTTTTTAACATAAACGAAGCATAATAAGGGAAAGATAAGGAATACAAACAAGGCCCGCTCATGGATTATAATGAACTTTTCAACGCAGTGAAGGAAGAAAGACTAATATTTGACCGACACATGGGTAATGATACACTTTCCAGCCGAAAAAAGGCAAAAGACAAATAGTCCCACCCTACTAGCAATTTTGCTCGGGCCGTCGTCGGCTGGCTGCGTGGCCGTTGGTAGCCCGAGCAAAATTGCTAGTAGGGTATGCAAAGATTACAATGCAGTTTTCGGCAAAATGTAACGAGAAAGACAAATAGCGCCGACATGTAGATTTTTGAAGTATGTTCGACGTAAAATCAATTTTTAGAGCCATGCATGAAAGAGTTCAGAGCTCTCCGTTAGATTGTTTATCTGATTATCGTGTATCATGCTTAATAATTCTTATACACTACCCCCACAATTCTTCTCTCCATCAAGACATGGTTGTCATAATGGATGTATTTTAAATAATTGGCGTAATTTCTTAAAAACCGCCAATTTACAGAAAATTAAATAAAACATTTTATTTAAAAAAATAATAGTTTTTTTCAAGGTAAAGAACTTCTTAGCAAGATCAATTAGTTATTGGTTACTTAGTATAAAAAGTACTTGAAATCATCCCTGAAAAAATTATTAATTACTTCCGCTGAATATTATTTGAATCCCAATGTTTAATAAAATAATTTTTATCCTATTTGCTTTAGATCAATATCAATTGATTCTGTCTGAGGAACCATCCCCTAAAACATTACATTAACTGATTTTGTCTCATTCAATGATGTTTACTAGAACCACAATGCTCAATCATCTTGCCTCGTATATAAATATTCATGCTCCGGTCTCCGAAAGCAAAATAAAAAAAAATTCCTTCTTTTACTCGAGTGCCCTGGATGTCGAAATATATGTATATAGACTTGGGACGTGCCGTGTGATAGAGTAATGTTCTTGTTTACTTCGAAAACAGGACCGGGAATAAAATATATAGGATCTTGAAAAACTTCCTCTTTGTTGTTTACTGAATACGTAATGCATCGGCTCGTATGGAGGTTGGATTAAGTATGTGGCAAGTAGCAAGATGCCGCCGCCACGGTAAAATGTTAATTATCGTGATTACCAGAGAAAATGCAGTTTACTTGAAGTAAAAATCCTCGTTAAAATAAGATTAAGAGATAAAGTTTAAGAAATTCATTCTTAATAATATTATTATCATTAAAAAAAAGTCTAAGTAGAACTACATTTCCATGCGCGACTATTAAATTATACGCGTTTCCGAAGTAGTTCTGACAGTGGCGTAGTCCAGGGGGGGGATAGGGGGTCACCCCCATGAGGAAATTTTTGCCATACAAAATGTATTCTCTTCACTCCCTTATCACACACACGTATACATATATATGTGAGTTGCAGTAGTCGTAATCCCCCCCCTCCCCAGTGAATAATTTCTGCTTACGGCACTGAGTTCTGACATAACTATATAGGATGTCCCAAAAGTGCTTATTTCATGACTATTGATCATGCACATATGCAAAAAATTACAAATATACGCAGGGGCGTAGCCAGAAACTTTTCATGGGGGGGGGTTACGACTACTGCAACTCATGTATATGTATACGTGTGTGTGATAATGTAGTGAAAATTATACATTTTGTATGGCAAATATTTCTCATGGGGGGGGGATTATGACACCCCTAACCCCCCCCCCCTTGGCTACGCCCCTGAATATACGAGGAAAAACGTATGTTTGCACTAAAAACATACTGATTCATTATCTGATTGATCATCATTATCAGTCGGTCATCTGATTACTGTACAATAAATTACAAACATACGAGAAATTTATGGCATCGATTAAAATTTTAAGAAGAATAAATAAATAAAAATATAATGTTTATATGTTCCCCGCTCAAAAAATTCTCATTTATTAAAATATGCGCCCTGCATTAATTAGATGATCTCAAAATTTCACCCTTTCATTATCAAAAGGCTCAGAGATAGGTTTGATTAAAGTTGGAGGGGGCTGGGGATCTCGGTACTATAATACCAAAATTATGATGTATTCATGCAGTCATTATTCCCTTTCTTAATTTGCGTACAGCCCCTGAAACACGATCATCCGAAGTGATTATTTTCCTTCAAGAGCCTTTGTAAAATGGTTTAAGTTAGCATACAGGGTATCCAGTGCCAACGGTGACCAATGGCTATTTCCTAAACCGTTAATCAAAGACACATAGTTCCATTTGCAGAAAAGTTTTAAATTGTATAATCTATTATACAGAAACAGCAAGTCAATAAATCAATTCCTAAGAAAATAACGGAATTTAAATTTTTATACTGTCCCTCAGTCCTATTAGTTACATTTAGAAAATTTTTCTTTCCGCAATTTCATACAGAATAAAAATTCGTCCTTCTACGACCAAAATTTATCCAATTATAAAGTAGCAAATATTTTGACTTAAGACACATTTCCACGCCCAAAAAATTCCCATTACGGTAAACCTTTAAGGCACCATACAAATATTGAAAATCCAGGTCGCGTCCGCCGACCTAACCGTTCGGTGTTTTCCGTGGTTTTTTCCGAAACTTCGTGCAAATACGGTTAGGACCCATTAGAATAATGGGTTATTATTATGGGTCTATATTAGTTAATGGGTTAGGACCCATTAGAAAGTCCTCCACGGAGGGCAATCCCACCCCCGGCCTTGATCCATAGCATAAATAATTGGCCGTAACCCACTCATAAATATTGAAATTATAGGTTTTAATTTCATTTTCTGCCAGCGGAGAAAGAAGCAAAACTAATTTTAGAATACTCAACTTTAAGCTGAAGATTATAGTAAGGCTCTATAAAAATTTATCCGTGGTCAGACTTACTAAATCGTGTATATGTAGCACCGAGTATGCTATGCAGTACAGAGCTTTCTACGCGGGTGCATATTTGCATTGCGTCGAAGGAAGCTACTTTTGAGAACATGTTGTGAACTAGCAGAATTTGAAATATTATTTCAAGTTTTTAAAATTCATATATTTTTATTTTAAAATGTTTCATTTTCTAATTTAATATTTAATGAAGTCTTTTATTTCCTCGTTTTTTTATTTTAAGCTATTTAACACCAGTTCATTAAAAAAACTCCTAAAAAAAAATTCTATTTTCAGTATAAGCTACATTTTTATATTAATTTATTGGATACACATAGCTAAACGTTAATCTTCTTTATTGCAATCTATATTTATAAAACAGTTAATGAAATTGCTAATAAATATTAAAAGGCTCAAAACCATGTACATTAATTTTTCTCAAATTCATTTTGTATACAACCCCTATTTCGCTGCTCCAAAAGTGCTCTAACTTTAAGCAGTTGTAACTCTGTGAATTTTGGTCGTAGAAAGACAAATTCTTTTTACTGTGCGTGAAATTGTATAAAGAAAATTTTTCTAAATATAAGTGGTAGGACCGGAGGACCATAAAAATTTTAATTTCGTCATTTTTATTGGAATTGATTTATTGTTTCAGGTTTATAGATTATATAATTTAAAGCATTTTCGCTACTATGTGTTTCTGACTAACGGTTTAGGAAATAGCCATTGGTCACCGTTAGTACTGGACAGCCTGTATATTTATTTTCATTTTCCCCCCGATACATTTTAGGATAAAATGCTCAAAATTTGTACATCATCGGATTAATTTATGGGAGAAATTTTTACTAGTTGGGGATTTTTCCACAAGGGGCACCGTATAAAAATTTAAATTTTGTATTTATTTCGATTTAATTTCTTGAAAAATTTTTAATCCATACCATAAAATTCAGTCCGTTTTCCTTACGTAACTTTCTAATTTATTGTATATGCCGATAATCAATATTTATGAAATAAAATCGCAGGTCAATGTTTTTCGGAAACCCTGTATATTTTGCATAACACAAAAGTGATTCACCACAAAATGTTGAAATTTCATATTTAGGCCTGTTGTCATTTAGAACAGTGCAGTACCCCCAAGAGCAGCCCACCATCAAGTTTTTGAACCTTAGAATACTTTTTCCTATAGTCAACGTTTTCATATTTATAGGCATTATTGCATTTTAAATGCAACTGACAAGATATAGTTTAATATTACATTGATTACAAACAGTGGAATTAAACAAATAATATGAACCTTCATATAAAGTATAACATTTTCAATGTAAAACAACATAGAATTAATGATTTCATCAGGAAAAACAGCAGTTAACTTTTGAAAAGCAGAGGAATAGAAAAATAGGGAAATTAATAATATGTCTTAAAATTCAAAATACTATTCTTAATTAAATATTGATAAAAATGTGAAAAAAAGGCACCAAAACTTTTAAAAATTTGGTGCAACATTTCACCAAAACATGGTACTAGAAATGTTGGCTCCATAAGATGATGAAAACTTGTGCCAACGTTTGGTGCAGCATTTCACCAAAACATTGCACTGGAAAAGTTGGCTCCATAAGATGGCGAAACCTTGTTCCAACATTTGATGCTTCATCAAAGTATGCACCACATGTCGGACCTGAGCACCACTTGTCGGAACAAGGTTTCGCCGTATTATGGTGCCATCTTTTCTAGTACCATGTTTTGGTGAAATGTACCAAATTTTTAAGAGTGTAGTAGGTAACACTTAAATTGTGCACCTCCTGTTTAGATTGCAATCCACTGGGTGATATATTGACAAGGTCCTGCAAAAATGTTTTGACGAGTTAGTCTGTTTGGTAATCATTGTTTCAGGTGCATTTCGATATCATTCATATATTTCAAAGAAACTTTTACTCTATCTCGACACCTCAAGAAAATACTTAAGTCAGTAATACCATAAATATTGGATGTTAATAAAAACTATTTTACCTGTGTATAAAAATTTGACTGTGTTTAAAAATTTGAAGAACTGCATCCCAATTTCAAAAGAAATAACTATAAATGAATTGCATAAAACTACGCATGATTTAACTAACTTACGAATAAGACACGTAAAGTTCACATCGGATTCAAACATCAGTTAGGTTATTTTTTACGAAACGGACTTTCACATAAATGAATATCCCACCAAGAGCATTTTTCAAAAGACTGAGAATTTATTATATTTTACATATAAGTTTCAACCCAAGTCAAAAGCAACTTAAAAATACACGTAAATCCTTTCGCATTAATGGCTTTTACAGTATTGCATGACATAATCTAAAAAATGAAGAAATAATGCTATTATAAGTAGACTAACAACGAACTTCTCCATTTCGAGATTTAAGTGCAAAACCATTTGAAGACGAGGCAGTATGCTAAACGGATTCGCATTAGTCAGCTTTAAATTATTCCTAGGTATTCAAGGAAAAGACAATTAAAGCAGTTCCACGAAAATTTGTCAAACAAGATTAGACGATAATCAATAATTTAAAGTAAAACGAGATTTTAGCATCAAAAGACGACATGTCTTTAGAAAAATGCTTCTGGAGGTAAAAAAAAAAAAAAAAAATTGCTTATCATAGAAATAAATAAAAGCGAGCTTAAATTTACTCTGCATTTTAATGCAATGCGAGGTTTTAAGGCGGTTGGAAACAGGATTATCAATGCGAGCGAAACAAGTTGATGAAAACGTCTAAAGCTGTATAAGTAGATCTCGTGTTTGCAATTTTTTTTTTCATGAAAGCGGCGCTGCGTTCAATAATAGGATTTATCAAATATATTTAACAAAATAAATTAGTACAAAATTTTCTCGAAAAAGCACCTCCAAGCAATTTAAAACGCGATTAAACAAAGCAACGAGAAAAAAACACTTTTATCCAGACCTCAGATTAGTTTCTGTAAAATATAGCTGACAGTCTTTGATGATTTGTGATTAAGGCAAAGATACACACTGTTTGTGTAGGGGGGGTGTTGATGCCTTGGACAGAGATCGTTCTAAGGGGCTCTAACGCGTATTCTTGTTACATCAGGAGAAAACCGCCCCAAACTTCAGACCGTTAGATCGATCACTGTGCGGCAAGCCCGAACCCAGGGATTTCACACTTCGATCAATTCAGTGAGAAAAAAGACAGTATAATATATTTTACTCTTTTTCACTGAAACTACTGGATTATAATGTATCGGAAAAACTCTGTTATTTAGTTAGAATACTAATCGGAGATTTGTCATCAATCAAAAATTCCTTCTTCTTTTGGTGAAGCCCTAAATAAAGGAAGGATTATTTGGAAGGCTCCAAGAATACCTCCAAATCATATTTTATAATTCGTGAGCTGCCCTTTTTCGGGAAAACAAATAACAAAGCTCTATAGGTTCATTTATTAAGCTATTCATGTCTATCACATTTGTGCAAACCTGCTGAAAGCTTAATAAGTAGTCAAAAATTGCTTGAAACTTAAAAAAAGACATAAAAAAGTAAGACAATAAAATTCCCCCCCCCATTTTTATGCATGGGCTTTTTGAATGATTAATAAGAGATTCTTTTTTGTAATTTTATTTATTGTAAGCCACCGAAACCGAATTTTATCTGAAATAGCACATCAAGTGCATTTATTGAAGTATTTATTTACAATTTTGGAAAAAAAAAATAAAGATCTCACATTCATTTAAGCTATATAGTTTACATTTTACTTAAACGCGTAACTCTGAGCTTTATTTGAGATTTCGTAACCATGTTTATTCGAGAAAGTCTCGCTCAATATTGTTGCTAGACAGGCCAGTGTTTTCACTACGGGGAAAAAAATGGGTGAGAATTTCTCACCCTTCCCCCAAAACTGAGTGAGATTAAAAAAAAAAATATATAGGTGAGAATTTCTCACTATGGATGTGAGTTGGATAAATACCCAGTGGGTAAGGTAAAAATAAGGAATAAATGAGTACTTATTCTTGCTTCGAGTAAACACCCAAAATCAGGGTACTTATGAATTTTAGTTATTTTTTATAGCATGTAACTGGTCCTCCAAGTCTGTAAGTCAGGCCTAGTTACATGGAATAAAAAGGAAATTGCGAGAATTTATCGCAGTAATTATTCTTTAATGCGAGAAAGAGAAAAAAAATGCGAGATTCTCGCGCTGTAGTGAAAACACAGCAGGCTGTGTGAAAAGATGGTAACATGCTCTAATTCTTTTTGGAGATAAATGGGCAACATAAATTGAAAAATTGTTCAAAATAAGGTAGGAAAAAAAGACTACGCCAAGAAAAATTATATCTTGCTATTTAAAAAAAAAGTTACACTTTTCAAATTTGAATACCGTCCCCATATAGAAAAAAAGACCAGCTAGTAAAATGTGCCTCATACACTAATGAGGTGATGTACAAAATTTGAGAATTACGACTTAAAAAGTGTCAGATGTATGAAGATAAATATATGCTGAGTTAAAAGCACTTTTCAACAGCTCTCGAAGGGAAAAAAAATCACGTCGAATGATCTTATTTCAGGGATTATACAGAAATATCAAGAAAGTAATTGTTCCACTGTGGGAGTAAACGTTTGTACTCTATTTTATTTATATAGCCCTGATCATCTTTACTTCTGAGATATTTCTGAGACGTTTCATGATGAAAAGCTGAAATTTTGTACGTTACAATTTTAGTGTATAGTTGACATTTTGCTAATTGGGAAACTTTTTGTACGGAGATCGTATACAAATTGAAAAAGTGAACTCTAAAAAATAATCACAGGATATTTCTTTCTTTCTTTTTTTTTTTTTTTTTTTAACGTAGTCTTTTTTCTACCTCATTTTGAACATTTTTTCAGTTTCCACTGTCCGCTTACCTCTAATAGATAGAGAATGAAACCATGTTGCCACCTTTTTGGGACTCCCTGTATATACATTCAAATTGTCTGTCACTATATAAGTATATCTAGTCCCTTGTGAGTTAAATGAGTTATCAATCAGTATAAAATATTATTCGGATTACTGATGCTGGATTAAAAATCAAAACCAACTGAAAGAGTTACACACTGCCACGAAAAAAATATAGGAAATCATCGGATAGAAATATATTTATAAAGCCTCGCATAATAATATTTTTGAGAAAAAAATATTATGTAAAGTATTGAATTCACAAAAAAAAGAAGGCGCACGTGTTTATGTATAAAGTACAATTTATCCCGAATCAAAATACCTTCTTGAAGTCAGTGATATTTTACGGCAAGGAAATAAATTAAAGTTTCCGTATTGACAGGTCCTTTTTTTATTGAATTTAGTTATTGAATGTGTTTTACTCTCCTTTTATTAAATTTTCTTTTAAACTTGGAGAATTCATCGATATCCGAATGAAAAAGTTCACCGCCACCTTGAAAGAATAACCCTTGTTTTCCCTACAACATCCTTCGTGTTTAAAAATTGAGTTTTATATGCTTATTATTTAAAAAAGGGTTTATTTTATATGATAACTGATTATCAGAAGTAAATTTAAATAACAAATCTGCTTTAAAAACAAGAAATATCAATTAATCAATCAATGCCGTCTTATCTCGTAATGCTGCTTAAGGAATTTTTAATCTGTTCTCATCGTCGCAATGATATTCGATGGCAAAAATCTTTCTGTACCCATCGTTTCCTGTCGCGTTAACCCCTTGCCGGTTCAATTTTTTCGAGTTGGAGGGTAAAAAAATATCAATTTTTTAATGCATATTTTGATATCGATACATTTTTAAAAAATAATAACGCTATTCTCACAATAAGATTTCCTAAATCGTGTATAATTCTACCTTCTAGTGAGCAGAAAAGTAAATAAACGTGTTTGAAAGCAAAACGAAATAATTCGGGAAAGATTACGTGAAAAATAAAAAAAATTCCTACTGCCCGAGCTACACTCGGGATAATCCGGAATGGAACTTTTTACCTACCCGAGCTCAGCTCGGCCAAATCCGGTAAGGGGCTAAGTCTTTCAAAAGGTTGGACCACAGCCGGGTGTCTTGCATCTGAGCACATTCAGGAAAACAACTATGAACTCAAGAATGTAATAAATCTCGTCCTGTCTTTGTGACGGAAGAGCAAACAGGCTAAGTGATTAATCTATTAGAGTTATTTTGTTTACCTCTATGAAAACGTGACTAATCTACATCCATTTTTTTGACAGGGATTTCTAGTTTTTCAATTGCATGTATTCATTTTGTTTTGCTTGAAAGTAAAGACCATAGAACGTCCTATAAATAATAGCTGTCCACATGCCTTAATGTTCAGGGATTTTTAGTATGACCCTGTAAGAGAGCTTAAAAATGCTTACACACCATTTTAAATAGTGTATATGGTATATTTTAAATATAATAAAAGGTAAAAATGGTGTTACCATTTTACCATTTATCATAATGGTAATTTTTACCATTTATTATACCATTAATAATGGTATAATAAATGGTAATGGTATAATAAATAATGGTATAATAAATGGTATAAATAATGGTATAATAAATGGTAAAAATCTCTTATCAGTCTTATCTCTTATATTTGCTTTAGTTGAAGCATTGACAGAAAGACTTACAAACCAAAGTCGCAAACAATTTTCAACTTTGTTAAAAAGTATTTCTTTTTAAAGAAAGGATTCGGTTACAAACACACAGAATAGTCCCGAAATAGAATGTTTTCGCACTAGATTCTGAAAGGGATTCCACGTTTCGGAAATTCTTCTATTTTTAACAGTTCAAAAGCTCGCCACGTTCCAGAAGTGTGTATTTTTCCTTTTTGGAAACTGCGACCTCTGTCACATCGGATCAACTCGATTAAAAAAAAATGGTTTAGAAGATTGAAAAATAAATATAAATAAAAAAGACAGCGGTACTGTTGTTATGATCTCGTCTAACTTCCTCGTTAGTTTTTGTCTTTATTCCTGCGATTGGAGTGATAATGTTATTTAAAGGGCTTTTTTTGCTATGATTCAATATAGAAAAAATCTGGAGTGACTCCACTCGACTTTCCGAACACTTACGATTAAGATCATTACCAAGCATTTAAATAAATTTTAATCGATGAATAATTCAAATATATATACCAAAATGAAGCTCAATCGAATGTATCGTTTAAACACTAGCGCACTTTCAAGAATTTCTCCCCATAGGCTATAATGTAAAAGGAATTTTTGGCGTAGCCCTGTAGAAAAACTATAAGTCCTATACACATCAAAATCGATACCGGTCTTACGATGGTTGTTTATAACATGTACACCCAATTTGAGCTCAATCGAATGTACCGTTTAAACGCTAGCGCACTTTCCAGAATTTTCCCCATAGGCAATAATGGAAAAGAAATCTTTGTCGTAGCACTGTAGAAAAACTATAAGTCCTATACACACCAAAATCAATACCGGTCTTGCGACGGAGGTTTATAACATATATACCCAATTTGAGCTCAATCGCATGCCCCGTTCAGGAGCTATCGTGTTCACTCACTCACTCACTCACTCACTCACTCACTCACTCACTCACTCACTCACTCACTCACTCACTCACTCACTCACTCACTCACTCACTCACTCACACACACACACACACACACACACACACACACACACACACACACACACACACACACACACACACACACCACACACACACACACACACACACACACACACACACACACACACACACACACACACACACACACACACACACACACACACACACACACACACACACACACACACACACACACACACACACACACACACACACACACACACACACACACACACACACACACACACACACACACACACACACACACACACACACACACACACACCACACACACACACACACACACACACACACACACACACACACACACACACACACACACACACACACACACACACACATACATACATACATACATACATCTCGTAAAAATAACATAAATGAATTCAGAAGCCCTCTAAACGTGTAAATACACCAAAATCTCGAATTCGAATTTTTTCATGATTACAATACTTTTCCTTACATGGTACATGTTCGGAAAGTAAAAATAATGGTGACTGCTTTGCTTTATTAATATTGTTTTCATGTCTGTCTGCTTAAATAAGGTATACATCAATGTCATGGGAATCTCCTAATATAATAATATATAATCTTCTAATATAACAAAATAAACTGATAATCTTCTAATGTGAACATAAGTAACCCGCATAAAATAAGAAATTTCAGTGACATTAAATTCGTTGAACGGCCGGAAAAAGTTAAAAGTGCGAGGTTGCTTTATCTTTATAATAAATACACGTCATAGTGAGCTTATTAATGAGCTGAATCCCTAAACGAATTTAGTTTAACCTGCTCATGTACCATTAAAGTTATGTCATAGGGTGAAGATTTACTTCTGTGATCAGCATTGCTTCTTTCTAAGGCTCTACTGAGATGACTATCACGAGAAATATCTATATAAATGCTCCATAACCATAAATTATATCTATACCAGATGATTCAAAATAGATGTTAAAGCGATAATCTTTTAAACCGCAAGTGGTTGAAACGTACTTTCAATTAGAAAAGTTCGTGAAATAAACAGTAGCTTTCAGATATGGTAATTTGTTACAAGGGGTTGTATACATATTAAAATGCGAAATTTAATTTTTATAGGACCCTCATTTCCTATAACTTACGTTTAGAAAAATATTGCTCTGTGTAAAGAAAATTAATTGAAAAAATCCCATGTAAGTAAAATAGACCAGATATAGATCAACCAGATATTTAATGATCAAATTGATGACTTACGTGCCACTTTACCTGCTGTGTTGGTGACCATTTTCTGGTGAAAAAAAATCTCTGCCGTAGGGGACACACTATGAGTTGATAATAGTTAAATAACGATCCCTTTAAAAATTTTAATTTAACGCATTCAAACGTGTGAAATTTACAGATACAGTTTTATCTGAACTGATAGATACAACGTTATGAAATTATTGGTACTTTAGTTTTTTAGGGTAATCCATAAATTACGTCTCACTTGGGGAGAAAGAATTTCAAAGTATATTATAAAATGCAAAAAAATGGTGTGGGTTAACTTTCACTAGAAACTGCGAAACATGCATTACAGGAAAATTCTAGCTAAAATAGGAATTTCAGGAATCAAATGTAGCTGTCAAATGAAAGCCAACATAAATTAACGTCATTAACGTCAGTTCAAAAGTAATTTTACTTTTCTCACTTTTGAGACATCCCCTTAGATTGTGGCGAGAAATGTTAAAATTTTTAACATGAGATATCTCGGTAACTATTCTACTCAGAGACATGGGATCTCTTATTAGTTGCCTTTTTAAACACAGAGCAGCATTGCATCCAATATACACGCTTAAACCCAGAGAGCGAAAAAAAGCGATACATTGCGGAGCGATCCGTTTCCATGGAAACCTACCGGTATTTCCTCAAAAGGCTCTTTAAGCAGTCTTTTTTTCCTGAGAATTCCCCTACTCGCTTATTGTTATAGTTAGCTCAGCTCTTGTGATCGAAAAACGCCCCTAAAGGAGAAGCGCACTTTTGAAAACTGGGCTAAAAATCGCTCCGACTGATCGAATTTCGCTCGTTTGATTTAAGCGTGTAAGGGATAGGAAAGGAGGGAGCGACTAAAAATTATATTTCGTATTTTAATATGTACGCAGCCCTTAGTAAAAAATTGAGCTACCTGAAAGCTGCTCTTTATTGGAAGAACTTTTCTAACTGAAAGCATGTTTCGATCACTTGCGGTTTAGAAGATAATCTATTTAACATCTATCTTGAATCACCCGGTATATATCAAAAGAAAAATAAATTGCTGACTGAAATATACCATCATACCACCAAAAAATAGCAAGACAGTGGGCCAGTCACATGAATGAAAACTAAAGTATAAAAAACAAGATTTTTTTTTAATGGACTATGAAAGTATTTACAATTGTTGCGACTCTTATCAGGTTACACACACAGCAGATTGTAAATATAAAGACAAAAATAGCAGCAGTTCGGTAAGTGGCTTAGAGGCTAAAAAAATTCCGCTTGCGGCACTTCCCTATGCAGAAAACGTGGTGAAGCAAGAGAAGCGACTTCAAATATGGCTCTCTAAATGATGTCAGCACGAAAAAAATAATACGTTTCCAGAGTAAGAGAAAATCAAAAGTTAGTTCTAGAAATTATACTAACAAAAAAAAATTAATAGTTACCTAAAATAATAATGCAAATAAAAAAAAGATGTATCTTGTAATATTGAGAACTATTTTAAAATTAAACCATATTTATGCTAACTATGTATAATAAAAGTTATAATCAAAGTGAGTAATTGAATTATCTATACTAACAATGTCACTAACTACAAAAACAAAGTAACTTACACAGAAAAAAAAAAAACAGAATCATCATTATTTTTTAAAATCTGTAACTTTTATTTCAATATATGAAAAAAAATCCCCCTTTCCGCCCCAACCACTACATAACCTCAATAACCAACCCCTCCCAAACTCCTTTTATTTTAAAGAACATTTAAAATAATCTAAATCTATATGGGCTAGTAAAACAATATTGTTGACATTCAAAATATAAAGATCAGTTTTCATATTATCTAAATCATCTAAAGGCATGGTATTGAATCAGCCTTTGAAATTATAAGTAAACAAATATTTTTAATATTATATATATATAATCACGCAGTTAGGATATTACCTCTTATTAAATTTAAATAGATCAAATGCGGCACTTTGCTAAAATCATATGCATTTATAACGTATGTATTTCTTAAAATAAAAATAAAAGGTTACTAGTCTGACGGACCATCAAAATTTGTATTCCGCTGGGCCGTTATTTATTATTGTGGTGTCGGACCAGCGGACCACCGTTAATTTAGAGACCTGCATATACATATATAATATGTATATATATATAGATATTATATCTTCTATTCCGTAAATTTTGTAGTTTGAGTATGAATGTTCCCCTAAATCAAAACATTTATTATTCCATATATATATATATATATATATATATATATATATTATAATATATATATATATATGTGTGTGTGTGTGTGTGTGTGTTGTGTGTGTGTGTGTGTGTGTGGTGTGTGTGTGTGTGTGGTGTGTGTGTGGGTGTGGTGTGTGTGTGTGTGTGTGTGTGTGTGTGTGGTGTGTGTGTGTGTGTGTGTGTGTGGTGTGTGTGTGTGTGTGTGCGTGCGTGCGGTGCGTGCGTGCGTGCGTGCGTGTGTATGTATACATATATCTTAATTCCATTTACCTTCCTCAAGGGATGCTGGGATAAATTATTGCAGCAGCATCCTTAGCATTTCTAAACAATCCCTTCTTTTTTTAATCACCGTCTTTTAGATATAAACACAAACAGTGGACATATTCTCGCTCCCTAATCACATTGAAAATGCCATGAACAATAAGTAATACGTTTCACGTGATATGAGACAAAATACTTATGGAAATATAAATGGTAGAACCGAAAAAATCTGAAAAAAACGACGAAATATGAGAAATGCCAATATTCTTTTTTATGTTCTTCATTCCATGCAGGAGTACCGTACCATAAAGAGGAGGTGTGAGTAGGTAATCTGGAAAAAATAGGAAATAAATCTCGAAAAATAATAGATGAGATTCTCTCTCTTTCACTCTCTCTCGATTTCAACTAGTTTTAAGGTTCGATCCTGTTACGGAACGCAACATTGAAAAAGAAAGGAAAATATTCAAATACTCCAAGACAACTTCCAGTTTTAAAGATCATATTTCCGTTTGACATTAAACTTCATAAATCCTTGCCACAATATACCCAAGAAGGCTTGAGAATCACAGAAGATGCAGGGATGCTTCGCATTTTGCCAGAGATTTGGATATGTCAGAAATAATTCGACATAGACTTTTAATGTATTGAAATTTGCCATAGACTTTAATGTATTGAAAGTCTTTTGATGACTCATAAATTATGACAATAAATTATGCTGTCGATTGCAATCCAGAAAGGAAGTAAACAACTAGATGTTGCAGTAATCTTAAATACCAATTTTAACTTTCCGCAGCTAATTTGTTTTTGAGTTAGGCGTGTTACATAACATACGTAAATACATACACGCGTAAAGACGTCACGGCAAAACCAATCAAAATGGATCGATCATACATGCATGAGCACGCACGTAGATACATACTTACGGTGAAACGTCACTGAGAAGCTTTCCCATATAAAATTTAGGAAATAGTCAAAATCGATTTTTCTGTCAAAATGTGAATGCCACATTTTTCGCGCTTCCAGTACTTTCTTATTTACTCCATTACTCCGTGTAAGGAAGAAATAAATAACTATGTTAAAACACATGCGTACTGAAAAATATTTTATGCTTGTATAAAGAAATATTTGTACTTATGTGTTTTACAAAGTATTTTATTTATATTTCTAAACAATAGAAGCTACCACCAGTGTTTAAAAATGCTTAAAGGCACTTCTGGCAAGTCAAAGGAAAAGAATAAACAGTTATAGTTCAAATAGAAAAAAATCATATTGAAAGGAAAGTTCAAATAGAACGGAGAAATATGTAGCATTGATTACCACTGCATTATCTTACACAAAGTAAAATTTCTTTTCTCTATTAACTTCGCAAAGTATTTAGTGGAGCATTGGTCATTATCAATAATTGCATAGAATAATATGCTTTAGAAACTTTCCTTGCCTGTAAAACTCATTTCACTGCATAGAGTGTTATAATGCAGTGAAATGTAAACAGAGGCTTCCTGTTCAGAATGAATATTGAACTGATATTATAAAATTCCCTGTCACAAATAAGACTCTGGCTCTTTGCACCGTGTTTTGAATATTTATCAAGTCTATAAGTTTATTGACATTAACTTTTAGTCGAAATTACTAACAGTATTGTTTTAATAAATTACTGGACTTAAACTGATTACATTCATACGCTGCGACGATGTTTCATGAAATATTTTTTTCTAAACATAATTTTTATGCCTGAAAGGTTATGATGAGGCAATTGTGAATATGGATATACGGTCTTTCAAAATATCCTTTACATTTTTATAGTTAGAATGTCAAATAAGAATGTCGAATAAGAATTTAAAATGACTTTTTTTCAAAACTATTTTTCATAAGTTTATAAATTTTTGCCTTTAATCCCTTTGAAATACAATAATATTATTATAATCCACAATTCAAATTGATTTATATTCACATTCCTTTAAATTGAATTCACTGAAATAAAAGTAGATTGTTTATAAACTTACCATATTGTTTTACAAATGTTAAGTATGTAATGAGAAGTAGCCCTTTTAGTGTTACCAACAAAAACAAGTATTTTGTTGTTTGTACTACCTTTTGAAATTTATCCGAATTTATACGTTTACAGGCGTACAGTTCAATTTTAGTCCGAATGGATAGTTACAACTTTATTATAATCAAATAAATATTTTTTTGATTACCCTCCTGCTGTTTGAAAATTTCACATGAATGGCTGATTTTGCCTGTAAAACTACAAGTTATGTTTTATACTACAGTGTTAAATGTTATAATGAAGTGAATTGTAAACATTGCCTGTTTTTGAACTAGTGTTGAGGGGAGGGTAGGTCATATCAAGGGGAGTGTGGACTTCTCTCTTGAACCAAGTACGCTGTGGACCGTGTACGCTAAAGGAAGCTGGTGTGCGTAAAATCTGACATGGCTCCAATGTCCTCCATGCTCAAACGTTTACCCTGGGAGTGCCAATCCAGGTGCTAGGTCTCTCTTTTAGAACGGGTCCAAAATTAGGAAACCACTCTTCTGGGGTAATGTTGGTTTTCCGACCAGAATGAAATGACCAACATATTCGGCCCTCGCAGTTGTCAGGCCTACAAGTAGTCCGCTGATCCGGCCAGTAGAAAGAAAAGGTAATCTTTACAGTTGATGACCACGTGCCTATATGTATGGGGAGATTATTTCTACACGCCTTTCTGGAGGAATTGTTAGTGATGTACACTACATTTTCAAAAGGATACATAATCTCTATACATATAGGAAGATGTCCTGACTGACTGACGATCACCACACATGCAAATCTACCGAAGATACAAATATGAAATTTTAGGAGCTTATAGCTTTTGTGCCCAACGCTTCATTTAAGAAGCGATTTTTAAGAAAGGTAGAGTATAATTAGAACATGCTTGTCAAGGATTTTAAAACATTATTAGCAGGTGATTTTAATGTAGATTTTAATGTTGAAGAAATATTTTATGGAACAAGAAGACAAGTATGGCACACTAGCGGAATAGGTTGCACATTCCAAACAATATTTAAAAAAATCAAGTATAGTTAGAATATGCCTCACGAATATTGTAAAACCGTTTTTGTAGGCGATTAAATCTATAAACAAACTATGTTTAATATTTATTTACTTATTTTACATTTGAATTTGTTAGTTTAACAATATCCATTGCGTGCGAAGAACGGGCGCTTCATCTAGTATACAGCAACAACACACGCAAGTTTCTGTTAATAGACACTCATTTAAGGTATTTGAAAACACCGGCAAGCAGAAAATCTGAAACCACTCTTATCAACATTGTTGATAATTGTCAACGGAGAGATAGCGTTCAATAACAAAATACGCCCGATACACAGAATATTCAGTCATTGGATTCTGAGAGAGATAGCGAGCGCTTCTAAAAATGTTGCCATATTTTACAGTGAAAAAGTTCGTCACGTTCTTAAAATGTTTATTTTCCGTTTCGGGAGCCGCGATCACCGTCCCATCGAATAAATTTGATTTTGAAGAATAAAACGGCCCAAGAGAATGAAGAAAAGACGCTCACTTATGTTGTGAATTCACGAGTCTTTCTCGTATATTTTTTAACTCTTGCGTGATTTGAATGAGGACGTAATGCATAGGCCATAAGGCCTTGGTATACTTTAATAGTGAAAATAGAATGGGTGTTGGTTTGCTTCACGGATGCCTTCTGCTGCAATATTTGTTTATTTAAAAAATTTGGTGTGACTCTAATCAACTTTCCGAACGCTTGATCGTTCTCGTCCACCGCTTACCAAGCATCCGCCGATAGAAAAATGAATAATAATTCTTTTTTTGTAGCCCTGTACAGAAACTATGAGTCCTATACACACCGAAATCTATACAGGTTGTGTGACGGTGTCCTAAGATCGCTGTTTCGCGTTCGTACTTATACTCTCAAAAACTGTTGAGAAAAAAGAAGTAAATAAAAGAAATAAAAAAATAAAATATAAAAACTATAAAAATACAGCTTCAATTTAGAGAATCGTCGTAAGGTATGACTTAAAGTAAAGAGCAGCACTTGGTACACTTAACCCTTTAACGCGCAGTGTTCCCGCTCTGGGAACACCAAACTCTGACGTTTTGACGGTTGCCAGTCACGAAGAATAGATTGGATTTCTATAAAAATAGCTGCGGGTGACATAGCTTCACGAGAATCTTTTACTTTTTAGCACGTCATCGCCCGTAAAAAAAATGGTCACGATTCTTTTTAACAGCACTGACATCTGCTGAAAAATGGAAGAATTGCGAAAACAGCTGGATAGATTGCCCAATGCTGAAAAAAGGGCAGCCGTTGCCATCGCTCGACTTAACTGCCAGCAAGATGGCGGACGATCGAAACGTGCATCGCGTGCCACATATCTAGAGACCCTTTTTTTTAACGTCAGCTGGCTGTGCGCGAGCACAGCCAGCTGTTGTAAAAAAAAGATCGTAAGAAAGAAACGATCGTAAAAAAAAGGGTCTCTAGATCTGTGGCACGCGATGAATGTTTCGATCGTCCGCCATCTTGCTGGTAGTTAAGTCGAGCGATGGTAACGTCTGCCCTTCTTTCAGCATTGGGAAAGGGTTAAGAGAATTTTTCAGCTTGTTAATGCAATGACTACGTACTTCCCAAAACAAAAACTATTTAACACTCTCACTTTACTTAACATCGCGACGCATACAGTGTTTAAGAGGAAACACTTTGGATTAAACGGAAAGCTTCCGCAAACATTCTGCCTGTGAGGCCTCCTTTACGCCTGATGATCTCCTCTACGCCATCAACTCGAGTTTTATTATTATAAATACATTCAAACGAAGGTATTCGATGCTCATATTGACACACGGTTATTAAGTTAGAAAAGATTCATGTTATCGGAGCTGCAGTCAACGGAATTGCTAGGGAGACAAGATTCCTTCGTTTCGCCAGGGTAATCTAATAAACACCTACACTTACCTCTACAAATAACCCCTAAATTGATAATAAACGAGGAACATTCCTTAGCCTATACGGCGTATTAATAGAGCGTACGCTGTAGTGCGGGACATTAAAATTTTATGTCGTTTACAAACGTGCACCTATCCTGTTTCTATAATGGATATTTCAGAGTCGTAAGACAAAGCTCGCTGTTAGAAAATATGTCATTTAGGACAAAGGTAATTTCCTGCCGCGATTTGAATATTATACGAAGTGGTTTTGATTTAAATTATTTTCTTATATACTGGGAGTCCCACATATACCTACCAAATTCTGCAGAGGCAGGTTCTTCGTTGGGAGTTAATTAAAATTGTCCAAAGTACCTTAAGTCTACCACCCGCAGTTAAAGCGAGAAAAAAAGTAGATTAGGTGTAAGAAAACAGACTTTATTGGAAGGATGAGCATAGAGTTTTTTTTGCTAATGCTTTCATAAAATAATATTTAAAGTGCTCATCGTGCATACCGAGGCTTGCATGCGTGTGCCGTATAATGGCTAACTGCACACATTGAACAGATCTGCTGCCCACTTAAATATGCACACCTTGAAGGGGCGGGACGGAATCACTTTTTGTCGTAATTAAGTCCCGATAGATCCATTCTTTCAAACATTACCATTGGAAGGAAATCAAAGGCGTCGAATCTGATGAGAGTAGTCCCCCATATCTAATCCGGGGTTCAATTTAAAGTTTCGAATTGTTTTTCATTAAACCGGATGGGACGTCATACTTCGCTTTTCGTATTTTTCGCTTACACTATTGGCTGTACAGGTACAGTTCTTTTGGGCGTTTTTTATGTACTCCCAGCGAAGAATCCGGCAGTGCAGAGTTTTATGGGCGGTATTTATGGGACACCCTGTATAAGAACAGATATGCATGATTACGGATGTACATAAGCAGATAAAGAATTGTCTGGCCTTTTCAGATCTTGTGCTCAAAATAGAGGACACAAAAATTCCGTATACAGTCGTGCATAAAGAAACACCGATTTCCTTCGAAAAATAAACAAACAGGAAAACCTATTTCATTTTTAATTGCAAAATTAATCTCTATAAAATATATAATTTAACCTAAAGTAAAACATTTTTCATTAGGTTTGAGAATTTCGGTAATTTAGGCCGGATAAAAATTTTGAGACAATTATTTATGAACTTTGGGCTTAGTTTATAGCTTAAAAATCCATAAAATAGAGGATAATACTAGACAAAGCTTAAGTATGTCCTGTACACATAAGGTGGCAAAATCTTGTAAAAAAGTATGATTTTTATTGAACCACACTCAAAAATCAAACAACTCAATAGCAGTCAGTAGCTGTAAATTACATTTTGTAATTGCACACTAGCACCTCTCTACTGCAGGGGTAATCAAAAGTTTCCTGACGTTTTGGAACTAACTTTTTCTTTTAGTTGTAAGTATTACTGTTATCGGATTCGTTTAAAAGTGTTCATTTTTCGATGCAAGCCTTTAAATAAACGAATCATCTCTGAAAACGTGTCCAGTACATAAATGTATCGCATGTTAATGTCACATTTTGATCTACCAATAAAAATATCTTGGTTCCTTCAGGTGTCAAAAGTTGCAAATTTAATCCAAAATGTGATCTTTTCTGTTTTTGTATTCATCGAAAACTGACTTGCAAATTTACAGTGTCTTTCGCTTTGTGATTTACTGTTAATTACCGCTTTGTGATTTGATGTGTTAACGCTGAGAAAGCCTTGTCATGTTGAACTGAAACAAACATTCTTCTATTATGGGTGCATTGATATATTCTACTTCTACTTTTGTTTTAATGCAGAAGTGCTATCAAAATTTGGCCAAAAGTTTTCCTCGATAACCTAAGCCTATACATGTAAATTTAGCCATATGGCTTTAAAAAACTCTCTGCTTATACGATAGTGTCCAAAACAAAAGTTACATAGTCGACTATTATCTCAAAGAAGAGGTTATTCACCGTATGGTGTGTTCAGCACAGTCTCCAGACCTCTGTGTATTTGCGTATCTTGTTTTCATGGGTTATGCCCTGTAAGAAATACTTGTAATTTTAAAACACATATTACTGTAAAATAATACAGCACTGTGTGTTGTAAATCTACTCAAAAATGACGTAATGATATTAATAAGCCAATCACTGAAGAACCTTGTATGGCAATTAGCGCAGGCTACATCAGAACGTTACGTTTACCCACACTGTGATGTAACATTTTTTTTCATTGTGGTGGCCTTAGGCACTTGTGCTTTTACAGCATTTTATCACAGCCTCAAATACCGATAAGATTGATAGAGGTAGTACCTGCCAAGGGCGTTAATTTCTATCACAAACTCTCGAAGAGTTCATTTCTACCTCATTCAGGAACCGATAGATGGCAGCAGTACCGATCGTTAGCGTGGCTCCATAAATGACACCAAGGCTTAGTTCTGACACCCCCCCCCCCCAGAGGTATAATTTTCGTGAGAGAGTGGGAAGACATTGCGACCACGGCATATTTAACGTGCCCCAGTCGCCATTAGCAAGCACGAAGGTCTTCGGTTGGTACCAGGATCGAACTCACAACTTTCCCTAACGAGGGCGACGCCTCTCCCAACTGAGATACCACGGCCCCCTTCCTGACCTCAATCCCATAGAGCACATGTGGAATGCTCTAGAAAGGAGCCATTGCATGTCGACAAAACCCCTTCCAAGGACGTTTCAGGTGTTAAAATCGACTCTTGGAAGAATGGGAATGACTGCCACAATCATTGATCTTCAGCCTCATTTAACAGAATAAGTCTATGGGACACTTGAATAACTAGTTCGATGTGGCCTCACCTTTGATTAAACGAAAACATAAAGGGTTATGACTTATCCTATTTTACCAGTTTTGCTCTCTTTTGTATTTCAGCCTACATTCAACTCCTGTGAAAATGTTTTTGTCACCATTTCTTGACTTACAGCATGAGGTATTGGTTTATCGAATCCCCATGGATTAAAGCTTTTTTTTGTCCGAAATTCTTACTTTTTTATGACTGCAATCTTAAATTTAGTGTAGATTACTTGATATCCTAAGTGAACAAAGGTTTATCTGCATTTTAGTGGTCAGCAAATAAAGAATAATAACGCTCCACATATCATATCCCAATTCATTGGTGCAATAATGGAAGTTTTATCAAGTAGGGGGATTCAACTTTATTTTATTTTTCTAAAACTATTTTCAATT
This sequence comes from Cheiracanthium punctorium, assembly GCA_038373885.1. NCBI lineage: Eukaryota > Metazoa > Arthropoda > Arachnida > Araneae > Cheiracanthiidae > Cheiracanthium > Cheiracanthium punctorium. The sequence continues at coordinate 128,820 of JAWZYV010004445.1, forward strand.
TCACCACAGGCTGAAACATCTTAAAACATACAGACAAACTTTCGAAAAGTTAACTGTCGCAATGTAAACTACCGCTATGTATTTTAACTTAGTTTCAAATTCAAGTTTTTTTTTTCTCCATGTTCATATCTTTCAAAAATATTTGACTTTCTTATTTCGTCAGACAAAATTGATTTATGTCGGTGATTTTAATACGAAGGAAACTTGCTTGTATGATAGAATATATAAAATAGCTTCCGTTTATATATATATATATATATAATTTAAAAATAACTTCGCTTAAGTAATTTTGTGTTTTTTGACTTGAACACACACATTTTACAGCAACATTTAGTATAGATCTACATTTGAAGTAAAATTTTAAAGTTCATATTGACATCTTATAAATGAACTAGCTGAAATGCCCGTTCTTTGCACGGAATGGATATGGTTAAGCTAATAAATAAAAATAGAAAATAAATAAATACTAAATATATTTTGAATATAGATTTATCTGCTTGTCTCAGCTAAATTTAAGTCTCTTAAACAATTTATGTACTCTTATCTGGATCATGTTTCACGATAAAAAAATCTTGATTATATTGTAATTTATTCTTTTGATCAAATATTGTTAGCATTTAATTTACTAAAAACAATTTGAGATTAATTATGTAAAAATGGCGTCAAGAGTAATAAATTTCATTTTCCCTTTTTAACATGAACATTTAGTGAGCATAGTAACAGTGTTCATTTAATTTCTGCACATACGCTGTAAGAGCTGCACAGACGCAGTATACCTTTCCTCGTTATCAAATACTGCTACATCTGGTAATGTCGATAGAATCTGTGAAGTCCAAAAATTTATAAACTCAAAAAATCAGTTGTATTACGCCTTACTTTAATCAAATCATTCTTTTTATTATTCAACTTAATAGTTACTACACTAATAAGATATCGGTTTCTACAAACATGCTGTTCAACAAATGAACGAAAACAAAAGTAATGTCCAATGTTCTTGAACAAATTAATTTCTGTTAAACAGAAACTTAGCAACTGGAAAATAAAAGTTCATAAATATCAAACAAATGAAACATTAACTACATGGAATTTTAAAACACTCGAATTTTAAGATTATCGTTGCAATTTTAGATTTTATTTCTTTCGTACAAACGGGAAGTTATCTTTCAAAGAACCAGAAGAGAAAATACGCTCGAATCCTCCAGTCACAATTCACATTATCTTAACTTACTCTTTATGCAGTTATATCGTGAAAGTTTTTCAGAATTTAACTCTGTAATTTAAAATACATGACTAAAACTGATGTCAGTTTTATTTGAAATTGAAACAAATATTATGGTAAAATCCTTAATATTAATTCTTGAGGGATAATCTCAGGAAATGCAAGTGCTTTCGCGAGGTTTCACTATCATGATCTTGGAAACATTTCTCGGTTGTTTGGTGACTGAATTTCTGTGTCCGATTTCCTCTGTATCCCCTGTAAGTTCTGGTGGCTTCCTGCAAGATTCGATGAAAAGAACAGTGGTTCTTTTCAGTGTCGGATACAGATAAGATATCTGGAGGAAGCACAAAATTATTCTATGTACTTTTTGCCTCTGGAAAGTGCCCTAAACAAACAATTCCCATCTTGCACACATTTTATGACTCAACTAAAGAAATGGTTTACTTACCACTTACTCAAAATCATAAGTGATAAATATCAGTAAATAAGTAATAAATAAGATTAAGGAACGGCCACCCCTTGCATTAAAATAGAAAGAATGGATTTCGAACTCAGCTTCACACCACTATAACTATTATAAACATACCGTATAACGCGCACTTTTAACCCTTTGAGGCGCAACCCTTTCCCAATGCTGGAAAAAGGGCAGCCGTTGCCATCGCTCGACTTAACTACCAGCAAGATGGCGGACGATCGAAACGATCATCGCGTGCCACAGATCTAGAGACCCTTTTTTGACGACAGCTGGCTGTGCTCGAGCACAGCCAGCTGTCAGTCTGTTGCAGCTACAGCTGCCAGCTGCTAGCTGTTAAGTCGAGCGATGGCAACGGCTGCCCTTTTTCCAGCATTGGGCAATCTATCCAGCTGTTCTCGCGTTCTTCCATTTTTCAGCAGATGTCAGTTCTGTTAAAAAGAATCGTGACCAATTTTTTTACGGGAAATGAACGTGCTAAAAAGTAAAGGATTCTGGTGGAGCTATGTCACCCACAACTATTTTTATAGAAATCAAATCTATTCTTCGTGACAGGCAACAGTCAAAACGTCAGAGTTTGGTGATCCCAGAGCGGGATCACTGTGCCTTAAAGGGTTAAAGCAAGAATTTCATCGCTATCTGTTTTTCCCTCTGAGATGTAAAAGGGAAACATGAAAAGAGCGTTTGGCCTGCCACCCCGGACTGTGAACGAATTTTTAAAAATCGCTTCTTAAATGACGCCTTGGGCACAAAAGCTCTAAGCTCAAACTCCATGTCAATATCTCAAATAGATTTGGCTGGGCGCTGATCGTCAGTCAGTCAATCATTCAATCAGGACATCTTCCTTTATTATCGCATACTTCTAAGTCCAGGAAATATAAGAAAAGTAAGTCTTAGTTTCAATCATTTACAAAGCATTCAAAGGCTCGTGCTCAAAGGAAGTAGCGATATCCGCAGAAGGGCGAAAAAATGATACCTTTCAAGCCAGGGTTTCCTGCTGGCGTCTACGGCAAACGCTCCAATTTGTCAACCGCGAAAAAACGCCCGGGGGGTCTTTCGTGCGCCCACGAGATCTGGACGTTCCCGTCGACGCTCAACGCTGGAAGGAAACCACCTTTTAACAAACGCGTTCTTTGGACGCGAGAGGCACCCGCTAAGGTCATTAATCACTCTGGTCGCTGGACGCTTGCAGGAAACCAAGGCTTAAGATGCACCCGACTAATCAAGGTCGGAAGCGATGACTGCTTTTTGCCTGCTTACGGGCATGACTGCCTGGTCGTACTGGAGTTTATGCTGGGATTCCTGCCCCTGAGTGACCAATCCAAAGCGAGCCTATGGAAGACATTATCTGCGGAGGCCGTGGTAGCTCAGTGGTTAAAGCACTGGACCAGAGGATTGTGGGTTCGATTCCAACATACCAATAAAGGACACCGCATACATGCGATGTACGTGCAAATCCCCCAGTCTGTCGGTAGCAGTTTTTAAGGGATGTCAATGCTCAGAAGTCCCCCCCCCCCATATGATGAGGATTCGAATTGTTCCTGAAATTTCCTGGAAAGACTCATGTTGTTCTAAGCGACACATTCGATGATGCAGGCTGTAAACTCTTGGCAAAGAGACATTATCCACGAGTGTGTGGAGTTTGTGTGTCCACGGATATACTGATGCCTCTAGATATTGGGAAAACAGAAGATTCTTGGGGCCAAAACCTTCTTTCAACTCTTGAAATTTTTGATGTCAATTGCTGCTGCTGTTTATTTTTTGCTTTCTCATATTTTTCTTTAAATTTTTGTTCATGCACTCCAGCAGGGTGCGAACTGAACATTTTCTCTAGGGGAGGACATTTGAAAGAAAACATTCTCCAGGGGGGGGACACTTGAAAAGGAAAAGGAGAGAAGGTGCAAATGCTTTACTCACATGATATTACTTTACAAATGCAGTCGCCGACACGTGTGGGAACTGACTTATATTCAAACTATAGATTGTTTGTTCTATGGAATCACAGATACACAAGCTACATACAATGTACCTGTATTGGAAGCCACCTTTGAGGGGTTTTAGCTTAGAAAAGAGACGAAATTTTAAGGCAATCGCCTTAGAGTACAGTAACAAACGATCACATACAACCTTCATTTTGAGTTCTTGACTTCAATCCCAAATCTTCACTCACCAGTTTAACATTTCTTCAGCAGGGGATAAATAGTATTCCTGGCAGGGATCCATTAATATTTCTCAAGCCAGGGATATTACATTCTTCAGCCGGGGACGATCCCCGCCATCCCCCCCGTCAATTCGCACCCTGCACTCCAGACTCCTGAATTTAAAAAAAAAAAATGTGGTACAAGAATTTACCGCTTTTAGAAGAAAGGGTGGTCTACAAACGTAGACCATCCCTACCATACGTGAAGTTTTGTCCAAGAAAGTGTTAATAACCTTGCAACTGGAGAAGATGAATCTTAGAGAGCGTCTTAAGAAAATTGCGGCATGAATTAGTACTTTTCGGTTATGCACTTCAATCTACGAACATTGAAATGCGAGAATAATCACGATGATGCCATCTGACTAGGACTTATCCGAATTCATCAGTGAAAATGACTATACATGGGCACTGTGATTTGGATCCCCTGTTAATCATTAATTCTCATACACTTTCTGTTTCTTAAATTTAATCCAATCAAAATCGTGCATTCTAGCTTATTTTTCTGTTCTCAATTTCCCTCACTTTGGCTTTCAATCTGTATTTCTGCTTTTCTCGCATTCAACAGCCTTTTAATTGTTTATTTTCCTCGTCTGAGACTCGAAATCTGGTTCTAAAAATAGATTATATTGTGTCAGTTTGCAACCATAACGAATTTTTGATTCCTCTCTGTTGGCGTTTGTTTTGTCATATTTTATTTTTGGATGCATGTATCATCTTTAAAATTACTTATTCGTTTTTCGTTACTTTAATTTTATTGGTTTTATAACACGTAACTTTCCTTTACTACACATATTTCATAATCGTGGGGATGAAATGGCACTGCTACAGTTTAAAATTTAATGGTTGCTCTGAAACTGGCGTTGCTTATCTCGGCCAAGATTTTGTTCTCGCCAATGTAAAGTTTGGTGTTGGCATAATTTTTAAGTCACTTCAATTTTTATCGCTTATTAAGAGAGGACGTATTTTTATTTTACTGAGCCACCACCAGCTGTCATTTTAATATGTTTATTCTTCAATAATCCTTTTAATAAATTGTTTAAGTATTCTAATGCCTTCGTCTTCTATTGCAATTGAATAGTTTAAACTTGTGTTTATGCTTATTTACAAAGCTCTCTAATCTTCAATGTAAAACACGAAGTAAAAACTCTACTACAGTAAAAATTGCTTATAAAGTGTGTGAAGATATCGAAAAGGAGTCTAATTTTCAAAAGTGATACATGAATCAACCTTTACTGAAATAAAAATGAATGATTTTATAAATTTATATATTTCTCCCTAAAGTTTTCAAAAACATATTTCAGAAGCAATCATCAGTATCATACTTATGTACTGCACTCTAAAAATATTTTATATAATCATTAAACATTATGTAAAGAATACCTTACCTATTATACACATATAATTAATTAAAATAATATCCATATAGATATGTATATTAAATAACATACATATCATATTTATATATTATATAATATGTAAAAGCTATTCTCTGTATGTATATGTATATTAAATAACATACATATCATATTTATATATTATATAATATGTAAAAGCTAATGCTGAGCTCTCTAGAGAGCTGAAACATGAGTTGATTAACAATGAAATTAAGGTTATGATATTTCAAGAAATATGAAAATAAATTATAATTTTACCTTTTGTCTAATTGCATTTTAGTTGACATATTTAATTTACAAGTAAAACTTTTTCCCTATGTACCTTTGAAATATTAGATGTCTGCTTCAAAAAAATCCACTCAACTTAATTAAATATATCTGGATTTTTAATTAAAACTACACAAAAATAATATTTATAAGGAGCAAAATAATTTATTAATTTAAGCTCCAAAGGCTTCCTGAATATATAAGACTCTTGGAAAACAAGGAAATTAAAAATTTATGTCTTTGCTTACGTCGGCAAAAATGTATCTTCTTTTTTACCTCTTTGGACGATAATAATTGAATTAGTTTCCATACAGAAATTTACTTTACAAGTTGAAAAAAACTAATAGTATTTTAATTCGTAAGATTTCACGGGAATTAAAAAAGTCAGCACCAAAGGGAAAAAATACATAATATCTTACAAGAAAGTTTAATCGATATCTATTCTCACGAAAACATTTTCTTGAAAAAATATGTAAAGAAATTATTACGAGACATTAATATAGGAAGAGAGCCATTGCATACTTGGCTAATGCAAGAAATCTGTGTAAAAAAAAGATAATTTGTGAGTTAATATTAACTTTTTCTTCCCCTACGCTTATGCAATCCCATATAAAAGAGATAAGCAACATTTTATTTTTTTACCCTAGAAGATAATTTTCCCTTACCTTATTTTATCATATCTAATACATATTTACAGAGTAAACTCGAATCATTAAGAACTAAGAGTATACGCCACTGCAAAAATATATGAATGCTCTAAGTTAATTACGAAATAGGTATATTCTAGGAAGGATTAACTTGAAAAATGAGGGAATAAAACGTACTTTATAAAGACTTATACAAAGCTATCGCGTTCCTTTAATGTTACTTCATAAAGCTATTTCGATGGCATTTATTTTGAATGCATGCTATAAAAAGAGATCTAAAAAATTATTTAATTGGCATGTTTATAATAGTATATGACTGCAACATTCTGCGGCATCATAAGCATTATTTTGAACACTCTAGAAATGTTACTAATTTCCCATGATGCTTAGTTTTTAAAAGCCAAACATTTTGAACAATTTAAAGCTAATTTAACGTATTTTCATAGGAAAAATATATGTACTACCCTCTGAGCGTACTGGAAATGGGTAAATAAAGTAAAGTTGTTTTTGCGGTAAAATTTTCACGTAGCTTTAAAATTTAAAAAATCTGGAGTGACTCCACTCGACTTTCCGAACACTTACGATTAAGATCATTACCAAGCACTTAAATAAATTTCAATCGATGAATAATTCAAACATATATACCAAATTGAAACTCAATCGAATGCACCGTTTAAACGCTTGTGCACTTTCAAGAATTTCTCCCCATATGCCATTATGCCATAACATAAAAGAAAGTTTTGTCGTAGCCCTTTAGGAGAACTATAAGTCCTATACACACCAACATCAATACCGGTCTTAGGATGGTGGTTTATAACATGTATACCGAATTTGAGCTCAATCGAATGTATCGTTTAAACGCTAGCGCACTTTCAAGAAATTCCCCCCATAGGCCATAATGTAAAAGAAATCTTTGTCGTAGCCCTGTAGAAAAACTATAAGTCCTATACACACCAAAATCAATACCGGTCTTGCAACGGTGGTTTATAACATATATACCCAATTTGAGCTCAATCGAATCTACCGTTTAAACGCTAGCGCACTTTCAAGAAATTCCCCCCATAGGCCATAATGCAAAAGAAATCTTTGTCGCAGCCCTGTAGAAAAACTATAAGTCCTATACACACCAAAATCAATACCGGTCTTGCGACGGTGGTTTATGACATATATATCCAATTTGAGCTCAATCGAATGCTCCGTTCAGGAGCTATCGTGTTCACTCACATACACACACACACACACACACACACACACACACACACACACACACACACATACATACATACATCTCGTAAAAATAACATAAATGAATTCAGAAGCCCTCTAAACGTGTAAATACACCAAAATCTCGAATTCGAATTTTTTCATGATTACAATACTTTCCTTACATGGTACATGTTCGGAAAGTAAAAATAAAATTTTGATAGAAAGATTTCTAATTATTAAAAAATAAGTTCCTAAATTACTTAATATTGGAACATAATTTATGATACCTGACTCTTATAAATAATTTAAGTTATAGATGCATTGCAGTGAAAACTGGAACGAAGTTGACGGGATTTTACGTCTCAGCCTCTTGGAGGGTTCAAATAAAACAAGAACAAAGTTTTAGGTTTCCACAATGCAGTAGTTTGAATTCTGCATTTCTCTGAATTTGACGATTAGTGAAATAATTACTTAATTGTACGTTAAGTAAAAGCAAAACATCGTGATCTGTTAACGATAGCATCAAAGTTTAACAAGCAATTCGCACACAAACGTTATTTAAAACAAAATTGAACTCATTTTGAATTTTTTCTTTGCTTGCATCGCCCACTTATATCTAACAGACAAAGAATTACCACCTTTTATCACCAAGCGTTACCACCTTTTTGGAACACCCTGTAGTCCATATTTCTAGTTTAAAAATTAAGTCTACTGCAACCCAACGAAAAAATTGTCAGTGAAACAGACTTTTTAACCCTTTGAGGCGCAACCCTTTCCCAATGCTGAAAAAAGGGCAGCCGCTGCCATCGCTCGACTTACCTACCAGCAAGATGGCGGACGATCCAAACGTTCATCGCGTGCCACAGATCTAGAGACCCTTTTTTTGACGCAGCTGGCTGTGCCACGCGATGAACGTTTGGATCGTCATCCATCTTGCTGGTCGTTAAGTCGAGCGATGGTAACGCCTGCCCTTTTTTCAGCATTGGGCCATCTATCCAGCTGTTCTCGCATTCTTCCATTTTCAGCAGATGCCAGTGCTGTTAAAAAGAATCGTGACCATTTCTTTTACGGGAAATGACGTGCTTAAAAAGTAAAGGATTATCGTGGAGCTATGTCACCCGAAACTATTTTTATAGAAATCCAATCTATTCTTCTGGGTTGGCAACAGTCAAAACACCAGAGTTTGGTGTTCACAGAGAGGGAACGCTGCGCGTTAAAGGTTTAATACCACAAATAGGGATAGACGCGAGACGAAAAAGAGGCCTCTCGCAAAATAGCCCCAAAAGCTTTGTCTCGTCTCGCAAAATCCCTATATGTTAAAAATATGTGTATCGTCTCACAGAAAAGCTGCAAATCTCTGGCTCGTCTCGCAAAAGATCGTCTCGCATCCATCCCTAACCACAAATTCGCTGTATGCAGTGGTGGCCAAAATTTTGGACACTTTTGGAAAAAAAAAAATATGCGTATTACAAATGCTTATGCTTCACAAAATGCAATCTCTTTTACATCATTCTAAAGATACTTTAATACTGATTTCAATACAAAAACAAAAAAACAAAATTAAAATATTTGCAATACAAAAAAAGTTAAACGGCAACTATTATCCAGATACATTAGATATTGAAGATTGCAGTGAGTTATCGGCAGTTGGTAGGGTTTCCTTAATTTTTACTTTCCGAACATGTACCATGTAAGGAAAGTATTGTAATCATGAAAAAATTCGAATTCGAGATTTTGGTGTATTGACACGTTTTGGGGTCTTCTGAATTCATTTATGCTATTTTTACGAGATGTATGTATGTATGTGTGTATGTGTGTGTGTGTGTGTATGTGTGTTTGTGTGTATGTGAGTGAACACGATAGCTCCTGAACGGGGCATGCGATTGAGTTCAAATTGGGTATATACGTTATAAACCCCCGTCGCAAGACCGGTATTGATTTTGGTGTGTATAAGACTTGTAGTTTTTCTACAGGGCTACGACAAAGATTTCTTTTCCATGATGGCCTATGGGGGAAAATTCTGGAAAGTGCGCTAGCGTTTAAACGGTACATTCGATTGAGCTCAAATTGGGTGTACATGTTATAAACAACCATCGTAAGACCGGTATCGATTTTGATGGGTATAGGACTTATAGTTTTTCTACAGGACTACCCAAAAAATTCCTTTTACATTATAGCCTATGGGGAGAAATTCTTGAAAGTGCGCTAGCGTTTAAACGATACATTCGATTGAGCTTCATTTTGGTATATATATTTGAATTATTCATCGATTAAAATTTATTTAAATGCTTGGTAATGATCTTAATGGTAAGTGTTCGGAAAGTCGAGTGGAGTCACTCCAGATTTTTTATCATAGCTTCACATCCATGTTCCATTGAGCTGACGAGAGTTTTAAGCTCAGAAAAATAACAGTTATTGGCCTGGAAAGTTAGAAATTGCAATCCACTTTATTACTGTATTTGTTTTTTAGATTAAAATAATTACAACTTTTATATTATCGAACATATTTTAATTTAGTTTTGTGTATTGAAATCAGTATCAAATTATCTTTAAAATGATATACGAGTTTACATTTTGTGAAACGTAGCACTTCCTTATAAGCATACAAAGTTAGAAAACCTAAACATTTCCAAAAGTGTCCTCAATTTTGGCCACCACTGTATGCATACGAATTGGTCTTCATTCCACAATGTAACAGTTATAAACATGTTTACAATACCAAAAGCCTCCTAAAAATAAGAAAATTGAATTACGAAGACTTAAGAACGACTCTGACAAAACATCCTTCTTTTTAGGGGGGAAAGCTATTGAAAAACTTTTCGAAAAGTTATTAATACGACGGTAAACATCACGGACATTTTAAACGGGGATTTCGTTCTATTCGACCTTACGTCAAGGACACTTCGCATTGTCGAAAAAGGAAGAGAAATAACTTTTAAAAATGGGAAAACCTTTCAGGTGTTATTTTCCTCACTTCGGGAACCGCAAAAAGGGATACGCTGCTACAGAAAGGGGGGGGGGCGAGTTCCCGGTGAATAACAATAAAGTTATTTTCGCTACCAAAACTGGGTCAAGAAGTGAAAACTTGTCAATTCAGTGGCGAATAAGCAACACCAGGTTTTGCTGGGGGGAGGGGGTGGGGGAGGGATGTTTGGGAAAAAAGTACTGAAAGTAAAGCGCAAGTTACCGTAATTTCCGGCTTATAATCCGCGGATTATCTACTAAAAAAGATGAAAAATTATCCAGTGCGTATTATGCATCGCTGCGTACTATCTACTGAAATTTTTCCTAAAGTCTTCAGATTTTACAATAAAAAACATTATTTATAAAAATAAAATAAAAGTTCATTTCTTTCTTTCCAGTATATTTAGACCCCGAAAAAGATTTAAGTCAGTTAATCAATTACATGACACTAGATGCCACTGCAGTTGTTCAATAGATTTTTTGAAGATGGGGGAAAAAACAGGGACCTTTGAGGGTAATAATTACGATGTAACAAAATATGCGATAAGTATTCTGCATTCTACTACACATTTTGTTTTGTTTGTTCCGAAAGAAATGTTCGCTTTCTTATTTTGATTAATTTTATAATACAGTTCTTAGGGCTTACAGGTAGAATGCCTAGCTTAAAAATTGTGTATCAATTGTGATTTAAATCGAAAAATGACCGTCAAAGTATGTTTGATAATTCTCATTCATAATAATAGATTTTTAGTAGGAAATGTTTTACAGTAAGCCGATTCTAATATTAATACCGTGGTTTTACTATACATAGAAAATAATTACCAATTTCAGTCAAAGCATCGCCATACTATCCGCGGATTATCTAAAGAAATATTTTTTTTCTACTTGAAAAAAGGCGCCTGCGGATTATCTATCGCTGCGGGTTATAAACCGGAAATTACGGTAATATCGCGGAAAAACTTGAGAAGTGATGGTATCTTGTAACAGTGGAACCTTTTCAAAGCACATTTTACAGAACTTCTGTAATGTTTGGTGGATGGGTTAAAAAATAATATAGCTTCCTGAATGAGCGCTCGAATTAAGAGGCGGATTTGAACACAGGAAATAAAATTTGTTTGTGCTTCTTGCTTTCATGAATATGTCTGGATAGGTATAATGAATATAAAACTTAAAACTTACAGCTTAGCAAATAGAATTAAGGATCGCTTCGCATTCAACTTCCATTGCGAAAATGAAATAACCTAAGTATAAATAATGGTATACCTAAGGTGACCATGCGTCCCGTTTTGAACGGGACAGCCCCGATTTTAGGCGGTTTGTCCTGTTGTCCCCAAGCACAGCTTCGGGACACCGTAATGTTCCGTTTTCAGAAAATGTCCCCTGCAATGTCCTGTTTTTTAGAAAGGCTTCGCATTCAACTTCCATTGTGAAAATGAAAAAAACCTAAGTATAAATAATGGTATACCTAAGGTGACCATATACGTCCCGTTTTTAGGTGGTTTGACCCGTTGTCCCCATGCACAGCTTCGGGACACAGTAATGTTCCGTTTTCAGAAAGTGTCCCCTGCGATGTCCCGTTTTTATAAAGAGAGCAACCCACTGTGACGATTTCGATAAAGGCCGCTAAAAATCTAAAATCATCCAATGGCAGTGTCTGTAAAAAAAATAACCTGACCTCCCTCATTCTCCCTCTCGAGACGCCAAGAAAATGCTGAGGGGATGTATTCTTTTTGTGTTAGTTCTTTTAATGTTCTTTTTTTGTCAACTAATTCAATTTATTTAATTTTTATTTCTTTTTTTAAAGTCATGTTCCTCATTTGCTTATTCCTCCCCCTCCCCCGATCTCCACTTTATTTTCCCCTTTCACTCTGGTTTTCTAAGAATTTTTTTCCTTCCGGATGACAACTTCCTTTTTCCTGTGTGTCCTTTTGTTTACATTTCTGACTTTCCTGCCTACTTAGCTTGTATCGTATGGTGTTTTTGAAATCGAAGAAGGGCCTAACCCTTATACTACCCGAGACGTACGTCTTGCACTATTTTTTATAGTGTATGTGTGTTTTAACGAAGTTTTTTTCACTGTATTACGATATTAACATTAACACAAGGTATTTTGCACGTTCTCCTAACAATTAAAAGATACCCAGACCTATAAATTCAGTCTCCCTACACTATCACCTTAAAAACAGTAGATGCCCCGTTTTGAGGAAGAAAAGACATACACTATTGCCAAAAAGTAATAGATGTCCCGTTTTGAAAGAAAAAAATAAATGGTCACGTTAGGTATACCTGAGTATTCACGGTAAACTCACTGTTTAGGTTACCATGAATAATGGTAACCTAAGTACAATGAAATAATGGTAGCATACGAAAGAGAACTGAGGCGATTTCAGTATTTTTTATAAGAGAGAAAAAATATTTATAAATAGCGTCGGCTGATAGCTGGCATATGCACGTTTTTTCAAGGTGAGCGACAAAGGCAAAGTATGTAGAATGCAGAATAAATATGATGGCCACTTTGGGTGATAAGAGGCACGTGCATTCAACGCCAGCCAAGTAAAAATCCAAAAACCTTTAACCCTTTGAGGCGCAACCCTTTCCCAATGCTGAAAAAAGGGCAGCCGTTGCCATCGCTCGACTTAACTACCAGCAAGAGGGCGGACGATCGAAACAAGCGTTCATCGCTGGCTGTGCCGCACAGCCAGCTGTCGTCAAAAAAGGGTCTCTAGATCATTACTTGATGGCACGCATCTGTGGCACGCGATGAACGTTTCCATCGTCCGCCCTCTTGCTGGTAGTTAAGTCGAGCGATGGCAACGGCTGCCCTTTTTTTCAGCATTGGGCAATCTATCCAGCTGTTCTCGCATTCTTCCATTTTTCAGCAGATGTCAGTGCTGTTAAAAAGAATCGTGACCATTTTTTTACGGGAAATGACTTGCTAAAATGTAAAGGATTCTCGTGGAGCTATGTCACTTGCAACAATTTTTATAGAAATCAAATCTATTCTTTGTGACTGGTAACAGTCAAAACATCAGAGTTTGGTGTTCCCAGAGCGGGAACACTGCGCGTTAAAGGGTTAACACCGAGAATAACGACTAGGTCTTTTAGGATTAAAAAGCAGGAAAAAAATGTGAAAAAAGACTCTTCATATAAGGATGGGAAATTGAATGATCCCATAGCACTCAAGTTCTATAGTTCTATGGCGTAGTGCATACGGCTCGGAGCTCATGGAGTACAACAGAATTGACTTTATAAAAGATTTAAGAAAAATATGCAGTGTTTTCTATTGAAACAACTGCGGGATATACTAACGTAGATTTACTTAACGTTCAATTAGAAGTAAGGTGGCCGTTGAAAAATGATGAATGAAACGAACTCATTAAAACAAAACTCACAAAATATTTATTAACACTGTTGCGCTTTAATCCATATTATTATAACTAATCTACTAATACTCCCTAAAACTTATACTATTACATTTTATCTTAGTTTCTCTTCTTTAAACCTCAATTTAGGTATTTAAATCCTTCATGAATTTGCCTCATGGAATATATTAAAACTGCTTAATCATGAAGAGTTATTTAGAATCGCAAAAATTGCGAATAGAACGTCGATTTTGCGGCTGAGTTTATCAATCTTACGTAATTTTCAATTTATGACGCCACGTTTTTGACTGCTGTAAAAGAAATACTATTTACTTCACTTAGTTTTTCTGGTTATTTCACACTGTTAGTTTCAAACGGAGTAATGTTGAAACTTGTAACGACGCTGTAAAAAAAAATTCTTTACTTAGAACCGCTATGGAGGAGGTAGCTTTTCTTACGTTAAAAGTGAAAAAAGTAACTGGTAGCTGGCAAAAACGCTTGTTTACAAGACAAGACGTTAGATAAAAGTAAAATGTGTAAAATGACTTTAAAAACCCCTAAACCCGTGCGGCTAATTTGGTGTTATCAGATGCAGGTGCATACAATGGACACCAAATAAGAAGCTAATATTGTTTGAAGTGATGAAATTTGCACGTATCGTTTACAAATATAACGAATTCGCAAATACCATTATTTGATAATCGACAGACGTCGATGATTTAAAAAAACAATTGTATGCACTACGGCTATTGTAAAAAGTAACAAATTTACTTTTTACTCAACTTGAAGATACTTTACATATTCCTCAAAAAACATTTGCTGTTCTTAGGAATTTTCTGAATGCATGCAAATATTTATATATTGGCTTATTAAAAAGCTTTGTCGAGGTAGGAATGCTTAAAATTTTTGTCTCTACAATTCTTATATATATATATATAAACTTATCTATCGGTGTCGCAATTTTTAAAACAAAACAAATTATATATTCCGTTTTAAAACGTTTTATTTTCGAGATAAACATTTTATTTCTATGCAAAACTAACTCTAAAAAAGACAATAATAAAAGTAACGACTTTTAAAAATCTATGTATAACAAATGCAACATTTCCGAATGCTCTTTACAATTAAAAAAATACTGCCCTGAAATATACGTTCATGGAGTATCCAATCATTTGACTAACTACCACTGAAAGCACGCAGAGATAAAAGTCAGAAACAAAATTAAGTTTATTAGGAAATATTAGAAAAATCAACGAAATATTAGAAAAATAACGAATAAAATCTGCTCAGATTTTTCAAATATTTCCTAATAGAGTAAATTTTATTCGTACGTATTTGCTGTAAAAATACTTCTGAATATACCTTACTCTATTTGATACTTTTATAAAAACCATATATTTTTCTTGTGAAATTCATTCCGAATTCTTAATAACCTTATTCTACTTAGTAAATATAAATTTAGATAAGCTAAAATGAGGAAAAGAAAATTATCTCCTTTCGCGCAAAATTAAAAAAAAACAAAAACTTCTGCCTTACATAGGCACGAATATAAATTAATGGTATTTTTAAAATATTCGTTACTCCCATTTATTCCATTAGCCAAATATACAGTGGTTGTTTTGGCTGTACTAAAGAATCATAATAGACATGCTTAGTTCTAGACTCAACATTTTTTTAATGGAAACGGTATATGTATAAAAAAGCTATAAACCTCAAGTAAATTTTCTTGAAAACCTTATATTTCATTCTTTTATTCTGTCTTTTGCCAATAGTTCTTAATGTGTTGAAGACGTTGGTGATGTGACAGAACATTAAAAAACCCCTATGGATGAATTTAAAAGAATTGTTATTAGCAGACCGCGGATTATATGCAATCGTATATTTGCATATGCAATTGCATATTTCAGGTGTTTTTGATGATTTTGCATAAACTGACTCATTTTCTCTGTTGGATGCATATTTCAATCTCTTTATCTTTGAATCTGTAACTTTTTTAAACCTCTTTCAGTATTTTTTTTTCCTTTAACTCTTTTAAGTCCCACGCTTTGAAAAATTTATACAACCTCAGGTTCCCAGCAAAATAGCACATACGCTCTCAATTTTTTTCGTGTGTATTTGCAGCAATTTAAATTCAGCGTATATATATTAAAATTTCAGAAATGGCTAGAATGAAAGCAAGCATGTCAACCCTGATGAAGACGTGGATTTCCGATTATGGACAAGATCTAACTCCATAAAAGATGTAGTTAATGCTTTGGACAGCGTTGATTCTTCTTCTTTTTTCATTGCAGAAGAAATGCTTAGCGATATGTCGATCCGGAAAGGTCTATCGATAGTCGACACACATTTTTCCTTCTTAACATCAGACATCACAAAATTAGAATATCAAAATCTGCTTCTGAGTGATGTAATGAGTCAAGTTGTAAAAGTACAGGAATGCGTAGGTAAGATTCAGAGTCATGAGGAGAAGAAATCAGTGAGAAACTGAATTTTATTTTAAATATAAATTCAGGATTTTTGGCAGTGAATAAAATAAATAATTTTATTAATGGTGAGGGGAGTGAATTACCGGAAAAAGTAGAATGATCCAAAGCGAAATATTATAAGTTCTGTCCGGTGACATTCGTTGATGTTGAAAGAGCATTTACAGCATATACAATGATTTTAGATGATAAAAGACAAAGCCTTACTATTGAAAATTTAGAAAAACATTTAGCTATGTATTACAACAAAAATTACTGAAAGCAGTTTTAATTCATATTTCATATCACTGAAATTGTGAATAAAAAATTTTCATTCTGTCTTTCATGATGTTTTGAAGTTTCAAAAAGAAAAAAAAAAGTGTCATAGTTGCGAGGTAAATTATAGAAAATACTTTTACAAGTGAATACTTTTTATTTTCTGTTAATATGTGAATATTTTTTCAGTTATTTGGTGCATATTTTTCGATTTTTAGTGCATATTTTTAGATTTTTAGTGCATATTTTTAGATTTTTTGATGCATATTTGCATGCATATTTTGTCACTTTTTAAGTGCATATAATCCGAGGTCTAGTTATTAGTATCACCTGCATACTCATAACAACAAAAACAACAGAATATAGTAACAATTTCCAAAAGATCAAAAATTCACATTACGAAGATGCAATGATTATTTTTATCGTTTAATTAGTTCGATTAGTTCAATGAGAAAAAAAAATATCGGCTTATGTTTTCAGGACAGTGAAGTCACATTGTATGGAAAAGCATACAATCCTAATTTTCAGTACTCTCTAACAAAGTTGAAATGTGTTTATGATTACGGTTTGTTTGTTAACACTTTTCAACAAAACGGAAAAGTATTTATGATTCTGGTTTGTTTGTTAATACTTTCTAACAAAATTGAAAAGTATGATTTCGGTTCGTTTGTTAACACTGTTCAACAAAATTGAAATGTGCTTATGATTTTGTTTTGTTTGTTAACACTTTCTCACAAAACGGATTAGTATTTATGATTTCGTTTTGTTTGTTAACACTTTTTAACAAAATTGAAAAGTGTTTATGTTTCCGGCTTTTTTGTCCCTACGTTCATACGTACTCTTTACTGTTGTAAATATACATAGATTACTACAAAACTTATGTATATTACTCCTATATACTCTAACCCTATTGAAAATGGTGCATTTAGCATTTATAGTTCTTCTACGTGAGCACTCAAAATAGTTCCAATACGTTACACTCTATGAGCAGTCATTGTTTAAAGCATATTTCAGAGGTGGTCGCCAAATTTAAACGAAACTAAATGTATGCATGCTATTAAGGATTAAGAAATAATGCTCGCCTTCTAAAATACTGTATCCAGCATATATAATTCTTCTACAGGAACACACAAAATAATTCCAGTTCATTACGGTTTGTGATAGTTTGGAGACATTCATTTATTTGAAGCATAATGCAATAAGTTATAGACGTTTACTCTTCACTTAAAAATGAAAAAAAGAATGGAAATATATTTAATAAAGTTTTATTTCCGGATCTCTCTAAATTTCATTCAAAGTGTTACAGTCTTTTAAAGGTTCTACTAAAAATTTCTCCAAGTTTGACGTCGATAAGTCATTAACACTTATGTTCGCTACATATGGATCCACCGAAAATTTTGGTGCAGAAAAAGCTGGAAGGTTTCTTATAATCAATGTATTTTACGATGATTATTTTTATCGTTACAGTTATCTATTAAATCCTTTTTAAAAATGCAACACATACGAATACATTGTTTACAAAGCACTTGATTTTCTTTAAAATATTTTATATATATATATATATATATTTGAATTTAATGCACAAAAACGACATTGCTAACGACGTTACTAAAAATATAGCGATCTTCATCTCTCAAAAATATTTTAGCAAGAGCTAAGAGTTAGTGCCAACGTACTGAAAACCAATATACTCTTTTCTATTGAAATAGACCAAATTGATCCAACAATTATGTCACGTACACTTAACAAGGTAATGACCCGTTTCAAATTCTGCAACAAGCTAAAACAACACTCGACTCCAAGAATAAGCAACATCTCAAAACTTAACACTGTTAATAATCATTCATTGTAACCCCCCCTCCCCCCCCACACTGCAACGAGAACGGAAGAAATGAAAATTATTACCGTTCACTAACCGTTAAAAAGGACTAACTTGTTTAGGGTTAAAGCACCCTCAACAAGAGGAAACAGATAATTCTGTTTTGGCTTCAGTACCCAAAGCGAGAAAATTATTCAGATTCGTATTCTTAAACTTAAGGAGCCGTATTAATCTTATTTGATTTCATTAAGAGTCTGGAATATTCATGCTTGCAAGAATTCTGAATTACCTGACCAGGGGAATCTGTTAGCGAATGTTGCCCCCACTCGAAACTGCGTAAATTTTAAATTCTATAACTTCTCCCTGCAAATAAAGTATTTGAAAACTTAATTACAAACCTACCGTTCCTTTTGAAAATTTGAAATTAATAATTCTGTTTGAGTTCATATTCATGATTCCGTAAGCAATGCGGGCCGCTGTTTTCAGCTTACTGCGCATAATCCTATAATTTTGAGTTCCACTGAATAATAGTAAAATATTCTACATTATGGGATAGCGAAATTGCCTGCAGTTGAACCTACAAGAAGTTAGAATATTCCATAAATATTTTGTATGGTCCAAATTATATAAGGTTGTAACGAAAGTTTTCCGCCAGTGCAAGTATTGCCTGCACAGGCAGTTCGCGTTGGTGTCTTTGCCAATATTTTGCTAAATGATTTTTGTTATTTGAAAGAAAAAGACTTGTTTTAGAGCACTGTGTTGTGAAATCTGTAAAAAAATATCGTTATGATTAAGTATAAGGTGTCTGAAACGGAACTATCACGCTACCAGATGGAACCATCATTGACTCTCAGTTCTGTTGCAAAAAGTCAGCTACAGAATGGCATCGAATCATGTGTACAGCTTAAGGTACTACTGTTGTATCCTATGACACTGTGAAGATTTGGTACCAAAAGTTCAAAAACGAGGACTAGGAAATTTAAGTAGCAGAGCGCTCTGGCCGGCCTAATGATGCTGATGAGACCCGCCTACGACAATCTGTGGAAAAGAATAAAATATCCATCCACTCGAGAGCTAGCTGAAAGAGTTAGACTTTAGTGCCATGTCCACGAGTCGCGCTGCATCGCATAAACTTGACAAATAAGGTCAATAGCTGGGTACCGCGTGAGCTGACTCAAGCAAATCTGGCGGGAAACTTTCGTTACAACCTGATAATATTAGACATACTGGAAATTTATGTCATTTTTTTTCACTGAAAATTCAAGCGAATAAATTTTCATCAAGTATTGAATTATAAACATAGGACTCGTCCCTACTAGCAATTTTGCACGGGCCATCATCGGACGACTATGCGGCCGGTGGTAACCCGAGCAAAATTGCTAGTTGGGGTATTTGATAATTTTAAAGCAAGAATTTTATAGATAATTTTTTTTTCTTTCCAGAAAAATAGCTGCCCTTCCCCTTTTTTCACGTCTACCCTCTTTGGAGGACTATATTCCATTTTTTTTCCAATGGCAGAGAATAAGACGAACATTTAACAGGACAATAAGAACTTTGTAAAACGTGCAAAGTCAATCTCTCATCATTTGGCTTCTAGCACTCCAATACCTCTCGCCCACAGAGACTACACGCAGTTCCGGGCATCTAACGATGTGGGTCCTGCCCATTTCCTCATTTAGCCCACAGAGGGGGCAATTTGGGTTGGTGAAAATACCAGTACAAAAGAGATGGCTCGCAAATCAATCGTGACTAATCTCTAACCTAAAACTGGCCAGTGCTTTGTCCACTGTCTTTCTCTACAGAATGTCTCTCCAGCTCTTATTTGAGACACGTGCAGTAATGTCTTCTCTTCATTTTAGTTTCGACGATTTACGAGTAGATAATTTTACAGAGTTAAAGGAACAATATGTAGAGATATCTTCTGAAGAATTTCTGTACCCTTTTTTGCAAGTCTGTCGGCCTGGTAGTTTCCATATGGAGCACAATGTCCGGGGATTCATTGTAAGACAATTTCTTTACCTCCTATTCACAGTTCTAACAATGTTTGGCATTCAAGGATCTGCTCGGAAGCTAGACACGTTCCAGAACTAATAGTCTCGAGTCCGAAAGAATAGCCACTCTATTGGAGCAGGAATTTGGAGTGTTAATCCTTTGAGGCGCAACCTTTTACCAATGCTGAAAAAAGGGCAGCCGTTGCCATCGCTCGACTTAACTACCAGACCCTTTTTTTGGCGACAGCTGGCTGTGCCGGCACAGCCAGCTGTCGTCAAAAAAAGGGTCTCTAGATCTGTGGCACGCGATGAACGTTTCGATCGTCCGCCCTCTTGCTGGTCGCTAAGTCGAGCGATGGCAACGGCTGCCCTTTTTTCATCATCGGGCAATCTATCCAGCTGTTCCATTTTTCAGCAGATATCAGTGCTATTAAAAAGAATGTGACCATTTTTTTACGGGAAATGACGTGCTAAAAAGTAAAGGATTCACGTGGAGCTATGTCACCGCAACTATTTTTATAGAAATCAAATCTATCCTTCGTGACTGGCAACAGTGAAAACGTCAGAGTTGGGTGTTCCCAGAGCGGGAATACTGCGCGTTAAAGGTTTAATCTGCTATAAGGCTACACAGGCACCCGTAACTTCGCCATCCAAGGCAGTTTTCTGCGTACCGACGGGTATGTAGAACGAAAACCGGGAGAAAAAGATTCCCGCACCAGCATTTGGTGAACCCTCGATAAATGAACAGTCCGTGTAGATGGGGAGACGATCTGGTTCAGGATAACGCGTATGAATGGTCTAGAGCAGTGGTTCCCAACCTTTTTTCAATCGCGACCCCTTTTATATTTTTCAAAACTTTCGCGACCCCCCCCCCCCTGCCATGTTTGACCAATAAAAAAAAAATTAATAATGAAAAAATACATCTTGAGATTTAAAATTGACATCTTTTAGTACGTACTGATTTTTAATAGGATGATTGAGGCTGAATTTGACTGACAAGTTTGGCTATTCTTGGCTGAATATTGGTCAAGGTCAATCGCATGTCATCTTAGACATCAAGTTTATTACTGGCTTTTGTCTTCTTCTGCAAAAGAGTTGAAAATCCAACTTCACGCAGATAAGCGTGGATGCAAATGGCGTCAACATTTGACACGAAAAATTATCGGATATGAGCAACGTACAGCACACCAAAATTGAGTGAACGTTTTTTCTTGGTATAAACTTGCGGAGGAGTCATTTTGCAAATTCAAAAATTCACCCTGCACTTCATCAGGAAGATCGGCGACATCTAAAGATGTGTAAAATGGATTTCGCACGATTCAGATTGAAAGGGCTTCAAGGTGGCTACTAATTACACCTTTAAATTAATTGCAATTCCTATTTCCGATTCTTCTGTCTTAATGCATGGGTTCTCAAGATTTAGTTAACACTCCTAGATTCACCGACGTCAGTTTTTGTAGCTTTGATACAAAAGTCCTGACGAGAATAAGGATTTTTTCTTTCCAAAGGAAAAGGGAGAAATGGTGTCTCATGGCAAAGAAACGTGAAAATAGTTTACTATTAATTTCCTACAAAAGCGGTCTGCGGCGACCCCCGAAAAAAGGCATGGCGACCCACTTAGGGGTCGCGACCCCCCGGTTGGGAACCACCGGTCTAGAGGGACAAGGTCTTTAAGGTGTCGGGGGATGTTTGCTTTTTCAAACTTTGTTGGATAAGGCCTAATTTGATATTTCTCCCAGTCAGATCCAATGGACTTCGAGGTTTCAAGAAGGGCCGATAAATCTCATTTTCTAACACAAGTTCTAAGTTCCTTCACCATCTGGAGTAATCCATTATGGATCTTAAGATTCCTAGTATCATATCTATATAACAGTTCCAAAAAGGAATCCCAATTCTCATTAGTTTTTCATACAGAAGAAGGGCTTTCTCTTCGACAATAATTTTAATAGGTCTGTTGTTTGTAAAGAGAAATATTGCATCTGTAGGGCTGGTCTTTGACCGCCCCAATAATGAGTCTTAAAGCCTGGTTTTGCCAGATTTCTAATTTTTATAACAGTTTTTTTTTGGGGGCCGTGATCAAAATCTCACAGCAGTAGCGAATGACGAGTAATATAAACGTTTTATATGTTTGATTTAGTGCTGGCCGGGAACAACCCCAGAGACCAGTGGCTACCGAATTCCAAATGTTCAGAAATAGATTTTTAGGTATTCGTGCATGTTGTATTTTACAGTAAGAATTTTATGGATATATCTTTTTTTGCTTTGAGATCACACAGGATATGTGGAAAGAATGTTTTAAATCTCTGTCTTCCATAAGTTACGAATTTTGGAAAATGACCCCCAATCTAGAACTTACGCTGAAACATGCATATACGTACCAAATTTCTTATTATTAGCTTCAGTAGTATTGATAAGCAAAATATTGACATTAGTTTTTCTATACAGGCAATTTAATTTGATTTTTTCCTATTCAATGATATAAAGACAAAGATAAATTTTGCAAACATTTCTGTTGTTATTAACATTTCTAGACTCCTCCCCCTTCCCTTCTCCTTCTTTTTTGAAGAAATTTAGGCCTTGATTCGACGAGTCATTGATTCAATATATTTCTTGCCAAGCTGTCGAATTTCTGGATCAGAGACATTCGTAAGTATTCCAATAAGCAATTGATATTCGTTAGAGGTAATATAAAACTTTTGTAGCTTATTAGAGAGAAGTGGGCTGAAACACGCAGAATTTTCATTTGGTTTGTATAATTTTAAAATACAGGAGCCGTGAAAAATCACGAAATCATCAGTTCTAAGATCTGTAGAGAGCCTCAAGGGTTTTTACGCATGGCATTGGTCCCGCATTGACCTAGTCGCTAAGCTCCGTTCCCATAAGAACATTTAAAGTGAAGCAGCACCGGCTTGTCCAGTGCTTGGGAGGGTGAAAACCCCTCTCGGCTGGGCTGTTGTGCAACCGTGTATTCTAAAGGGAGCTGATGCACGTAAAATGTGTCGTGGCTTCAATGTCTTCTATGTTCAACCGATACCGCTAGGGGCACCAATCCAGGGGCTAGGTCTCTCATCTGGAACTGGTTGAAAATTAGGAATGTCCCGAGCAAAATCGGACTTCTAACCACTGGGGCTCATTAAAATGGCAGCCGCTTCGCTTTGATCCGAGAAGTAGGGTAAGTTAGGGTAAAAACCGAAAGGTCGCCCTTACCCTAAATGGAGGACGCATTTCGGCGTCCTATATTTAGGATCTGGTACCGCTTAAGGGTTGTCGGAGGGTATTGCTAACAACAATAACAACATCATATGGTTCAGGAACACATCAACAAAATCACGGTTGGTATTTTAGTCACTAACTGAATTCACAGGGGAAATGATTAAGATAAAAATAGGGATGGACGCGAGACGACTTTTTTGCGAGACGAGACAGAGATTTACAGCTTTTTTGCGAGACGAGACACACATTTTTAACATTACGATATAGGGATTTTTGCGAGACGAGACAAGCTTTTAGGCTATTTCGCGAGACGCGAGACGCATATTTTTCGTCTCGCGTCCATCCCTAGATAAAAATAAAATCTCATATGTGTGGGGTAAAGTTTTAAAGTTATTTTCCATGCATTTTCATAACTACTTGTAACGACCCTGATTAATTCAGTAAATATAATATGCATCATCGATATAATTGTACAAAGGAATCAAGGTCCGTTTATTAGTGACTTTACAAAAGGATGTTACTCCAGACTTCCCGTATTTTAACAAAATATATCAAACACTTGGATAATAATTTTATGTGTATTTATTCCATTCACATTTTGTAAGCAATATGCTACATTCACTTTATGACCTTAAGACTACTTCTATTTGTTAAGGCTATTTCTGTCTGTTCTGTAAAAAGACCTAACAAAGCGAAACGCAGCTGGGAATTTCTGCAGAAAAAAAAATTCCTATTACGGCATTATGGTTCTCTCCCCCCCCCCCCCCCGTAGTAGAAATATTCCCCTCTTTTGTTTTAGTCTGACCTTATTCCTTTAACTCCATTTGCGTATAAAGTACGCAGACAGCTTACACCAGCCAGCCAAATTACTTGAGGCTACTTTTTTTTTAGTCTTTAATGCCTGTGACAGGGCTAGATTAATTTTCCGCAGCATGTAGGGTGAAATTAGTTATTTTCAATACATTTGTATGATAAAAAAGAAATGATTAGTAAGTTTGATATTGCAGAAGTTTTCTCTGATACGAGTTCAGATATAGTAACAATTAAAAAATATATATGTTATAAAGCCCAAGAAAGATAAAAATGTGTTCACGATTTTTGTTTGTCTGCACGAATTTTCACTGGATAAATATACTGAGTACTTACGTATTATACCATCGAGCATTTACGGCATACTTTTTTCTCCCAATTGTTATGATTAAGAGATAGTAGCGTTAAGAAATTGTTAGATTCTCTGTCGCTAGAGTTGACAACTCTATTTCATCATGTTAAAAATAGCTTACTTATTTAATGTGTCATCATTTTTAATCTCATAAGCAGTAAATATTTTGACCACCAAAGTGACTAAGGTAAATTTGGTGAGGTCAATGGTACAATGAATAAGTACCATATACTTCGACAGTTTGGATTTTTTTACTTTATAGGTAGGTTCGCATAGGTAAGTTCTGAATAATAATATTTTTTTTTTCTCCTTATAAGAGCAAACATAGTCCTTTTCCATTTTTTTCGAAAATTCAACCCCTTGTGGCAATATGAAATTTTTAAATTAATTTTTTCAATTTTTTTCTCTTCATCTTCATACTGTGGAACATCTTTTTCGGTTAGGTTTGGATTATATAATAATATTTTTTGTTTAAGAGCATATTTTTTACTAATGCGTATATATAAGTAGTAGTAATTAGACGCTAATTTTATTGCATAAAATTGATTGAGCCGGAAAAAATAAATGTGTCATTCAATTTTTGAGTAAGTAGTTTTGTTTTTTTTTGTCGACGTTTTGTGACGTTTCGTTTAAAAAAAAACTTTCAACGCAATAATTACTTTATTACATATATTAATCTTTTACAGACCAAATTCAGATCCAGGCATAATTCAAAAAAGTTTTTTTTTTGCATATTTTGTCTTCTAATGCGTTAGTCAAAGGATATTAGTCATTTAAATGGGAAATTTTTTTAAAAATACAGTTTCCACTGGGTAACATTGTTCATTTCTGACTCTAATTTTACACTGGTTTCAAAAACGGAATGTGGCGATGGGTAGATTAAATAATAAGTGAAATATTAAGAATTGATGAAAGATTTGTTTTTCAATTTAAATAAAGATATGAATTAAGTTTGAAGGGAGGGGTGTATCAAGATAGCTCTGGAAAAGTTCATGAAAATGGCTATTTTCATAATTTTCTGTCCAGTTTCCCCACTTATGATAGAAATGCAATTCCTATTTCAAAAATTCAAGTCATCTTTTAACTATATTTGCTAATTTTTCAAGTGAATATTGATGAAAATGTAAATTTTGAATAATTTTTTTAACTTGATGACTTTTAAAAGGAAATGAATCCATATGTTCAGAACAACAAATTGGTTGACTTTATGACCTCTGACCATTTTACTGTGTCTACTGGCTGTTAATTTTTGAAGAATAACCAAAGCAACTACGCAGCAGCGTTGCTTGAGTAGGAATTTTGTCTGTAGAAAAAATTATGCATTTTCTTCTCTAAGTGGCATTTCTTTCCCTTCTCCCACCCTGGTGTCTTTTGTGCTGTTTTCGATCTTATTTTTTTAATTCCATTAGAGTGTGGAGTGCAAGTGTGAGTTAACATCATCCGGCTAAATTACGAGCGATTACTTTTTTATGGTGGTATTAGGACTGGGGATAATTTTTTTACAGCTTGAAAAATAAAATTAAAATCCCCCTTCCTCCATGAATGTCAGTTTTAATGCTTTCTAACAAAGGTTATTTACTTTTTTTTGTTTTCTGCTTATCTTGCAATCTGTCCTTGCTGTAAATTCCATGAATAGACATTGATTACAACAAAATTTACGTATATTATTGGTGTACACTATATTACGTAACCACTTGAAATAGAGTGTATAACATCAGTAGTTCTTTTACAGGAGTTCCGAAAAGAATTCTAAAGCATTAGTATCTATCGACAGCTTTGTTTTTAAAGTGCGTTTTATTACTTAAAAAAAAAACTTTTTATTCAAAATAAAGTTAGTGTCGAGTGTTCGATAAATCACTGATTAATTTCAAACGTACAAACTAAATACGATGTTTGGATATAAGAATGTACCGTTTACCGTACTGGTATTAAAACAGTTGAACTTTGATTTTTTTTTAAACTTCGATTAACTGTGTAGTTACAAAATTCGCCGAGTGAGGTCGCTGAAAGCAAATGTTGCAGTAATAGAGAAAGGGCGACTAGTTTTCAACTAATTGTTCACCAGTGAGTTTTTTACTGCAAAGTTACGCGTTATCGCAGCATAAACTCCCTCATGAATGGCTAATTGAAAACTAGGTGTTATTTCTTTACAACTACAGCCTACAGCAGATAACTGGAGAGTCCACTTCCCACGAAATTTGTTTTTATTTTAATCCCTCCAATTTTATAAATTTACTGATTTTCTTATACCAGTGCAATGCGTTAAAGTACATTCCTATCTATAAAGTACATCCCTAATTTTACTTATTCACGGTTAAAAATAGGTGAGTCAAGTACTGGATGTTATGTAATAGTGAAATTTTTAAAATAAAATTCCTCCTTCCAAAACAGTGTGTATGACGTCTACAGCACAGCATTTGGAGCCACAGACTTACTACAGCAACAAATTGCAACAGCGAACGAATGAATTTTCCCTTTGGCACTCAGTAGTCAAGTCGCAAATAACATTATGTTGAAAAGTGTTTAACGATGCATGCGTTCACATAATGTAATGTACACTCTTCCTAAAAAAATAAGTCATGTCTAGACTTGCGTATTCTAGTTAGGTGTAGACAATTTCAGTTATTTCAAAAAAATTTCTGAATAATTAGAACTGGTTTTAACCTCTTATAAAACTGTGTTCGTTTTTATCGCCGAAAATAAAAGTGGAAAGTCATCTTCCTTTTTCATTTTTAAGGCAAAGATCATAAGTTATGGTAAGTGCCAGTAAACTACTTTTTCTTGTAGAATGAAGAACCAAAAAGTCCTTCTAAAACAGGTCAGCTGCCCAAATTCAAAACACAGTAAGTGACAAATTCAAAATCTTCCAGCAAATCAATAAAACGTATTTTCTTTTAGCCGCACGAAATGGTATTTTAGCACAACAAATTAACCGTTGATTATTGTCACAGATTAGGATGACAACATGTAGAAAATAAAATAGGTTTTTAAAATTGTTGAAAGTGTTACTTTGTTTAAAATTTTTCAAATTGAAAAAAAAAGCTCTTACTAGGTTTATCAATTTTTGATATCTATACGAAAAAATTAAATTATTGAAAAGTACCAAGTAAATCGTGTTCACACGACTCTCTTAGAACGAAAAATGCTAAAAAATCCATTTTGAAAAATTTGTTCCTTACTGTGTTTTAAATTTGAGCAGCCGAGGTACACGCTGTTTCATGCTAATGTGGTGTATTTGCATCATTTAAAAAGAAAACTTAATTAAAATTTCAAAGTGAAGTTTATAAAGGATATGTTTACTGCATGAATGAATTCTAAAAAGTTAATGGCATTTTGCATATTTCTAAAAGAAAAAACTTTATTAAAAATTCTCAAAAGCCCAATTTAAAATAGATATATTTATTATTCGAAAAATTTAAAAATGAATTCTAAAGAATTAACATATTAGCCCAACTCCAACATTATCGCGTGTAAATGCGGAGTCTTTCCATATTACACTTTAAAAATTTAAAGACCTAGAAAAGACTGCCCTTAAGTGTATCAGAAATCAATTAATGTATTCTTTTGAAATATGAATCGCAGAGAAGGATCAAATTTCTTCTTTCTGAATAATGCATTTTAAGACAACTGAAAAACCTTTGAAAGTCCACCTTCATTCGATAGTTATTTAACTAGCATAAAAATAAACATAATTTCGTAGTAGAATTTTTAATTGTTCCTTTTTAATTAGTTATATAGAAATCAGTGTCATAATCTGAAAAATCCACGGTTATTCGTCACGTTGACTGATGTTTAGCGACTTATAGCAAAAGTCGCTAAAGTCATTTGAAAAAGTCTAATTTTTTAAATTTAATTAATGTACTACTGTATTAACTAATTATGAAGTGAAGTGTTGATAAATCTAGCAACAATTCACAAAAAGCCATGAAAAGTCACTAAATTTAGAGACAAATTCTTTTGCAATGATGATGAGAATATATTTGTAGAATCTCTATGATTTTTTACATAAAATCGATTTCATTCCGATAAATATTCATTATTCAGTGAGCCCATAGGGTAGGTTCAAACAATAGTAGACAACATTTTCGACTTTCAAACAACAGTTGACAACTCCATACTACTGTGTTCTTAGATAATCTGATTTTCTGGAAAAAGCATTTTTAACAAATATTTAAATATTTTTTTTTTTCAGATTTCAGAAGATGTACTTTTGTAGCGACCTTGTAAGGATATAAAGAGTATTTTTTAACTCTTTAACGCGCAGTGTTCCCGCTCTGGGAACACCAAACTGTGACGTTTTGTCTGTTGCCAGTCACGAAGAATAGATTTGATTTCTATAAAAATAGTTGCGGGTGACATAGCTCCACGAGAATCCTTTACATTTTAGCACGAAATTTCCCGTAAAAAATTGTCACGATTATTTTTAACAGCACTGACATCTGCTGAAAAATGGAAGGATGCGAGAACAGCTGGATAGATTGCCCAATGCTGAAAAAAGAGCAGCCGTTGCCATCGCTCGACTTAACGACCAGCAAGATGGCGGACGATCGAAATGTTCATCGCGTGCCACATATCCAGAGACCCTTTTTGACGCAGCTGACTGTGCCGCACAGCCAGCTGCGTCGAAGGGGTCTCTAGATCTGTGGCACGCGATGAACGTTTTGATCGTCGGCCATCTTGCTGGTATTTAAGTCGAGCGATGTCAACGGCTGCCCTTTTTTTAGCATTGGGAAAGGGTTGCGCCTCAAAGGGTTAAAGTAATTTGTAGTTTAGCAAGTACAGAAACACATAAATCATTGGAAAAAATACAAACTTTCAAACCTATGTTAGGTACTAGATCATTAAGGTCTACAAAACATAACTTCAAAATACTATCATTGAACATTTTTTACAGTAATTTTTAAAAATACTTATTAAGAATGATATATCATAATTCTCTCATTAATCTGCTTATCATGAATATTTTTTTTTTCACAATACCTGAAATGACGTTTATTTAATTTTATCGGATTAAAATTGATTTGGTTGCTACAAAGTAGAAGATTTCTTACACATTTCGAATATTTTCACCCAGAAAAGCCATTTAAAAACTTTTGTGATTTCACACAGCTTAACTCGAGTTCAGACGAGTGTTTATTTTATTCCCCAGATATCTCTAATCCTATCTTCAAAATCTTACTGCACTTAGATTGCGACCGAAATAAAATTAGAAAGGAACCAACAGATGGCTAGAGTATTATTCCAGCTGCTTCATATGATTTTGCTTGAGTACTTTAATATTTACGCAGAGGCTTCAAGATGCTTTCCAATTGGTTAGAAATAAGCTTGAATCTGATTAAAACGATATAGGATCTTATTGGCTAAGGGAAAAGTTTGAAAGTGTAAATCACGTGAAACCTTGAAAGTCTGAAAGTAGAGTAGTCTGAACAAGTCTTTAAGGGAAGGGTGGAACGCAAGAGTATTGCTATTTTCATTGCGTGCTGAACGTGTAGCCATTTAAGGGGTCCGGGGCACAAAATTTTATTTTTTTTATTTATAGCTACTTTATAATGATTTTTTTTTCTGAAATATATATCTATGTCAAGATACCTTTCCATATAAAAAACTCTTGAAAAGATTGAAATTTAATTTTTTAAAAATTAAAAAGTTTAAAATTTAAACATATTTTATTTTTGATATAACTGCAGAACCAATAGCTCGATTTGCATATTTCTTTCACTTTTGGACACAGAAAAGATGGCATTTTAATTTGTCTTCGGGATTTTTTAAAATATTGTTTATATATTTTTTAATAAATATAAAAGTTAAAAAATCACTCTTTTTAAAGATTTTTTAGCTCTAGGGCATGAATTTTCAAACCTTTTGTCCAAAATCAAAATTCCTTAAGACAAATTATTAAAAATATAATAGAGAAAGTCTGTACAAAATTTCATATCTGTACTATATAAGGAACTTGAGATATATCCTTTTAAAGTTGAGGTATCGCAAAAAAAAAAAAAAAACTGATTCCGAGATAAATGGACTTAAAGATTTAGGTATACGTATCAGCAGTATGTGCAAGTCGAACTTTATTGTGAATTTCTTTGAGGTGATTTTTCGCATTAACCTTTGTAGAACAAACACACCACATGTTTTAAGTGTCTGCTAAATGTTTTTGATTCCATTACACTTAAATTCATGTATGTGGAAAATAATTCGAGCCCAGCATGTCCCTTTCCTAATGCTGTAGCTGCTTGAACAGCTCTTCTGTTGATACTAAATGGAGATTTAGTTGTCTTCGTTGACAGACGTTGTGACGAGAACGTAATAAATTGAAAGTCACAGTTATTGCAGGATAAAACCAATTCATGTGCCAAGCCATATTTTTTTCCCAAGCATAAATTCAGACTTGAACTTTTACATTTTTCACAACAGCAATTTTGTAGGATATTCTGCAACACTCCCAGACTTAAAATAATGTTGCATCAAAACAAGGAAGCATCAAATTGAGATGGCTCATCACTTTGAACTGCAGGCACACTTATATTATTTTTAAGTTCTTGTGTTCGGCAAAAATCACTTTTACCAGGATCAGAAGTAGTTGATAACACTTTTTGACGCTTAGCTTTCATCAAGTTCGACTTTTTAGCAGTAGATTTTCTTTTTCGTCCCATTGTTATCGTAGATATGAATGTTTATTCAAAACACAAGTTCAAACCGAAACATTAAATTATTAACAATTTGTAAACTATTTACACTAACAAACTTTTGTAAAATAAACAGAAAACTTAACAACATTCACCAACAACTAACTCAACACAAGAACCTAGCAAGATAAATAAGGCTTTTAGAAAGATAATACAGCACTGTGGAACCGCTAAAACAAGCATGGATAACTAGAAATATCTAATAAACAAATATCCACTCACTTCACTTCGAAGAAAGTAGAAGAAAAAAAGATATAGTAAAAATAGAGCGATCATAACGGTTTGTTTACATTCTGCCACCCGGAGAGGGCCCTTTAATTCCAGACAGGTGGCGTGATAAGCACAGCTGTTGCAACGTAAAATTTGTTATATCTACAGATGTAATCATCGTAGAAACATGCGGTTTGCAGTATTTGATTCTAAACATTCTGTAGTATTTTTTACAGCAAAAAAAATAAATAAATAAATAAATAAATAAAAATAAAAATAAAAATATGTTTTTTCCGAGATTTTTGTGCCCCGGACCCCCTTAAAGAGATATTTAAAAATAAGTTAACTTTACTTTTTATTTTATTTTTTGCGAATAATTAATTAGCTTTTCTTAATAGCAGGCAGCAGATATCCAAGGAGCACATATCTTTTCACTTTTTGGTTTATTTGTACTCTAACATGCATATTTTATTCAACTAAATTGATTATTTTGAATGTCAGTATTTCTTTTATTTTGAACCTTTTTTTTCAATTCATACTATTAGGCCACACTCTCCCTATATATATATCTTGTACAAATTTTCAGTCGTTTATAAAATACTCTTTTATTCATCCACTCAAGTTCAAATAATTTTTTTTAACTTGTAGTAGTTTTTTAACTTGTAAGTTGATGACACGATATTAATGCAGTTTTGGTCCCAATCAACTGGATAATTTATCAACAGGACCGTCCAAAAAATTCTAAATACATTACGCTCTATGGGCCGAAATTCATTAAACTCGCATATCTCAAAAACTATTAGAAGTAGAATGTCGAAACTTTATATTCAGGATTGTTGTCACATCTAATTGTGCCCCCGCCATTTCGGTCCCATTCGACTGGGTAGTATGAGCAGAAATTCATTAAAGCATATTTTAGAGGAATTAAGCTTGTTCAAACGACTCAGAAGTGATATATGCTGTCAAGGGTTATAAAATAAATTTCTCCATCGAACAAAGTGTCTTTATCATTTACAGTGCTGCTGCAGGAACACTCAAAAGATTTCCAAAACTTTACGCTAAATGGCAATTCTAGGGACATTCATCCATTTCAAGTATAATACCGTCCTACCGTATAGTTAGGTAATAGTCTGACAACGGTCACGTGCTTCCCTCAAGAATTGCGCCAAAAGTCGCCAAGCTTGGCACCTTTTGTACGTGTGCATGTACTTTGCTCTCAGATCTCAAAAACTATTAGTCGTAGAATGTTGACATTTCATAACAAGATTGTTGTAACATCTAGTTAAGCATCTCGATTTTTGGTTCCAATCTACTGGAGAGTTTATTGACAGGACCACCCAAAAGAATTTCAATACATTAATGTCTATGGAGATCTTCAATACATTACATCTGCAGTCAGTCATTGTGTGGTCCATGCCCAAAATCTCGCCATTTGTCATCGACCTTGGCGAGTTTTTCCAAAATACCGCCAAATTTGGCGATTGTCAGTCATTTGGTCCATGCCCATAATATCGCCATTTGTCGTCGACCTTGGCGAGTTTTTACGAAATATGACCAAATTTGGCGTCAAAAAGTATTTCGTATTTCACATAACTCTAAAACTTTTAACCGTATAATGTTGA
The DNA here is from genome assembly GCA_038373885.1 of Cheiracanthium punctorium. Taxonomy (NCBI): domain Eukaryota; kingdom Metazoa; phylum Arthropoda; class Arachnida; order Araneae; family Cheiracanthiidae; genus Cheiracanthium; species Cheiracanthium punctorium. The sequence goes on from JAWZYV010004445.1 coordinate 161,992, forward strand.
TATTTTGTGTTTAGAACTATTGTAACATCTAACTGTGCATATCTTTTCTTTTTTTCAATTCCTACTATTAGTTTTCACTCTCCCTATGTATATTTATATATTTTATTCAAATTTTCAGTCGTTAATAAAATAATTTTTATTTACCCATTCAAATTTAGTTTTTTCAAATGTTAATTCATTAATTAAATGTAATTAATTAAATTTAATAAAAATTAACTAAAATAAAACTTTTCTGTGTTGACCTAATTAATTTTTTTTATATATACTAGGGGCCAAGGCCCCCAGACTCGCTACGCTCGCTTTTCGTATGAGGCATTCGGCCCCTAATAAGGCTTATTCGTAGAAAAGACATAATTTCAACAAACAAAAACCGAAGATTGGATCAGATAGAATGTTACTGAGCTACACATTGCTTGGTTCTTGCATGTTCATTGGTACATAAAAATTTAAACTTCACACTACAGTAGATCCCCTCCCCCTCATAACACGGAAGATATTTTGTTATGGGAATCCGAGTTGTACGGGTCCTGAGCTATACTCCACCTGGAGTGCGGACTCCGCTTATAATCGCTGGAAAAATTATTTGCACCCCTCAGAAACACAATGATATTTAATGTTGCCATTCAAAAGTTATATTAATTAGGAGCTAAAGCATAATAAAATCAGAAAATATGTTTCAGCTGTATTTTTAATAATGTAAAACCTATTGGACACCTTGCGAATTGGCCACTCATGGCAATTTTTTATTATTTGACGACTTGCGTACATGTAACGTTAATAAAAGCTACGGAACACATAGGATAGCTTGCCACCCATGGCGACTTTTCATTATTTGGCGATTTACACATGCTCACAACCTATAATTACTGTTCATTTAAGGTTACCGGAAAACCGTTATCCATATTTTCATTTACGTAATCGTTTGCAGATTGACGTATTTAGCACCTCGAATTATACCATCTCGTCGCGCTAGCAAATATCCAAAGTGTACTGTAACTGCTATAATGGCATAGTTAACGCCTCCAAGTATTTCTACTGGTAGAAAATAATCCAGCTGGACCGAACAGGCTTTAAAATAATCTGCATTTTAATTATTTTTCACTTTCAAGATATTATTTATTCTGTTTTGGAAAAACGGATAATCGCCAATTCTAAACTCCTGTTCTCTAAGCGAACTTACTATTTGAAAATTGTCAACTTTGTGTAACACATTTTGAGTTACTTATTTCATTTGTTTTTATTTTGGCGTAAAATGGGTGTATTTCTACTTCATGTTTGACAATTTCACGTGATACTACATACTTGGAAACGCTTTTATGCAAAGGACTGAATGATTTTATGCCAAATCTGGCAACCATTCTGTTTATTTTTTCAGTTTTTTATTAATATCTTCTAAAATAATTCGATTTTCGAAATTTAAGTCAGCTCATCAGGTTCCTCGGAATTTTTCGAATCTGTGAGCACCTTAGTCGAAACTTAAATCCCCACGGTTTAGGAGGAGATAGGCCAACAAGCTTTGACAGCGACAGCGGCCTTTACTTTTTTTAAAATAGAGAGATACCCAAATTAAATTTCATGCTGTTCTGGAAATTCGCGGAATCTTTTCGCAATCGAAAGATTTCGTTTGGTGTACACAGCTATTCTCATGTCCATGCAAAGGATTTATTTGTGGGGAAAAAAAATGATAATAAACTGTATAATCTTAAAAGCTTTTTTAAACGAATTTGAATCCCAATTGTATGACGTCATATTCACTTGAAAAGGGTAATTTTGTCACGCAAATGATTTACTTTTTTGACTCTCGGAAATAAAATGGTGTTGAAAATAGCGAAAAATCGCTTAAAAAGGAGGGAACGGGTGGATTTTCAGATTTTTAAAGAAGCGCAGATTGTTTTCTATATTTTTATACATGATTATGAAAATTTTCAAGCGGATCGTGTAAACGGTGAAGAAGTTATTAGGCTTTTTGTGTTAACTTTGTAAATTTCACGCGATTCTAGATACTTGGAAACGCTTTGTTGCAAAGGAATGAATGATTTTATGCCAAATCTGGCAAACATTCTGTTTATTTTTTCAGTGTTTTATTAATATCTTCTAAAATAATTCGATTTTCAAAATTTAAGTCAGCTTAGCAGGTTCCTCGGAATTTTTCGAATCTGTGGGCTCCTTAGTCGAAACTCAAATCCCCACGGTTTAGGAGGAGATAGGTCCACAAGCTTTGACAGCGGCCTTTACTTTTTTTAGAATAGAGAGATTACTTATTAATATTAATAATCGAACTGAAGCGAGGAATTTTAAATGACGAGACGGTAAACATAAAACGAAACTTTATTTTCATATTTTTACAAGCAGTACAGGTATAAGCGTAGCCAAAAAGCAACTTAACATTATACATGTATTTACTTTAACTAGGATCTCACGTAACATAATCAAAACTGCATATCAACACAGTACTACAACTCTTTTGGCTACGCTTGATAAACATTAGTTTTCCATATTACAACAGACAACATCGTAAAAAATTAAAACTGTTAAATGCAAAATGACGACATTTTTTCAGACAAAAATAAAATATTTACATGGAATAAAACGCGTAATTTTCTGATTAAATGAAAAACACATCACTCTGCACATCACATCGATATATTCATAACTTCATAATAAAATACAGTTTCGAAAATACATAACAGAGTAGTATGTGGTGATACAACTTACATATGCACAAATTATTCACATTATAAAATCAGTTTGACACACACTTTTCACATGCACATTATGTTTTATGACGTCACCGAACTAGTTAGGTATAGTTGTAAGAGAACGACTTCAGTCTTATGATTCAAATTCACTGTTGTTAATGAATGTTCATAAGTTAATGAATGCATCGTTCATTAATAATTCGAATTCAAACAAAGAGTTCATCATAAGGTCATGCAAAACTGCGCTGTGTGTTTATTTCACAAAAAATATGAAATAAACCTTCACGTGACATGCTTCATCAGATTACGTAAGTCTGACGTTGTCGTTTTAGATACAGAAGGACAACCGTATAGTCTGCCCATTCCGAATCCTGTAAAAAAATATTTACAATAGCTCGATTGAACTACCAAAATGATGGCGGTCGATTTCACCACCCATTATGTACCACATAGCCAAAGGACTTCTTTGACACTTCTTCAGAAAAAAAAATAAATAAAAGTGACCCCTTTAAGGTTATATTTTTGATTTATTGTACACATTAGGCCAAATAAACTTTTTAAAATAGGCTCCTCACAAATGTAGCAACATTTCGCAGAATATCTTTTTCAAAATAAAACTAATCGTAGATAATTAGTGAAAGCCACGTATGTACTATTGGGGAAATATTGGCTTCAAGTAATGATCATGGCAATTTTCCCCAATGTATCGTTATTTTTGGGAATGTATTGGCATTACATTCTGAATATCACCAATTGCAAGTGCTTTGAAAATATCTACACCTGAATATTGGAGCGATATTGTGAACCGATGTTTTATTACAATTATGAAAATATAGTGACCTCCAAATTTAATTATCAGTCAGTTCCAAAACAATATTAATTAAATGAACATCATCGATGATGAACATCTCAATCACATTATCCAGTCACCTGTCGAACACCAAAAATGACGGAATTTAAACCGTAAAACTACTTTAGAAACTTTGGGGTGTAATTAAAGACTGAGGGATAAATTTTTCAAAATCTCCACACTGCGTTTCTCCATTTTGTGAATAATTTCACGCTTAGCTAGTATTATTATTAACTATTTTTTTAAAATTATGTTCAGCCTCTTTAAGTATAATACAAGCATCTAATTTGCCAGATGGCGAAAATGATGACAGAAGTTTTCTGACTTAATCCTTAAAAGTCTAATTTTTGACTTAATCCTTTAGAAGTCTAATTTTACTAGTTTTATTCATAAAGAGGAGACATGAAACTTCAGATACTAGATTTAAAAAAAATGCCTCTAAGGAATTTGAACATATTACAATTCGTTTGCTTAAATGGCAGAGTAGAAAAACAGTTTTAATCTTAAAAAGCCTGAAATTTGTGATCTGGCGATCAATGAGTGTATGATAAAACGGCTAATTAATTTTTGGAAAAACACGAAGTTTGAACGAAATATGTGAAAATTTTATTATTTATGACATGAATTATTTATTATTGAAAACTATATTTTATAGGTTAAAATGACATGAGACATTCGGCTTGTGCTCTACAGAAGTGAAAAATCCCTGTATCAAATTTAAAACTTGGAACATTTAAGAGTTAATAATTTCCAACTAACTTGAAAAATCTGTTGCTGATTTGTTGCTGTCTGGCCGCACTCCATTAAAAAAATTCTTGTATTATAAATCATATACGGGTTGTCTATGAAACAACTTTACAAGATTGATAGTAAATAACTAAAAAACTATATAAGACAAAAATGAATGAATTTGGGCTTGTAAACTCATAAGGATAATTTTAAACCTAAAGGACGTAATCTCGTGAATGTTTTTATGTATTTTTTAATGTATGTAGAGACAGCGTATTATTTAGAAGTATCTTTATTATTGTTAAACTAGCTGAAGTACCCGTCGTTGACGGGTTAGTACTGAATGCAAATTTCTAAAAGCAAGAACTTCCGTCAGCATTGTAGGAGTACACAGAATAAATGTAGTATGTTGCCAAAGTAAAGAAAGCGCAGTTATAATTTTTATGTATTGTTAAAATATTACAGGTTAGAAAGTCACTAAGTAATATCATTTCATTCGCTTTAGTCGTAATTATAGGATGCGCGAACGAATATTTACACATATTCAAATAATTTTCGCAAAATCTCAAAATCTAATCAATATTTTTGAAAAATTTGAAGCCTAGAATTTAAGTTGAGTGACAACCTATCATGTCACCCAATTTCGTTTAATTCCCTGCTGTCTTTATTTCGTGATGCTGGAACAAACATTTTAGCATTTTTAAACGATTTTCACAAAATCTCAAAATGTAATGAAAATATTTAAAAAATTCAACACCTATAAATTAAGATTAGCAACTACCTATCACACTACCAAATTTCGTATTAGTCGTTATTACGCGATGCTTGAAAAAATATAACCGCATTTTGGGAGAATTTTCACAAAATCTCAAAATCTAATAAAAAGTTTAAAAAAGTGGACACCTATACTTTATGTGGAACAACAACCTATCATGTGACCAAATTTCATATCATTCGCTTTAGTCGTTATTACGTAAGTGTGAACAAAAATTCACTCAGTTTGAAACGATTTTCGCAAAATCCCAAAATCTGATAGGTTTTTTTTAGATGCTTATAGTTTAAGGTGACCACCTATCATTTCATCAAATACCATTTTTTCACCTTTGCAGATATTACGTGATGTGCGAACACAATACGCAGTGTGAAACAATTTTCGCAAAATCTCAAAATCTAATCAAGATTTTTTTTTAATTCGACGCCTATGTTTTAAGTTGAGTGACCACCTATCATGTCACTCAATTTCATATCATTCGCTTCTGTCGTTTTTACGTGATGCTTGAACACAAATTTACGCAGTTTGAAACGATTTTCACAAAATCTGAAAATCTAATCAAGATTTTTTAAAAATTCGACGCCTATGTTTTAAGTTGAGTGACCACCTATCATGACACCAAATTTCATATCATTCGCTTCAGTCATTTTTACGTGATGCTTAAACAAAAAAAGCGTCACGGACAGAATGACAGACAGACAAACTTTTTTTTGAGGGACGCATCGGATTCCCGAGTGCTTGAAACGGATAGAAATCGCAAAATGTTTGAATTCCAAGAAATGTACAGACAAAAGTCTAATTTTATTTATATAGATTAAAAAAATATGTTTGCTTTTTAAATTATAATAAACTACTTATTAAAATTGTTGCGTGGTATTTAAATAACCCCAGTCGTATCATGATCAACTGAACTAGTGAAAACGATTTAAAACTTTAAAAAAATTGTCATTTTAATATTGATTATTTATGTAAATTTTATTCGCATAAATATTTATTTTATTATCATAATAAGAAAATTATACGCATGAGACATATACGTTCATTGTTAATGTTATTGCACAGTGAAGCATTGTTAATTTGTTTGAGATTTTAACGTTATTATAAAATAAAATTTTACTATAGATATCATAAATATAATGAATTCAGTCATAGAAAAATTAAATATTTGTCTGAGACAGAATTTTATGAATAAAAGTTACAAAATTCATTACATAATTTGTACCTCATTATAAGCAGTGTCCTCTATTACCGAATTTTATCTAGTAAAGCTGGTGTTCTGCAATCGGCTATTAGACTAGCAATGTTTGTCACGAGCAAACTAGCTTATAGAAATCTTCAGAAAATATGCTTAAAATGCGGATAGTTAATTATCTTCAGGGTGCTGACAATTTTAACAGCTTAGATCTAACTTAATTGCATACACTTAACAGAGTGGGGCAAGATCTTAGTGTTTGCAATATACGCTTTGTGAGTTTTATAAATGCGTTTTCAGAGATTATTAAGTTTGTGTTAGATCACGAGGCGTGCTAATCAAACAATTTGTTCGATAAGACGATAGATTGGTTCAAGACTGTGCCTTTTTAAAAAGCGATAGGGCTTCACAACATTTTTGAACAACTTTAAAGCCAAACTAATGATGTTAAACAATTCAAACTTTTCAAGCATATTAAATAACTAGAACAATATGGCTACACTCAATATTTAATCTTCGTCCCCATAAAACTAATAACTTCAATTTTTCTTACACATCAAAATCGAATTTCATGCTCTTCTCGAGATGTGCTGAAACTCTTCGCATACGAACGATTTCGTCTCGTGTAAACAGCCCCTCTTATATCAATGCTTCATGCAGACGATAGTTAAAAAAAATCTGAGAAAACTATTTTAAACGAATTGAAATCGCAACTTTCTTTTCAAAACGTGATCGTGACGTCAATAGGACGTCATGTCAATTGTGACAGCAAAATTTTGGAAATGATTCACTTATTTGATTCTTGGAAATGAAATGGAACTGAAAATAGCAAAAATCGGTTAAAAATCGGGTGGGTTTTCAGATTTTTAAAGTAGCGCATATTGTTTACTATATTTATTTGCATAATTATGAAAATTTTCAAGCGGATCGTACAAACGGTGTAGATGTTAATGAGCTTAAAATTTTAATCTTTTTGCAGTAATGGTTGTAAAAGTTTTATCTTGGATTGGTTACCCGAAATTGCTACCGAAACAGTGAATCAGTGAGTCAGGAATCAGCGTAACTATACATTTGGATTTCTCTATGAATTAAATAATTTGTCTTTTGATAATAGAGATTAAATTTGCAATTAAAAAAAAACAAGATAATTCTGTAGTCGATTTTCGTTAGACCAAAATTGCTTTACCTATATGCGCAAAAATTGGGACATGCAGTCCATTTTTTTCGTCATCAATTGTGGACGCAGGGCCAGAAAGGGTTAACAAATTAATAATGCTTCTTCATCCAATAAACTATGCACTAACATTAAAAACGGAACCCATACATATCATGCAACTTTCAAAAAATTGAGTCGAAGCATTTTCCGTTTAGGAAAAACCTTTCGAAATTCCGAAAAATGTTCAAGATTTTTCCCTGAGTTTTTCATAATTCTTACCGGATATCCGCTTCTAATCGTACGTAGTACAGCTTGTGAAGAGCCTAATAATTTTTTTCGAGTCTCTATCACATTTGGATCCTTTAAAAGACCGTTTAAAAGTTGCACGATTTCAATGAAGAACGGCATCTTTTATGTTTTAAGAAAGCATTTAAGTGGATGAAACTGGGTGGCTTCCTTTTTATTGAGTCCCAGTGGGAGGAAAACCCACTTGACTAGGGATTTCTTGAGTTTGAGCCCATTGCAGACGAGAGACTAGCACCTGTATTCGCACCCCACAGAGGTATCATTACAACATATAGGACATTGGAGGCATGACATGTAGCATCCACTGTCAGGCAGCTGTCTTGTCGAGAAAGGCTTTCTACCCACCAGAACGTTAACCAATGTCGACTTCATTTTCCATCTGCTTCACTTCCAAGTGTCCTACTGCTTTTACATCCGACTGCTTCAGTGTTCCTATGAGAACCCAGCCTAAACCGACTGGGCTACTCCCCAAGATGTTCAATGGGTTAAAGCCTAAGATGTTACTTTTTTTTTCCCTGTTGTGTACTGTTCGCTTAAAAATGTTCTTGTTTGCCAACTTACGCCTAAGAATACCTTTATTTTCGTTAACTTGGCGGGCTTGAAAACAATTACAGTCGTAAAATGTAACAACAGTAAAGAACAACTCCTATAAAGTGCCGTGTTTGATAGCATAGGCTCTCGAGGTGAGTAGTTAGAGGTGCTCTCTAAAGCATGCTAATTTGACCACCGTTAAACTGAATTATTTCCAAGTTTCAGAAAGATCCCCCGTGATAATAAAATTTCCAGGGAATGTACTCTGTAATGACGTCGCGGAACTCTATCCTTTTTTTATTACTATATAAAGTAGATCTCGAGGATAAAAAAAAAAAAATACATAGAATAAAATAGAAAGCGAATGATACTTTTGAAGTGCTTGTTCTATTCAGAGAGTTGTCGCCGACTGACATGTCAGTGCTATATCTTTGAAAAATGGTCGAAACTTTAGGTGATTCCAGAAATCCCGAAAAATCATGACAAAGCGAGTGAAAGTTATATTTTTTCAGTAACTTGAAAAATGTTTTTTTTCTCTCCCCCACTCTCTCTCTTTCTTTTAAATTTTGTAATAGAGAAGGATATATGTGTGTCGAAATTCAGTGATTTTAACCCTTTGAGGCGCAACCCTTTCCCAATGCTGTAAAAAGGGCAGCCGTTGCCATCGCTCGACTTAACGACCAGCTAGATGGCGGACGATCGAAACGTTCATCGCGTGCCACAGATCTAGAGACCCTTTCTTGACGACAGCTGGCTGTGCCGGCACAGCCCCGTTTTCAGCATTGGGCGATCTATCCCGCTGTTCTCGCATTCTTCCATTTTTCAGCAGATGTCAGTGCTGTTAAAAATAATCGTGACCATTTTTCGACGGGAAAAGACGTGCTAAAAAGTAAAGGATTCACGTGGAGCTATGTGTCACTCGCAACTATTTTTATAGAAATCCAATCTATTCTTTGTGACTGGTAACAGTCAAAACGTCGGAGTTTGGTGTTCCCAGAGCGGGAACACTGCGCGTTAAAGGTAAACACCGAGAATAACACTAATGATCTAGTAACTAACATATGTTTGAAAGTTTGTATTTTTTCCAATGATTTATGTGTTTCTGTTTCGCACAGCCAGCTGCGTCAAAAAAGGGTCTCTAGATCTGTGGCCTCTAGATTTGTGGCCCAGCGTCCCTGGTGTTCCCAGAGCGGGAACACTGCGCGTTAAAGGGTTAAAATAATAATCTCTCGTTATGTCATGTGAAGAGTAGACATTTTACACTGTACATTTACTGTAAAGACATTTTACAGTATAATTTTTCTTTTGTAAGTAAAGTTCTAATAATTACGCAATTTTAATCTTTCTGTAAGACACTCCAGCAAGCATAAAAACTCTAAAAGTCTCTCCCGCTTAACTTCTCAATGTATAACAAATTATTACAAAATTAAATCTTTATTTTACTGCTATGTAGTAGAGACATTTCTTACTCTGATGAGAGTGCTCAGAATTAAAAAAAAATTATATGTGCACACTAATATTAGTATTTTATATTTTAAAAATTAAGAATTTTCTGATGCTTACTATAGACACAGTATCCGTATCAGAAGATTTGTAATTTATAAAATGGTTTGTGATTATAAATTGCAATTATTTCCCAAATTCTCCCATACAGTGTATATGCCTTCACATCGTGAAAAGTAACTTAAAATAATGAAATTTGTTTTACGTTTAAAAATTTTATTCAGGGGATAAGTCTGAAAAATATTCTCGGTTAAGAAAGAACTCAAAATATGTTTAATAGAATAAAAGTGCATGACGAAAAGTATGTTTGAACTTTATAATTTCTAGAAAGTGAAACTATTCACCCTAATTATTTAAATGACATTTAAGTGCTTCCAAGCTACAATAAAATATATAATCACTGGGTCAATTTTTTGCAATGTAGTTATAAAACAAAGACGTCACTTGTTAAATGCAGAAATGGGGTACTGTTAACTAATTGGTGAAGAAAAATGGTATACTGTTAACTAATTTTACAAAAATGTAAATGTTTTAAATTACTATTAGAAGAAAATTTTTGTGTCAGTTTAATATTTCATTCAACCTATCTACACCCTTTACCCTCTGTTTGAAAAATATTTAAATGATTTGGAGGAGTTACTTTGATTTGGTTTTGTTTGGAAGCAAAGTAAAATATAGTATTTTGAATGAGGAGATTTGTTTACCCTGTATATTAACATTTATGTTGTAATTATTACTATAAACACTACTAAGCTGTTTAGATTAACTTGAATAAAATGCATTCAGTATTAGATAAAAATGGATTTTTGAAAGTGTTCTTTACTCATGTTTATTAGTGCTTTTTGTAAAGAAATTTTAAGAAAGTAAAACATGTCCACGTGCGCGAACTTTTAAGAGGTATTTTTTATTAGATTTAACAGTGGGCTGAAAAATAAATAGCTCTTGTGTTATGTTTAAAAAGTATCTGAAGTTTCATGAATATAGTTTATGAATGTTGTTTTTATCCAAGTCTTCACAATTTATCTTTTCAACACCCAACTTAAAAACAACTTATGGGTCTCTATTCTGCCACGTTCGTATAAGCGAACGCTCGGATATGTGACATCAAAATGACGTTTTTCGCATCCTGCTAACGTATGTTGGTATTCTGCAAGGTACGGTAGAGCTTTAGGTAAAGATACTTCCCACCGAATGTTTACATTAGCATACGTTTCGAACTACGTCACAAATCCGAACGTTCGCTTAAACGGACGTGGCAGAATAAACCCCACGATTGCAAGCACATACATTTTGGTGTGATATCACACGAGTAAGTAAGAGTTTTTGTTTAAAAAAATATATTAAAGATTATTTAGCAATAACAGACCATTAAAAAAATTCGTCAGTTCAAAAGTAATTTACTAACTTTTTTTTTTCTCTCTTTATGTTCGACATGATTATTTGTATGTGCTTATGGAAACAACCCACCACCGTCCAGAACTCTAGACTGCATTCAATGTCCAACCTAACCTGAATGAAATTATGTTTAAGATTTTGATTACACATTTTTAAAATATTCAATTCTTTATTTGTTACATCTTTCCGCCACATTGAACTGACGTATGTGCTTGTTAATGGAAGTTTTCTTTTGAATATTGCGTCATAGTCATCAAATAGATACATCTGTATATCTTCGAACGAAGCATTTTCATGTAGGTCTTTGCCCACTTTTTTTATCAGTACTTCACAGCATCTGTAATACAGAAAATTCCGTAAAAGAGCTATTCCTATACGGTTCATTCAGAACAGTTTAGTCTCATCTGTTAATAGTGTTGTTATATGTTTCTAATGCTGCCTAATTATTGCAAAACTTTCAGCCAAAGTGAAAATTAAATTTAATTTCTTATGTGTGACTTTATCACTGATACGTTAAAGAATATACTTTTAAGAGAAGAACAAATAATGTTTATATCTGCAGTGTTTTAAGCAATTTTCAATCGTTAATTTTTTTTTGCTGATACTGTCATATTCTCTTTACAGCTGGGAATCAACATTGGACACGGAAGAGAATCTTCACCGTTGAGTGTACAGCAATGGAGATGAACCTGTAAACCTGGTTAAAAAAAATAACCGTCGTCTTAAAAATATCTTTCGTGGTTCTAATAACATTAGGAAATTTTAACCTTCTCGTCACCCGGAACCTCATATGAAGCTCCTACTTCAAATAGCAATATTTAGAGAGAAAACAATTAAATTTAGTATTTTTTTTTCTTTCAGTGATATCAATATCATTCATTCATGTAGAAAGTATATGAGGCTCTTAACTAGATGCATCAATCGTGCCTAGATTGCAGTACTAGTCCATTTAGATCATGTTTACAGTTTTCGCTTCATTGTTTCAGGAGAAACATTAAGAAAATATTGACGCTGCTTTTTACCGTTTTTTTTTCTTTTTAAGGTAAGTATAGTTTTTTTCTTATTCCTCAACCTTCACCTAATAGGTGCATCCTTTTAAATTAATTTTAGCATAACAAAATGCTTCGAAAATGCAGAAATTAATATTAGAAAAATCTAATATTAATCGACATTAGAAAAAAATATTTTTGCATGATTTATAATAGTATTTCAGATGCATTCAATGAAGTAACGCTGAGGGCTAAGAAGAACAGGCAAGATGACGACACTAAATCAGAAAAAGCTACGTTTAATGGAAATAATCAGCAAAAACAGTCTTTTAAAGTAAGCAACTTCAATTACGTACAGTACATTGCTTCTGTAAAAATAACATCAAGAACATATCTATATCGTTCCGGCCACGGCATCGGCAAGAAAAAAACGAACACAACCTCCTCTGACGGAGAGCAATCGAGAAGTGACTACTAAAATCTTGCTACAAAACTGCCAGCTCTTTACAGGTTGGCGAGTAAAATATGAGCAACTCATAAGAAACTGCCCCACGTGACAACCACCGTCCGGTAGAGCGTAAACAATATAAAAATTTGAAACAAACGGATTAAATGATTATACTGCCAAAACAGAAGTGCCAGAATTTGGCGAATGCCAATACATAAGTCTACAACCCCGTGAGAAAAGCAAAGGCGTAGCGTTCGGGAGGCAACAAGAATCTTACACAGCATATGCTAAAGCGAAATTGATTTTGAAGGGAAACCCCGAAAAACCCAGACATACCGTCGCGAAAAGAAAGAACATTTTATCGAGCCGAAAAACAAAGTGGAGAGAGATACTAATACGGAATACGAAATTTTGCTTTTGAAAGACGAAACATAGGAACATTATTTTAAGACGCGAAAAATATGTGAACTTCGTCACAATCTGTAATACAGAAAATTCCGTAAAAGAGCTATTCCTATACGGTTCATTCAGAACAGTTTAGTCTCATCTGTTAATAGTGTTGTTATATGTTTCTAATGCTGCCTAATTATTGCAAAACTTTCAGCCAAAATTAAAATTAGATTTAATTTCTTATGTGTGACTTTATCACTGATACGTTAAAGAATATACTTTTAAGAGAAGAACAAGTAATGTTTTTATCTGCAGTGTTTTAAGCAATTTTCAATCGTTTATTTATTTAATTTTTTTTTGCTGATACTGTCCATATTCTCTTTACAGCTGGGAAGCAAAATTGGACACGGAAGAGAATCTTCACCGTTGAGTGTACAGCAATGAAGATCAACATGTAAACCTGGTTAAAAAAAACAACCCTCGTCTTAAAAATATCTCTCGTGGTTCTAATAACATTAGGAAATTTTAACCTTCTCGTCACACCGAACCTCATATGAGGCTCCAACTTCAAATAGCAATATTTAGGGAGAAAACAATTAAATTTAGTATTTTTTTGTCTTTCAGTGATATCAATATCATTCATTCATGTAGAAAGTATATGAGGCTCTTAACTAGATGCATCAATCGTGCCTAGATTGCAGTACTAGTCCATTTAGATCATGTTTACAGTTTTCGCTTCATTGTTTCAGGAGAAACATTAAGAAAATATTGACGCTTCTTTTTTACCGTTTTTTTTTCCTTTTTAAGGTGACTATAGTTTTTTTCTTATTCCCCAACCTTCACCTAATAGGTGCATCCTTTTAAATTAATTTTAGCATAACAAAATGCTTCGAAAATGCAGAAATTAATTGTAGAAAAATCTAATATGAATCGACATTAGAAAAAAAAATATTTTTGCATGATTTATAATAGTATTTCAGATGCATTCAATGCTAGACAGATTTTTTTTTCTCTGATTTTTCATAATTCGGTGACGAGAGGGTTAACACCATAAAAATCAAAATTCCGGTAAAAGCACACAAGGGGAATTAAAAGAAAAACCATCTCTCAGCACTGCATTGAAGGTGTATAAAGTTATAAAATAGAGTACGATGCACTTATGTCTGTTTCGGAATTTAAAAAATAATAACAATAAAAAGGAACTGGAGATCAGTGAGCTGAAGTTATGCCTCAGCATCTCTGAGAGTCCTTCCAACTGCTTTCTGGTTAAAAAAAAAAAAAAAAAAAACCATCGTCATTCTTTATCCGTTCCTGAGCAAGAGTCACTTTTTTGAGCATTTTTTACCACAGAGTTGCCTTGCGAATGCTTTCCTGAAGTCGGGGCTGAACACCGTGTAGATCAGGGGGTTGAGAGTAGAGTTCGCGTATCCCAGCCACAGGAACAGGGAAAACACTCTGGGACCCGGATCGCAAGACGGACACAGGGACATGAGCAAAGCGGTGACGAAGAATGGCAGCCAGCAGACCAGGAACACTCCCGTGATGATGGCCAGCGTCTTGGCTGCCTTGCGTTCCCTCTGGGCTTCCACGCTCTCGCGTGTCCGTGGCTTGGGCTGCGTCGCATCAGACTGGAACAGAAAAAAAAAATGGCAATATTATTAGGTTGTAACGAAAGTTTCCCGCCACCGCAAACATCGTCAGCACACAGTTCGCGTTGGCGTATTGGCTCATATTTTTGTCAAATGATTTTTGGCATTTGAAAGAAAGAGACTGTGCATATATAGAGAGGCATTTGAAAGAAAGAGACTGTGCAGAGTTTATAACACTGTGTTGTGAAATCTGTAAAAAATATAGTTATCATTAAGTATAAGGTGTCTCAAATGGAACTATCGCTCTAGAGGATTGGAACCATCCTTTACTTCCAGTCGTGTTGCAAAAAGTCAGCTAATAACGAATAATGAATACAGCTTTAAATACTATTGTTGCATCACGTGACACTGAGCAGGTTTGGTACCGAAAGATCAAAAAGAGTTATCTAAGGAGTTAGTTCTTCAAGCAGATTTGGCGGAAAACTTTCGTTACAACCTGATTAAAACTACTAAACATTTAAACTCCACAGTTGATTATTTATCCGCGCTCGACTGAGGAGATTACGATTAAAGCCTTTGAGGCGCAACCCTTTCCCAGTGCTGAAAAAAAGGGGCAGCCGTTGCCATCGCTCGACTTCACTACCAGCAAGATGTCGGACGATCGAAACGTTCACCCTTTTTTGACGACAGCTTGGCCGTGCCGGCACAGCCAGCTGTCGTCAAAAAAGGGGTCTCTAGATCTGTCGCACGCGATGAACGTTTCGATCGTCCGCCATCTTGCTGGTAGTTAAGTCGAGCGATGGCAATGGCTGCAATGTGTAGAGATATGTTCTGAAGAATTTCTGCACCCTTTTTTGCAAGTCTGTCGGCCTGGTCGTTTCCATATGGAGCACAATATCCGGGGATTCATTGTAAGACAATTTCTTTACCACAGTTCTAAGAATGTTTGGCATTCAAGGATCTGCTCGGAAGCTAGAAACGTCCCAGAACTAATAGTCTCGAGTCCGAAAGAATAACCACTCTATTGGAGCAGAAATTTGGAGTGCTAATCCTTTGAGGCGCAACCTTTTACCAATGCTGAAAAAAAGGGCAGCAGCTGTCGTCAAAAAAAGGGTCTCTAGATCTGTCGCACGCGATGGACGTTTCGATCGTCCGCCATCTTGCTGGTAGTGAAGTCGAGCGATGGGCAACGGCTGCCCTTTTTCCAGCATTGGGACATCTATCCTGCTGTTCTCGCATTCTTCCATTTTTCAGCAGATGTCAGGACGCTTAAACCGAACGAGCGAAATTCGATCCGTCGGAGCAAAAAGTGAGCCAGTTTTCAAAAGTGAGCTTCTCCTTTAGGAGCGTTTTTTGATCACAAGAGCGGAGCGGAATATAACAATGAGCGAGGAGGGGAAATTCTCCGAAAAAATAGGAAGCGAGGAGAGGATTCTCAGAAAAAGACTACGTAAAGAGCCCTTTCGCGGAAATACCAGTCGGTTTCCAAGGAAACAGATCGCTCCGCAGTGTATCGTTTTTTTCGCTCTTTGGGTTTAAGTGTGAGTGCTGTTAAAAATAATCGAGACCATTTTTTTACGGGGAAATGACGTGCTAAAAAGTTAAAGGATTCTCGTGGAGCTCTGTCACCCGCAACTATTTTGATAGAAATCCAATCTATTCTTCGTGACTGGTAACAGTCAAACCGTCAGAGTCTGGTGTTCCCAGAGCGGGAACACTGCGCGTTAAAGGGTTAAAAGCACTAGATTTTCCTGGATATACTAAAGGATGTAGTCCAAACATTTTACCATAAATTGATGCTAAACTAGCTCCATTTTTGTTTGTTGCAAGAAACATTCACATTGGTGTAGTGGAAAGTCTTTTTCGCTAAATTACTTTAAAGAACTTTTTCGTGGGTAAGTTTATTAGAAAAATACAGGGACAATACTATGCAGGAACTAATGAATAGGACAATAGGGTAGTTTTTCGGGTTGCTCTTCCTCCGTTCCACCGTTATCCACCGTTATGGATTTTTAATTCTTCAATGTTGCTAAACCAATGGACTTTGGATCTTTCAGAATCCGTAAAGAGAGAAGGATAGTCTTCTCTGGCGTCTCTCTTTTCAATAACGAGAATGAACAGCCTCAGGATCAAATAAATCAAGATTAAAAATGAGCTGGAAAAAAAAAATAATGACATCTCCGATTAAATGTTTCGTCATACCTTTTAACGTTTCTTCAAATTTTTCTGCATACCCACGTTCACTGCGTAATTCATTTTGAGACAGTAATTACAGGAATTTTTAAACACAACAGAAAAACAGAGTTTCAGCCGACACAAGTTGCTACTTTATATGACAATGTCTCAATAACAAATATCGCAATTATTCTACCTTGGCTTAGTTATTGCTCATTATGACGCTTTTCGAAGAAATTCATGCTATACTAATACTTACACCGCGACTTAAGTTAAAGCTATTCTTTTCGAAAAGAGATAGGCGTTACAGGATTTTTGAAGATATTTAAAATCAAATCAAAGATGTTAAACACTCGAAAAAATTATTACTGCAGTCCTCATCCAAAACACTATGCACCTACAGTAACAGTGAATCGGTATTCTTCAAGCAATTTTCAGAAAAAAATTCTTAAACACGAAAATGGTCTTCAAAAATGGGTAGGAGAATTATCTACTTGGGAAATATTAAAAATTTAGGTCTGTTTAAGACTATTTTTCCTGAACGTTTCCTAACTTTTACAGGTTCACTGTTTGCAACAGTGCGCAGTACAGCTCACAAAGAGGAATTCTAAATTTTCTTGAGTCTCGACTACGATTAGATTCTCTTAAAAAGCGGCCAAATATTGTATGATTTTAAAATAAATAAATAAATAACTTTAGATCAATGATTCCTAACCTTTTTCTAGAAATTGGCGAACCCCTAATGTAGTTGCTGTGTATTAGTATATTATTTTTGCGATCTCCTTTATAAACGATGTGAAGTCCTAAAGGTGCGTTCTGACTACGTTCTTACTGTCGTTCGAGTTCTTATTGTAGCTATCGGTCTTAGTTGTGACGTCAGTTAACGACGATAAAACCAGTTTTCTGGGATTTAAGTTCTTTCCAAATCCGTTCCTCCCGTTCTCTACGATTCCCCCTCTTCATTTGTTGATAAGTTTTCAAGGTAGGGAAAGGATCATCAATCGTTCTTCCCGCATGCACCGTACTCAACCCTTTTCCGTTTCACCAACCGATGCGAATACGTCATTACAAAACTTTCAAGTCCAGAGTGTGAACGCTCTGATTTTTTGTGCTTACGATTTTTGAGACATTAGCTACAAGAAGAACGGTAAAAACGCTAGTCTGAACGCACCTTAATGGCCTTATCACACTAAAGGGAAAATCCGAGCAACTTCGCGATGGACCAACTTTTCCGACGGACTTGAAGGCGTGGTTATCTTTAAGGGTTGCAAAAGTAAACAAACTCTCTCCGACGCCAAATAGTCATTGCATCGCTGATTTGGCGTGCTGGTTCTTATTTTACTTATCGTGCGTTGGTATATTTACATCGGATCGGCAGCATAGGATGGGCAGCAATCTCTAATTCCAAAGTCCACTTGAACGCGGTCATAATTTTATTTACACGTGATTCTGACATCGAGCCAAGCTGCCAAGCTTCGAACATAGACGCCATTGCTCGAAATTGCTTATGACGTAGCAAGAAGAAGTACTCTGATTTGCCGAAATTTCGTCCGACTCGGATTTTTTCCTTCGGAAAGGAAAAAGTTGGAGTTCGCGGTCGTCAAGGTAACGGCGGAGAAATTCGTCCGGAAACTTGATTTGCAAGGAAAGTTGGTCGGATTTTTCTCAGTGTGATAGCCCTATTAGGGTTCGCAAACCACCGGGTGGGAATTACAGCTGTGGATGATAACAGCTCTGTGTACGAACTGGCAAACCTTGTGCCGGCTTGTGCCAACTGATATGTCAAGTGGCCTTAAGATAAGGCTTTCAGAGTGTGTATTTACCGTTAGTACGGATCCATTGAACGAGGTCGTCTCGCAAACCAGAGGCAGGATGGTTGTGGGCCGAATAGCGTGTCCCGGTTTCCTACGTATCCGGTTCCTGGCAACTTGATAGATACGCCAGTAGAGGATGAGAATCACTACCAGTGGGACGTAGAATGTGCTGCAGGTCGCAAATATCTGGTAACCAGGATCTTGGCTCACTAAGCATCTGAAATGAACAATAACAATAAAATTATTTCAAATAGGCAACATTTTTTTTGTTCTTGGTTCCCCCCAGCACTCGAAAATTCTGTTAAACTTGGCAAAATTAGGTACCTAGTTGCCAATTTGTTAAAAAAATGTTGACGAAAACTATAATTTACTATTTCTGGTACTCTTGGCAGAATTACGCAAACTCAGTTGGAAAAAGTAAGAAGTTGGTAATATAGCTGATAAAAAAATCAATCAGTCGGTAAAAACGGATATTTGACTTGGCAATTTATCTAGAAAAGTCTTAGCAATGGCTCTGGTAACACTTATGATTCATTTTCTAATTCATTATTTAAAAAAAAAATGTATACTGCATTTCTAATTTTATTCAAGACCTTTTTTTTAATATTTCATTACACTTGAGCGTAAAGTTTTGTAATTTTTTATTTTTCTTTTTCTTTATTTATTTTTAGATTATTATTATACCATCCTCCCCCCCCCCTCCAGAAGGAATTCTTTTAAGTGGTCCGTGGGTAAACTGAGAGTGGAAAAGTGGGTTAAGCTGAGTTGGAAACCACTGTTTTACAGGAACACTCAAAAAATCCCAACACATTACAGTCAATGGAATTTTTAGAGACATTCATTCATTTCAAGTACAAAACCATCCTACCATATAGTTAGATAATGGTCCGTCGACTGTCATGTGCCTCCCTCAAAAATCGTGCCAAAAGTCGACAAACTTGGCGACTTTTCTCAATACTGTTCTCCATCGTTTAGACCCCCTCCGAATTCTCCATTTAAAATAGCCTAAAAAATGCCTGTAACAAATCTGTAAGTACTAGTCGAATTTCTGATTGGCAAAGCAGAATTTTTTAAGACCGTAAAATACCGAAAAAGTGCCCCCCCCCCCACAATCTTTAAAGAAAATCGCGATCTATGGGGGCGTAAAAATCGGAAAAATGTACCGTTCAAGCCAGTGTTACCAGATAGTATTAATTTTCAAATATTTCTACCTTTTTAAATATCATGCGAAAAGCGTTAGTGCTTTAGCAGTTGTTAAATGTTTTTTTACACTTTAAATGTTACACCGTTAAATATCTTTTCAGATATTTAAATGAAACTTATGAACGATGAACGTAGGAATTTATGGAAATGAATACTACCTGGCAATACTAGTTCAAGCGCCCCCTCAATCTTCAAGTGAAGCTGGATTCATACTGTCCGTTCCGTACCGCTAAGACGCCGAGATTTCGTCACTCAGCGGAGATCATTGTTCCGACATCACACATCGCTGGCGTATGGCGTGATTTCATTGGTGTCATCTGCTATATCAGCATCAAGCAATCATCACCAAAAACCAAAAATTTGAAAACAATAAAGACCTTACCAGAAATTCCCATGTTGTATTTGGAGCATGTATTTTCAGATTTGTGAGCTCTTTTCATGAATCCGCTCATAAATCCTCGTCGAGTGAAGTGGGCAACACAATGAAAGTTTTTACTGACAAAGAGAAAGGCAGTTTGGCAGTTTTTACAAAGAGGGTATGAGTGGGAATCGAACCAACGACCGTACGCTTAGCCGCTGCAAGACTCCGGCCGTTATGAATACACCTTAAGGCGGGTGTTTATTCGGTATTTTAAGAGCAAACAAAATGCACGAGAGAAGCAAGGGGAACGCTTTAGCCGTATTTTACGGTATGCAATTTATAGAGGTAGGAATTTTAAAAATAGGACGCCCGCAGTACCTGTAGCACGTCTTCAAGTATTAGTCAAATTTCCGATCGGTGAAAGAACGGATTTCTTCAGCCATAATCTTAATAATCCTTGCCTTGCGAAACTGGTTACGAAAGATAGGATGTGCGTCATTCTTACGTTTAAACAAATATTTCAGAGGATTTTTTGGCATCTGTCATTCTTGATTATGATTGGTCAGTTGATATCCAAAATTTCTATATAATTGAAGAACCCGAAGGGCGTGGTGGGTGGGGGAGGTTGGTGGTTGATTAAATGATTTACTTCAGTTTTTCACTTCTGCACACTTTGCAAGTATCATTCGAGAATCCACCGTCGGTTTGCTATCATCAATATAGTTTTACTATTAGGGAATAATTTACGTTTGGTAGTGTTGCTAACACCTACAAGAGATATAATACTTGAATACTGGAACCCTCTTGGAAAAATTTCTTCAAAGAATGTTTGTACCCCTCTAGGAGCAATTCCGACAGAGGCATCTGCTGAATACTGGAATCCCTAGGACAGTTAGTACCCCTTTGAACAAGTTTCTTGAATATTGGTGCCCCTTTGTTCAAGTTTCTTGGATATTGGTGCCCCTAGAGACACCTTGACTATTGGTACCCCTTTGTACAAGTTTCTTGAATATTGGTGCCCCTATTGAGAGACACCTTGAACATTGGTACCCCTTTGTACAAGTTTCTTGGATATTGGTGCCCCTATTGAGAGACACCTTGAACATTGGTACCCCTTTGTACAAGTTTCTTGGATATTGGTGCCCCTATTGAGAGACACCTTGAATATTGGTACCCCTTTGTACAAGTTTCTTGGATATTGGTGCCCCTATTGAGAGACACCTTGAATATTGGTACCCCTTTGTACAAGTTTCTTGGATATTGGTGCCCCTATTGAGAGACACCTTGAATATTGATACCCCTTTGTACAAGTTTCTTGAATATTGGTGCCCCTATTGAGAGACACCTTGAATATTGGTACCCCTTTGTACAAGTTTCTTGGATATTGGTGCCCCTCAGGTGCAATTGAGGGGACACCTTGAATATTGGTAGCCCTTTGAACAAGTTTCTTGAATATTCGTACCTGAATATTGTTGCCCCTTGGCTAAATTACTTGAATATCTTTAACACTCGGGGCAATATTGAATATTCGTACCCCTCAGGCACAATTAAGATCTTGAATATTGGTACCCCTTTGAACAATTTCTTGAATATTCGTACCTGGATATTGATACCTCTTAGAACACGTTTCTTGAACATTCGTATCCCTCAGGAACAATTCGGACAGTAGCATTTTGAATATCGGTGCTCCTTGGACAAGTTGTCCCTTCCGCCTGATATTTGTTTCTTTAAATTATTTGTGCCCAGATATTTTTGTGACTTTCTTCTTCTTTTTTAGCTAATACCAGCAATAATAGATAAATTTCTGATGTCAACTTCTTGAACAAGGAGCGATTTTTTAAAAAAATCATTAAGTATAAAAAAAACATCCTACTTGGTCATGTTAAGATATTTTGTAGAGTGGAGGTTCAATACTCATGAATAAAGGTTAGGAGAAATAAATAACGTTTTCTACTGATAGTGAAAATGCCGCCCCAAAAAAGGGACACGTGGCATAAATGAGTTAAGCTTTTACTTTGTTGGTATCCCTTAGTCTGTTGTGCCAGAGGGAATCAGACTAGCTTGGTTTTGCTAATTATACTAAATCTAGGTAACTTCTGAACAAAGTATGCCCCCTGCCAAGTATGACCGCTCGCTACGAAAAAATGTTATGGGGAAATTCCCGATGGTCATTGATTTTGTATGTGATGACGACCGAGCGATGTGCATACACCATTAAAATTTTAACTCACATCCATCGATATAGCACAACAATTGACTTAGACTGACTGACCAACGCTTAAAAAGTGCAATCGTTCCCATCACTATACTTAACTACCAGCAGCATGGTGATCGATAGAATTTTCATTTACGGGGTAGAGATCCGAAAAAGTTATTTGTCGCAGCCGGCTGTGCGGTATGTGATTGGCGATTGGATCGACCGTCATTTTGATGGTAGTTAGAAGCGTTGGGACCATTTAGGCAGCCTATCCAAATGCTCTTTTATATCGATGCTCAAACCTATTTTGTTTCCATGAGTCAGACATGCACTATACCTAAAGAATTATACCTATTATGTGCTGGCTACTTGTCATTCATAATGAAGACACCATATAGATGTACAGTGTCCATTCGGGAATGTGACAAAATGAGTTTCACAGTTTGTCGAGTCATAACTTCATTTAAGTTACACATGGTGTACAGAGTTTAATCGTTTGTATACTACCAGATACTGCAGCAATGTTTCGCCTTTGCTCCACGTACTGCAATGCGAGTTGGTTATTAGACATGTCAATAGGCATTTTGACATCCTCGTATTGCAGCAGCCAGAGTATGTCCTTGCACATCGTTGTAAAGGGTGAAGATTGTACACCCCCCCCCTCACTTTTGAACACTAAAAATGTTAAATGTCAGAAGGCATGTTCTTATATCTTTAGGTGATTAAAAAAACGTGAAACAAGAGTATAACGAAGAACACATTTATTGGTTAATAACAAAAATATTGAAAAAAAAAAACACTTTAAAATCGTAATGAACTTAAACATTCTGCTTATTGCAGACAATCTTGTCCAAGATTTGTTGAAAACATAATTCTGCTGCTACACAGCTGCGTGTTTATATATTTCGTAACGAATTACTCCGAAGAGACTGGCGAGGTTAGATTTGCATCTTCACGGTGAACCTTCCGCTCTGGGAACGCAGTAATGGGCTTACCTTTGCAATCCCAACTGGAAAAGCTATTGCGACTGCGTTCGTAAACTTTCGGTTCTTAAACTGAGGCGAAATTGACGTCACATCGCTGCCAGAAAGGCCAATCTGCATTTTCCTCAAAGTTTCGTCGCTGCAGTATAATTATGCGGATGTGCGAAACACAATGATCAAAATTCGCGTAAATTTCGGAATTAAGATTTGGGGCTTTGGACATGTCCCCCAGCCACTGATGAAACTTCAACTTCACTGCCGGTCCACGTAATATCAAACTTATTAAAAAATTAATCGACAGCAAATGTCGTCCTGACTGAAAATTGCATTTAAAAGCATTTGAATTAATATCATAATTCAAATAATTATTATATACCGTATTGGCCCGAATATAACACAGTATTTATTTTTACTGATCACTGCCCATGAAAAACCTGAATTGCACTAAATTCGAGGCCTAAATATAGGATTTTTCTAATTTTCTTGGTGAAAAATTTCGGGGTCACGTTGTATTCGAGGACACATTATATTCGGGCCTATATGGAAGTACCGTATTTACCCACGTATACGTTGATCCCGCGTATAAGTCGACCCCCCCCCCTTTTCTGATTAAGAAATTTGAATTTTTTTAAATCCCGCATATAAGTCGATCCACCATTTTCCACCTTATCGAGAAACTTTAATTTTTAAAAAAATACATTTATTCAAAATAATCTGAAAAAAAAAGAAAGTAAGTCGACTACCCCCACTTTAAAGCCTTTTTTTTTGTCCAAAATTTCTCGACTTGTACGCGGGTAAATACGGTGTTTAATATTTGATGCTGGTCCGTGAAACAGTTTTTTTTAAGAATTTTGCCGGTCAGCAGATGTAAATAGGTCGGGAAACACTGGTATTATACATCATTGCTCAAAGACTCCGAAAATGCATTTCGGTAAAAATTGCCATAATTGGAGATTCGCGTTTTTGGCGTGACTGTAGCTACATATAAGAAAACAAAAATATAAAATCAACAAAGGAAAAGTTCAGAAAATTGTACCCATGTTACAATCTTCGGCATTAAAACAGTCAAGATGCAATACTTTGGCCTTATCGTATTTGGCCTTTAGTGTACGCATGCATATGTATGTAACTCGCATATCTCAAAAACTATTAGTCGTAGATGGGTAAAATTTTACATATAAGATTGTTGTAGCATTTAGTTGTGCACCTCGATTTTTTGGTTCCAATCTACTGAAGAGTTCATTTACAGGACCACCCAAAAGAATTTCAATAGATTAATATCTATGGACATCTTCAATGTTTTATGTCTGTAGTCAGTTATTGCTTGGCACATGCCCAAAATCTCGTCATTTGTCATTGACCTTTGCGAATTTTTTTGATAATATCGCCTAATTTAACGCCAACAAATAATTACGCATCTCGCATAACTCAAAAACTTTTTACCGTTGATGTTAAAATTTTGTATTTAGAACTATTGTAAGATCTAACTGTGCATATCTTTTTTTGATTGTAATCGGCTGAGTAATTTATTTACAGGTTCAACCAAAAGACTAAATACATTATATCCATGGATACCTCCAAATCATTGAAAATCTCTGATGAATCATTGCTATGGCTATGACCAAAATTATCTCAAGCTTGTCGGTCTTTGGAAGAATATCGCAAAATTCAACGTCAAAAACAAATCTTTCAAATTGAATCCAGTTTGGCGATATCTCAGATATTTGGAAGAAATCACTGAACCTTAGTATTACAGCAGTATTGTATCACTTTCAAACAAAATACGTTAAGATGAAACACTAGAAAATATTTATGATTAATAAACGTACAAGGAAATCATGTCCACTTCAGATTTTTTTTATTTTAGCTTCTTTTGTCGTTTATGTTTTCTCTTGGTACATTACAAACTGGCTTTATGCATATTAATTAAGAATAGCTACACTTATTTTCATCAACTTAAAATATTATTTTAAAATTTCAAACCCAATGTTTTAAATGATAGATTATTATTAGAATATTAGCAAAAGATTTATTGTATTTCTACTTGCTGAGAAAATATTTTTGAATCTATACTCATTAAAAATACAAGTAAATATCATTTTTCAATCATTCATAAAAATTATAACAGCAAAAAAATTAAAGAATTTGCTTTTAAAATATTAAATTTCTTTCAATTTACCAAAAATCTTCTCTTATGTTTGTTTAAATAGCAAAAGAAGAAAAAATGCTTATATGACTTATTTATTGTGATCTCCAAAACAGACAGCTTAGGTATGGTTCTACCAAAAGCCTTCCCCTTTAAAATATTTGCAAGCTGATTTTTCTTTTAAGTGAATGTATCTATAACGCAAACTTTGATTTCGAGATTTGTTTTGAAATGATCAAAGATTCAATTTGAATTACGGTAAACCGAAAAAATATTTGGCATGAGAAGAAAAAGATCTAGACGGCCCTCTCGGATATAATCCAGTTTACGCTAGAGTGGATCAGGGCCAGCTAATAGGAAAATGTTGACCGTAAGGCTATAGAAACCACGCAAAAAGGAAACTTCAGAAGTACAGACTTTGATCTTTGCTTTCGCGAGGGAAATAATCTCGAAAGAATTTTGTTTTTTTCGGAAGAAAATCTCCAAAGAGCTAAGTTCCATCATAAGTTTCGTATCTTCTTCCATATTCTTTAAAGATACTACCGAACCGAAAATCAGATTTCTTTTTTTTTTTCAAAATACGTAAATTCTGTGATTTATGAAGTTTATTTTTTAATTATTTTTATCATTTTCCATATAGTGTTTTATAATTTGCGTAAAATTAGATTCGGATATAAAAGCTATATTGTAAATTATTGTGGGATTTTGGCGTTAATACTATCACTATTGCCAAAGTTTGAGCAAGTATCTTCCATCTGGTGGGAGCATTCTTTTAATAAGCCATGATATTGTAACTGTCTCGAGGAATCTATCAGGTTGTAACGAAAGTTTTCCGCCATATCTGCCTGAAAATCTAACTTCTAACTTCTTAGATAAGTGTTTTTGAACTTTTGGTACCAAACCTGCGCAGTGTCACATGATACAACAATAGTACTTAAATCTGTACTCATAATTCGTTGATATTATGTAGCTGACTTTTTGCAACACAACTGGAAGTAAATGATGGCTCTAATCCTCTAGAGTGATAGTTCCATTTGAGACACCTTATACTTAATGATAACTATATTTTTTACAGATTTCACAACACAGTGTTATAAAGTAAACCTCTTTCTTTCAAATGCCAAAAATAGTTTGACAAAATATGAGCAAATACGCCAACGAGAACTGTGTGCTGACGATGTTTGCGGTGGCGGGAAACTTTCGTTAAAACCTAATATAAACAGAATGTTTGGAAGCGTTGGTCGAAATAGCGAAAACGGATTATCAGTCTTGAGCTCTGTGGAATCTTGGAGATAAGTGTCCGGAGATTCCTTGAACAGAGAGAATATCAGGACCGTACCTTTACAAACATGGACCCGTTTTTACGATTCAACTACCCTGTCTCTCCTGTATTTTACAATAACACCGTTTACTATCAAAAATGGTTAATTGTGCCACTCATCTGGTAAACAACCAATTCTGCTTCATAAATTCGCAACCAGTCCCTTGATCAACTAGGGAGGGTATGTCCTCGGAATGAGACAGTGAGAACTCATAATCTGGTAATGTGCTGTTAGTCTTCTCCTGTCCACGCAAGAAAATGGAGAACATTAACAACTAAAAGCTTTTAAAATTTGAAAATAAATAATGAAGTTTTCGACAGTAGTTTTTCAACTCGAGAAAAATTTTCTTGTTAACCGACATGGAAATGAACAATTAACCAAAAACAAAGATATATTAACTAAGTACAGTGAAATATTTTGTTAAGATCACATGTTGCGAATTCTTATTTGGCAATCTTTGGCCAACAGTACTCCTGTTCATCAACTAGCATTTTCAATAATTCCCGAATATACACTTTTCTATAGACAAATTTCCTGTTCACAAACAAACTGCTTACCACCCTTTCTCTTGGTGGGCACAACCCACCAGTCACACCAGCTAGTTTGCCCACCAGTTAGTGACATCGCGGAAAACTCGTCTATATTTTACTTTTTGTAAGTAAGAAAAATTTTTTAAAAATGCTTCAGAATTTTCAATTTAATACGCCTAACAGTTGATTCTTAACGTTCTTTCAACTAAGCTCCTTTATTTTTAATTTTTTTATTTAAACGGCAGTAACTAGCTTAGGAAGAGGCCTACGCCACTACAAGGGTCCGAATTAAAGGTGCACCCTGAAGGTGGACAAACCTTCCTCCTATGAAGGGAAGGGCTATTTACGAACCAGGCCTAAGCCGGTAGTTGATCTCATATCGATCATCGCATGTGATGGTGCTCTAACCTTCATACAATAACCTTCATACATGTAACCTTCATACAAAGTAACATTTCAAGTAATGGTTCAGGGTGAATGTCAAAGAAATAAAATCTGACTCACAGTCATTGACCACTAATAAAAATAAACTAATTACAGCAGGGACTAGAAAAATTTTCAGGAATATTCTATATAAGCTACATTATACCTTGCACTAAATGAAAAAGGGTGTCTTTTATAAAACTTCCAAAAAGATTCTTAAACGTGGAATCGCGCAGCAAAATTTTTCAAAGAGTGACACATTCATTTTCGATTTTTAAGAAGTTTTTATAGAAGTTTTGCAACTGGTACAGGTTTATCACTTATTAAACTGCATAGTGCAGCATGTGAAATAACATCTTAAAATTTTTTTCAAATCCCTGACATAATTAGATTATTTGTACTTATGTACCGAAATAGTATTTTCACCTCGAACTGCATAGTGCAGAATGTGAAATAACAATTTTTTTTTCATATCCCTTACATAATTAGATTATTTGTACTTATGTACCAAAATCAAGTGTTTTTTCCCTCGAAATACACCGTTAAATGTACATTTTTATTAAATGTATTAAGAAAATGGGCAATAAATTAATATCCTTAAAATATATATTCGGGCAAACTTGAAAGTTTTTGCTATCTATTAATAGATTTCAGCCAATGCCATTTTTATGTTCTTATCAAGACTTGCTCTTATGTAACAGATAAGAGTGAAGGTAATATAGAAAAGGAAATTGCAAACAGAAATTCCAAGAGAAGCGAGTAACTGCAGCAGAACTTTCCAAGTTTGGAAACTTCGTTACAGCAGTTTTGTGTAAATGAAATAAAAACTGCTCGACAATTTCGGTCGAGAGGAAATCATCTTAAATTCATACCTCTGAACCGGAACGTAATGATTTGATATTTTTCACTCTACACCACAACTTTTTTTTTTTTTTTTTTTTTTTTTTGAGCTAGTCTTCTCCACTTACCTTTAGAGATGCGAATGGTTTCCTTTTTCCTATTTTGTTCATTTATTTATTTATTTATTTGAACAAAATAAAACTTTAGGTTACGTTTTTTCCATGTGAGGCTTGCTCATGAAATGTGTTCAATCTAGAACTTAATGGCTTTTGAGATTAAGCGTTTGAAGTCTATTAAAGTAGAATGCTGATGCTTTCGATCACCATTTTTTTTTCTAGGTGAAAGTGCATTTTGTAAATTTCATAAATGGAAACAGCACAGCTTCTATTTATTAAAATAGCGCTTTCGAATTCCAAGTTATCGGTACAATAAAGCTTGTTGAGAATTCAATATTCTCTTACCTCAATAAATTTACATTTTCTCCCATGAACATTTTACAAGCAATAAAAGGTTTTTTTTTTTTTTACGGGTGGGGGTGGGTAGGGACAATGCTCTAACGTGATTACAATAGAAATGCTTTTGCCACTAAATGTAAAATGCTTATATGCGTTTCCCTTGTATATTTTGTCAGCAATTTTTGTGACAGTTGTAATTTTATTATTTAGATAAGAATATTAAGATATTATAAAAATAACATTAAGATATGGATTTAAGGATCTTGGGATCTAGGCTAAACTTATTCAAAACAAAATGGTTCGGAAAGCTAGGATAAAGAAAAAAGCAAACAAACAAAAAATATTTTCTATAACGACAAAACAATGCCACAAAATCTGAAGGTTCGCAGATTTCGCACCAAATATAAAATAACCAACCTTGAGTTAACTTTATAAACTTAAATTTGGCAGTATTTTGGCAAGCTTGGCGACTGTTAGCGAAATTTTGGGCATGGCCCAAACAATGATTGCCTATGGACTCTTAATGTATTGAAGATGTCCATAGATCTTGATATATTGAAAGTCTTTTGTGTGAACCTGTCAGTAAACTATCCAGACGATTGCAATCAAAGAGGGGAGGGGGAGTCCAAAACTAGACAACTAGTCCTAAATAAAACTTTCTACGGCTAATCGCTTTGAAGTTATACGAGTTATGTACAAATAAACACATGTAAATCCATACGTACACCATATACAGA
This sequence comes from Cheiracanthium punctorium, assembly GCA_038373885.1. Taxonomy (NCBI): domain Eukaryota; kingdom Metazoa; phylum Arthropoda; class Arachnida; order Araneae; family Cheiracanthiidae; genus Cheiracanthium; species Cheiracanthium punctorium. Next base: position 191,727 of record JAWZYV010004445.1, read on the forward strand.
CCACACCACAAACTAGTCAAATGGATTTTTAGGCTGGTCAAAATGTATCGATTACGGATCGAAAGTACATATACATACGTACACCAAAACTTGTCAGTAAAATCAGGAATGGTCAAAATCGATTTTTCCCGTGAAAATGTTAATAATTTTTTACTTCCTTGTACGTAGTATAAGGAAGTAATGTGATCCCGAAAAATTTTGGGGGCCAAATTTCGACAAAAAAAAACAGATTTTGACTACCTCTAAATTTAATTTAAAAATTTTTTTCGATGCATCTCATCGTAGGCTAGCATGCACGATCATATTAACGCGTCTGCAACTCATTTTGACCAGTGGCGAGTCTACTGTGGCCAGTTTTTCCATGCCGTCTGTACGTACGTACGTACGTATGTATGTAACTCGCATATCTCAAAAACTATTGGTCGTAGAATGTTGAGATTTGATATTTAGGATTGTTCTATGATCTAGTTGTGCACCTCCCCTTTTGGTGGCAATCGAATGGATAGTTTATGTACAGGACCGCCCAAAAGATTCGAAATACATTACGCTCTATGGGCCGAAATTCATTAAACTCGCCTAACTCAAAAGCTATTAGGCGTAGAATGTCGAAACTTCATATTTTGGATAGTTGTAACATCTAGTTGTGCACCTCCCCTTTTGGTTCCATTCGACTGGATAGTTTATCTACAGGACTGCCCAAAACATTCGAAATACATTACGCTCAATGGGTCGAAATTCATTAAACTCGCATATCTCAAAAACTGTTAGGCGTTGAATGTTGAAACTTTATATTTAGGATTGTTGTAACATCTAGTTGTGCACCTCCCCTTTCGGTTCCATTCGACTGAATAGTTTATCTACAGGACCGCCCAAAAGATTCGAAATACATTACGCTCTATGGGCCGAAATTCATCAAAGCGTTTTTTAGAGGTATTGGGCTATTTCAAACGACTCAGAAGTGATATATGCTGTAAAGAGTTAGAAAATGAATTTCTCCATTAAAAAAAGTGTCTTTATCATTTATAGTTCTGCTACAGGAACACTCAAAAGATTTCCAATACATTACGGTCAATAGCAATTTTAGGGGCATTCATCCATTTCAAGCACAATACCGTCCTACCACATAAGTTAGGTAATGGTCCGACCACGGTCACGTGCCTCCCTCAAGAACTATGCCAAAAGTCGCCAAGCTTGGCGACTTTTGGTGTACGTGTGTGCATATTTAACTCTCAAATCTCAAAAACTATTATGAAATTTCATATATAAGAATGTTGTAACATCTAGTTGTGCATCTCGATTTTTGGTTCCAATCTACTGGAGAGTTTATTTACAGGACCACCGAAAAGAATTTCAGTACCTTAATGTCTATGGACATCTTCATTATAATACAACTGTAGACAGTCATTGTTTGGTACATGCCCAAAATCTCGCCGTCTGTCTTCGACCTTGGCAAGTTTTGGCGAAATATCGCCAAATTTGGCGATAGTCAGTCATTTGGTCCATGCCCAAAGTATCGCCATTTGTCATCGTTCTTGGCGAGCTTTGGCGAAATATCGCCAAATTTGGCGATAATCTGTCATTGTTTGGTTTATGCTTAAAATCTCGCCAAATGTCGTCGACATTGACTAGTTTCGCCGAAATATCGCCAAATTTGGCGCCAAAAATTATTTCCTATTTTGTATAACTCTAAAACTTTAACCCGTAGATTTTTTAACTTTGTATTTAGAACTATTGTAATATCTAACTGTTTTCAATATCTTTTTTGACAGCAATCGACTGAGAATTTATTACTTCCTTGTACGTAGTATAAGGAAGTAATGTGATCCCGAAAAATTTTGGGGGCCAAATTTCGACAAAAAAACCGATTTTGACTACCTCTAAATTTAATTAAAAAATTTTTTTCGATGCATCTCATCGTAGGCTAGCATGCACGATCATATTAACGCGTCTGCAACTCATTTTGACCAGTGGCGAGTCTACTGTGGCCAGTTTTTCCATGCCGTCTGTACGTACGTACGTATGTATGTAACTCGCATATCTCAAAAACTATTGGTCGTAGAATGTTGAGATTTGATATTTAGGATTGTTCTATGATCTAGTTGTGCACCTCCCCTTTTGGTGGCAATCGAATGGATAGTTTATGTACAGGACCGCCCAAAAATTCGAAATACATTACGCTCTATGGGCCGAAATTCATTAAACTCGCCTAACTCAAAAGCTATTAGGTGTAAAATGTCGAAACTTCATATTTTGGATAGTTGTAACATCTAGTTGTGCACCTCCCCTTTTGGTTCCATTCGACTGGATAGTTTATCTACAGGACTACCCAAAACATTCGAAATACATTACGCTCTATGGGCCGAAATTCATTAAACTCGCCTAACTCAAAAGCTATTAGGTGTAAAATGTCGAAACTTCATATTTTGGATAGTTGTAACATCTAGTTGTGCACCTCCCCTTTTGGTTCCATTCGACTGGATAGTTTATCTACAGGACTACCCAAAACATTCGAAATACATTACACTCAATGGGCCGAAATTCATTAAACTCGCCTAACTCAAAAGCTATTAGGTGTAAAATGTCGAAACTTTATATTTAGGATTGTTGTAACATCTAGTTGTGCACCTCCCCTTTCGGTTCCATTCGACTGAATAGTTTATCTACAGGACCGCCCAAAAGATTCGAAATACATTACGCTCTATGGGCCGAAATTCATCAAAGCGTTTTTTAGAGGTATTGGGCTATTTCAAACGACTCAGAAGTGATATATGCTGTAAAGAGTTAGAAAATGAATTTCTCCATTAAAAAAAGTGTCTTTATCATTTATAGTTCTGCTACAGGAACACTCAAAAGATTTCCAATACATTACGGTCAATAGCAATTTTAGGGGCATTCATCCATTTCAAGCACAATACCGTCCTACCACATAAGTTAGGTAATGGTCCGACCACGGTCACGTGCCTCCCTCAAGAACTATGCCAAAAGTCGCCAAGCTTGGCGACTTTTGGTGTACGTGTGTGCATATTTAACTCTCAAATCTCAAAAACTATTATGAAATTTCATATATAAGAATGTTGTAACATCTAGTTGTGCATCTCGATTTTTGGTTCCAATCTACTGGAGAGTTTATTTACAGGACCACCGAAAAGAATTTCAGTACCTTAATGTCTATGGACATCTTCATTATAATACAACTGTAGACAGTCATTGTTTGGTACATACCCAAAATCTCGCCGTCTGTCCTCGATCTTGGCGAGTTTTGGCGAAATATCGCCAATTTGGCGATAGTCAGTCATTTGGTCCATGCCCAAAGTATCGCCATTTGTCATCGTTCCTGGCGAGTTTTGGCGAAATATCGCCAAATTTGGCGATAATCTGTCATTGTTTGGTTTATGCTTAAAATCTCGCCAAATGTCGTCGACATTGACGAGTTTCGCCGAAATATCGCCAAATTTGGCGCCAAAAATTATTTCCTATTTTGTATAACTCTAAAACTTTAACCCGTAGATTTTTTAACTTTGTATTTAGAACTATTGTAATATCTAACTGTTTTCAATATCTTTTTTGACAGCAATGGACTGAGAATTTATTTACATGGTGAGCCAAATGACTTTAAATACATTGAGGTGTATAGATGCATTCAATTCATTGAAAGTCTGTGGTCAATGACTACTTTGGCTATCCCCAAAATCTCGCGACTATCTCAAGTTTGTCGGCTTTTGGTGAAATATCGCCAAATAAAGTGTCAGAAGGAAATCTTTTAAATTGAACTCAGCTTGGCGATATCGAAATATTTGGCTAGAAATCGTTAAACCTTACTATTATTGATATTTTATCTCTTTCAAACAAATAAATTTAGAGGAAGTGCGTCGAAAATATTTTTGATTTAATAGACGTGCAAGGAAGTCATGTGTTGGACACATCAGATTTTTTACATGGTGAGCCAAATGACTTTGAATACATTGAGGTGTATAGATGCATTCAATTCATTGAAAGTCTGTGGTCAATGACTACTTTGGCAATCCCCAAAATCTCGCTGACTATCTCAAGTTTGTCGGCTTTTGGTGAAATATCGCCAAATAAAGTGTCAGAAGGAAATCTTTCAAATTGAACTCAGCTTGGCGATATCGAAATATTTGGCTAGAAATCGCTAAACCTTATTTTTATTGATATTTTATCTCTTTCAAACAAATAAATTTAGAGGAAGTGCGTCGAAAATATTTTTGATCTAATGGACGTGCAAGGAAGTCATGTGTTGGACACATCAGATTTTTTTTTCGATCACAGTACTTCTACTTTCCGTTCTTCGTTCTTGGAAGCAAAAGGATATTGCGATAAGAGTAGATTGTACACAATGGACAGGTAGGTGTGAATGCCTCTTCAAAAGCAAAACGGGTCACAACTGGAAAATTTCATGTTTAATGCTTGGTATAGTTCTTGCAGCTGTCAATTGATGGCAGTATGATTCAAGGACAGAAGCTGCAAAGAAATCAGTAGAAATGTGGATTATGTGTTTTTGTAGCTTAGGGGTAAACAGCTGTTTCGTTAAAATTTCTTTTTAAACCGCCTATCCCTATTATGTAACTCCCTGGGATAATATTTTTCTGTAGTATGCCAACTTTAAGAAATACAATTAGAATGCCAAGCGAAATGCACTTGAGCTTTCAGTAATAAAAACTTTGCCCTATGTTGGGTTTCAAAATTTCATCAGTGCTAATGTTTGCAAAGTCTCCGATGTCTACCTCAAATTGGTATTGAGATTTTGTGTTAAGTTATGTATACTCGAATTTTGATAAAAATGTGCAAAATGTTACAACTGCCCCTAGCCTCTCCAGTATATTGAGCAACGTAGCAAATTGAAAATAACTAACGAAGACTAAAAAAACTTTCTACCTGAGCAATTTTAAGAAATTTTAGAATCTTTGAAATGGGTCATATGAACTCATACTCCACCACACCCCTTTGAGTGGCAAGCCAAAATAAATAAATAAATTAATAAAAATGTGAAATTCTTCCAGATTTTATTTACGCGCTAGAGTGATGGTACTAATTTTATACCGTAGCTTTAAAAGTCGTTATGAATCATTCTAGCCATGTTGTCGAACCATCTAAAACTTCTAAGTTTCTCTATTATCAACTAATGTTGTAGTATCAAGTATCGATTTTATCTGATAAAGCTTTATCACTCACAAGAGAAGGCTAGCTTTATCAAAGCTTTATCAGCACACGAGCGAAGGCTTGCAATATAGATGAATGGCACATACATGAAAAAAGTAAGCGCATTTATTTCATTAAAAAGAAATAAGAAATTGTAAAGTGGCACGACGCGAAAATATCCAAATTCGCAAAATCGGGTGAGCAAAAAGCCACACATGAACAGAAAAAAAAAAAAACCACACGTGAATAAAAAAAGCACACACTCAACATACAAAAAACCCACACACGAAATAAATAAATAAATAAATGGGCCTCGCCGTGAACAATCGTGTATATAGACAAGATATGTCCACACTAGAGAGCCTGATTGATTTTTATAGAACTCGAGAGCTTAAAAAAATACCGATAAGGAGATGGCCAATGAAGGATCCTACTGGACACTCACGCAGTGGAAGACTGACCGTTTTATGAATAAATTTCTGCTTCAACAGCGTAGATTTAGATTCACATCCGACTTCAGTCTTAATACAGGTGGGCCTAATGACACGGAAAGAACCCGGATAAATTTTAAGTTTAGTTCGACTCAGTGGAATTTTACTGCCTAAGGAAAACGGCATGGAGATAAATATGTGAATATGGCATTAACTTAGACTAGTTTGCTTTAACGTGGTCATTAAAGTAGTACGCATTTTCGAATAATTAAAACGTTCGATAGCATGAAGGAGACATTTACATGGACTCCTTTGAAAATATGCAACAGTTTTCACAGTGCTGTTTTCTAACTGAAAGTGTAGACGCTAACATTAAAAATTATGCTTTTAACCCTCTGAGGCGCAACCCTTTTCCAATGATGAAAAAAAGGGCAGCCGTTGCCACAGCTCGACTTAACTACCAGCAAGATGGCGGACGATCGAAACGGTCATCGCGTGCCACAGATCGCACACGATGAACACGATTTTGACGCACAGCCAGCTGCGTCAATATAGGGTCTCTAGATCTGTGGCACGCGATGAACGTTTCGATCGTCCGCCATCTTGCTGGTAGTTAAGTCGAGCGATGGCAACGGCTGCTCTTTTTTCAGCATTGGGCAATCTATCCAGCTGTTCTCGCATTCTTCTATTGTTCAACAGATGTCACTGCTGTTAAAAATAATCGTGACATTTTTTTTTACGGGAAATGACGTGCTAAAATAGTAAAGGATTCTCGTGGATCTATGTCACCCGCAACTATTTTTTATAGAAATCAAATCTATTCTTCGTAACTGGCAACAATCAAAACGTCAGAGTTGGGTGTTCCCAGAGCGGGAACACTGCGCGTTAAAGGGTTAAGAAGTTGCTAGAGATCTCAAAATTTTACATTTCATGTCATCTCAAGTGATAAAGCGTTCAAAACGGGACAATCATAAAGAATCCCAGAATACTTCGATTTTCATAAAAACAATTACGATGCAGAAACTGACGCGAAATCGATCCGACTTTGAAAAAGAAGTACTTTTTAAATGATGATTTGGACAATTTAAAGTGTCATTTTAATGCTATTTGACATTAATGATGATGAAAGATTGCGATAGCTTTTCGCTATTAATGACTGAAAGGGCATAGCAGTATTTACTGATGCAGCATATATGGGTCCATGGGCGCAAACACGCATGCGCTAACTTAAAGTGACCATCTTAAGTGTAAATACGGGACACTCACGTAAGCGTGGGGAGGGAGGAAGGAAGGTAAAAACTGCTGACAAAATAAGTGTTTCAATTTTGATTTCATTTTTAACCACCTCGTTTAGACTTGAATGTTCGGTGAGCAGGTGGGGGTGTTTTCAGGGCCTGCCCGACACGGTAAGAAAGGTAAGCATCCATGGCCATCGAGAAGAGTTTTTTTAGGCAGGGGAGGAGGTGTTGATTAACTGCCAAATCTAATGATCAAGTTTTTACCAACTTATTTATTAATAGCAGAAATACCCGTCGTTGACGGGTTAGTACGGAATGCAGATTTCCAAAAAGCAAGAACTTTCGTCAGAATTGTAGAAGTACACAGAATGGATGTAGTATGTTGCCAAAGTAAAGAAAGCGAAGTTTAATTTCTATATATTGTTAAAATATTACAGGTTAGAGAGTGACTAAGTAATATAATTTCATTCCCTTTAGTCGTAATTATGGGATGCGTGAACGAATATTTACGCATATTGAAATAATTTTCGCAAATCTCAAAATCTAATAAATATTTTTGAAATATTGGAGGCCTAGAATTTAAGTTGAGTGACAACCTATCATGCCACCAAATTTCGTATCATTCGTATTAGTCGTTATTACGTGATGCTTGAAGAAATATAAACGTATTTTGAGAGAATTTTCAAAAAATCTCAAAATCTAATAAAAATGTTTACAAAATTGGACACCTATAGTTTATGTTGAGCAACCATCTATCATGTGACCAAATTTCATATCATTCGCTTTAGTCGTTATTACGTAATGCGTGAACTCAGTTTTAAACGATTTTCGTAAAATCTCGAAATCTGATCGATTTTTTTTAATTAGATGCTTATAGTTTAAGGTGAGTAACGACCTATCATTTCATCAAATATCATTTTTTCACCTTTGCAGTTATTACCTGATATGCGAACACAAATTTACGCAGTTTGAAAGGATTTTCAGAAAATCTCAAAATCTAAAGATTTTTTAAAAATTCGACGCCAATGTTTCAAGTTGTATTACCACCAATCATGATACCAAAATTCATTTCAATCGCTTCAGTCGTTTTTACGTGATGCTTGAACACGAATTTTCGCAGTTTGAAACGATTTTCGCAAAATCTCAAAAATCCCATCAAGATTTTTCAAAAATTTGACACCTATGTTTTTTAGTTGAGTGACCACCTATCATGACACCAAATTTCATATCATTCGCTTCAGTCGTTTTTACGTGATGCTTGAACAAAAAAAGCGTCACGGACAGAATGACAGAATGACAGAACGACAGACAGACGAACTTTTTTTTGAGGGTAGCACCGGATTCCCGAGTGCTTGAAACGGATAGAAATCGCAAAGTTTTGAATTCCAAGAAATGTACAGGCAAAAGTCTAATTTTATAGATATTATCAACTTCTTATTTTAGCCAACAGGACTTGTGTAATTTTGCCAAGTGTACCAGAAATAGAAAGAAAATTATAGTTTCCGTTAAAATGTTTTATCAAGTTTGCCAACTAGGTATCTAATTTTGCCATGTTTAACAGAATTTGCGTCATCAATTGGGGCGCCATCGTAAAAAGGGGCGCCATTTCGAACACAAAATGTGAGAGAAACTCAACCTGGAGCATGAAAAGAGGCGCCTTTTATACGTTTGCTGGGGGGCGCCAAGTAATTCTAGGGCCGCCCCTGGTTGTTTTTAGTTATGACAGTTGCACATCCGTAAGAGGGCGTCCATTAGGAAAAAAAAAATTCATCTAATGCATAACTATTGGCATTTAGAGTACTTCTGATTTTGCGCTGTTCTTTGTACCTTGTTATTAAATTAAAAATAAAAAATCTGATGTGGACAATACATGACTTCCTTCCCTACTAGCAATTTTGCTCGGGCTACCACCGGCCACGAAGCCAGCCGATGACGGCCCGAGCAAAATTGCTAGTAGGGTTGCACGTCTTTTAATCAAAAATATTTTCGGCACACTTCATCTAAACTTATTTTGTTTGAAAGAGATAATAAACGGTAGTAATAGTAAGGTTTAACGATTTCTAGCCAAATATTTTGATATCGCCAAGCTGAGTTCAGTTTGGAAGATTTCCTTCTGACACCTTATTTGGCGATATTTCACCAAAAGCCGACAAGCTTGAGAAAGTTTGCGAGATTTTGGGGATAGCCAAAGTAGTCATTGACCACAGACTTTCAATGAATGGAATGCATCCATACACCTTAATGTATTTAAAGTCATTTGGCTGACCCTGTAAATAAATTATCCAGTCGATTCCATGAGTGTTTTCCTTCCTTGTTCCATAAAACATTTCTTCGGAATAGATATCTATATTGAGATCGCCTACCAAAACTGTTTGGTAGGCGAGCGGTTTGGTAGGTTGTTTACAATTTTCGCCAGGCATAGTCAAACTATACTTCACCTTTATAAATACCATTTAGAAAGTTTATCATAATCTATCAGTGTAGCGTATTTGTCTTCGCTGTTATATAAAACACTTCTTCGGAATTAACATCTATTATAAAATTGTCTACTAAATTTTACAATCTTCGCCAGGTGTTTTCTAGCTATATTCGAAATATATTTACAAAAAAACCCCACACATTTCATTAAAAAAAAAACACATTGGAAACGTGATACGATGCGCTAATGTCCACACAAAAAACCTGATTGATTTTAATAGCACTCTGGTGCTAAAAATATTAACATATTAATGATTGAGAGAAATGGTTCTTTCTTACGTTCTTTTTTTATTGCTATATTTATTGTGAAAATACTTCTAATTTTTTTTTCTTGCAACTGACTTGTTTACGAATGTTATTATATAAGACCACGAAGTTAGACTAACGTCCTCGAAAGACTAACTTCGACCTCGTTAGACTAACTCCTCGTCTATACGTCCTCGAAATTCGAGGACAGTCCCCAAATATATATCTTTTTTTTCCTTTTGTCCCCAAAAATAGTTTGACTTCTTGGGGACGCGAAAAGTCCCTAAATTTAAAGATTTGTACTTTTTTCCTGAAAGTTTCCGTTTAGTTTATTTCTTTCAGAAAAAAACTGATGGGGAGAAAAAAAAAAAAAAAACTAAAAGCGCTTTCTACTCAGAGAAACAATGAAATTCGATCTCTGAAAACATTTGTTGTCATTGTGTGTGTAGCGTGCACAGGCATTCAATAAAGTATTCTACTATGAGCCGAATTCTTTCATTTCGGTTTTGTTAACCCTTAAATGCATGAATTTTTTTCTCGTTCGCACGACAGCCACGAGTATAAGTTAAATTTCTTATATCAGTTTTATGAATAACTAATTCATTTCTCCAAGGACAAACAGTTTGGAAGAATTATGTGAAACTCTTATTACTCACGATATGAATCATATAAATCATTCCATATGAATGAATCCATATGAATCATTTATCATTAAAAAAAACTATATTTTATATATGAGACTGACATAAGAAATTTGGCTTCTACTCTAATCCGGCATTGAAAAATACGATGCATATATGCATCGCTAATGCATTTAAGGGTTAATAGTTCATCAGTTTTCATGAAGAATCATGCTTTAAATATGAAATTGACGTACGAAATTTTTCTTGCACTCGAACACTTTTTTGAGAGGGTGTAAAACATTTCATGAAAAATTATCACAAAATGAGCCAATGTTAAAAGCAATGTCTTCTGAAAAAATAAAAATACTATGCCAAGAGTTAAAATTTGAATAAATTGCGATATTTCAACATGATGTTCCTATCATATTTTTGGTTCAAATAAATATTTATAAATGAGTGAAATACTTCCATTAATTTATTAGAAATAAGAATACACAATTGATATAAAAAGCTACTAGAGTTCATTTTTAAGTATCGAAGTCAGTCAAGATTTAAAGTATGAGTCCTCGAATAAGTCCCTAAAAATATTTTATAGTATCCCCAAGTTTTCCTTGGATTCGAGGACAGTGCTTGATTTGTCCCCAAAATACTGTTTAGAAATAGGGTCGTCTTAAGATACACCTATAGGAGGTTATGCTTCACTTACAAAGATGGATAACGCCATTCGCGCATACAGATAGCGCAACACCTGACTCGGTAACTGCTGGTGTAGCTATCGAATAGAAAACTATATTTACAAATTTTTATTTAGAATGGCGATAGATGTTAAGGCAATTATTTTTTTAAATCGTAAGTATTCGAAGCATACTTCCAATTAGAAAAGTTCGTCCAATTAGGAGCAGTTTTCAGATATGGCATTTTTTTACTGGGGGTTGTATACATATTAAAATGCGAAATTTAATTTTGATACGGTCCCTCTTTTCCAACCCTTTATATTTAGAAGAATGTTGCTCTTTTCCTAAGTAAATGGATAAAACAAATCCCGTATCTCGACGTGGAATAGTTTCCGAGATATATCAATTTGAAAATTTTGGCATTGGTCGTCCAACAAAAGGGGGATGTCTCAAAAGTGAGAAAAATATTATTACTTTTCAACTGCCGTTAATTCATGTTAATAGTCACTCGATAAACATAGTTGACTCCTCAAATCCTAAATTAGCCAGAATTTTCCTGTAAAACGCGTTTGACAGTTTTTAGTGAAAGTTACCACACCGTGGTAACCTACACCATTATTTTGTCATTCTCTTTTACACTTTAAAATTCCTTCTCTGGAAGCGTGATGTAATGAGTGGATGACCCCCTTAAAAGACTAAATTATCTCTCATTTCGTAAAGTGGTACCGATCATTTTAGGTAAAATTGCACCTATTAATTTCACGCATTTAATTACTTTTTCCCAACAATGGGATTTTTATTTATCTTTTATCAACTCACAGCGGGTCCCCTAAGGTAAAGATTTTTTCGCTTGAAAACCGACGCCAGCACAGCAGGTAAAGTGGTGTAAGTCATCATTTTAAAAAATAATTTTCTCGCTAACTATTCCACTTAGAGACACGGGATTTGTTCTATTAATTTTCTCAGGCAAAGAGCAACATTCTTCTAAATATAAAAGGTAGGAAAGGAGGGACCGTATCAAAATTAAATTTCGCGTTTTAATATGTATACAGCCCCCCCAGTAAAAAAATGCCACATCTGAAAGCTATTCTTAATTGGACAAACTTTTCTAATTGAAAGTGTCTTTCGATCACTTACGGTTTAAAAAATAATCGCCTTAACATCTATTTTGAATCACCCGGTATAATACGCTAAAGTATGTGGTACCAGTATCGACGATATTTCCACACTGCGAATGGCAACAACTAGATGTAAAACATTATAGTTCAATAACTATGGCTCACTGGGATAAGTACAGGCTGTCCAGAAAGCTCCGTTTTTCCGTACGAGTAAATTTTCGCTGCTTCGCCGATTTGTCGCTTTTACCCAACGAATCACTGTTGCCAACTCTGCCGGAAAAATTATGCCTAAAATCAAAGCTAAAAGTATCCAGGAATGGATAACAATGGCCGCATTAGTAAACGCCAAACGAGTTGCACTCGTGCAACGAGTTTATCGTTTACGAATGCAGCCAATGTTTTCAAGCCGAGAAAAAAAAAGCCGTGTTTTGGCGCCTTTTTTAGCACTTGAGTGCTATTTCGCTCGAGCACGGTTTTTGTGTAGACACGATTTTCCTACAGTTAGTGCGTTTTGTCACTTTTCAAGTATGTTACGAATCCTGGGGTACGTTTACGAATGCGGCCATTGTTATCGATTCCTGGATACTTTTAGCTTTGATTTTAGGCATAATTTCTCCGGCAGAGATGGCAACAGTGATTCGTTGGGTAAAAGCGACAAATCGGCGAAGCGGCGAAAATTTACTCGTACGGAAAATCCCATAGGAGAAACTGGTTTCCGGACAGCCTGTACTTATCCCAGTGAGCCATGCAATAATTATAACACATATGTGCAAAAATCCAAATGAACAGTTTCAATGACTTCCAATGGAACAAGCCTATGTCACGCAGTCACTCGATTACAAAACAACGATAATGGATGCACACAAAAGCAAGATCTTTCGGACTTTTTCACAGCTTTAAAATATCGAATGTACAATACTCGCCGCATTCATCGCCCCTCTAATAAATGTTCCCCTGCATTAAGCTAAAGCACATTTTAGCCATTGGCCGTTTCAACATCGGAGTTTATGGATGACACCCAAAATGGTACTTACGTATTATCCGGGCGGTCCGCCAAGACGAGCGATTTTTTGCCGAGATAAATGCTGGGCACATGAAATTATTAATGGTTTTGAATACGATTGGCAACAGTTTGGCAACTCTTTTGACGAAAAAAATAGATTGGCGGGAATGACCGCCGGGATAATTCGTAAGTACCCCCAAAATGTGTACACTGTACACTGTACAGTAACCTTAAACTAAATAAATTTAATGACAAGTACTGTTAAAACAAAGAAGCAATAATTGCGGTTAGTTTACATTTATTTCAATCAGCAATAAATTTTAATAAAGTTTTAAATTCACGATAAATTCAAACTCTTAGTGAAAATTCAAAGGCTAAAATGTGGTCCGCTAGGCGACTATTTTTTATTTTATTTATTTATTTATTTGATGGGCCATAAACGCGCCAAGTATTGCAAATTTGATATTTTTATATCAAATTTACAATATATAATACCCAAACATGCTTATACCATATCTTCATGGTTTAAAGAAATAAATGCGGCAACAGCTAAATGTAACTGTAACCGTTTGATTAAGAAAAATTCGCCACGTAGTCATTATTTAAAACAAATATTATACGGAACATAAGAAATCTCTTCATCCATAAGTTTCTTAGAAATTCTAGTTCGTTAAACTCTAAATATGTAATAAAAAAAAAAAAACCTCGGCTGTTCGAGCCTCGTCAGTAGGAGATCCCCCTGAACCCCCTAATTTTTTAGTTTCATTATTGCCCTATTAAAACAATATTCATTGACTTTGACATTTTATCGCTCATCTTTCGCGTATTTTGCCTGGTAACCCTATGTTGAAGATTTTATGAGTGTAACCTATTTATAGAAAAATACATGGTATGCCTATTTTACAGCTTACGAAACAGTATAACAATATATTAAAGCTGTTGTGAACTAATAGTTTGTAAATATATGTAAAAAATATACGTGAAGCATATTCTACAGCTTACGAAATAGTGTAACAATAGATTAAAGCTGTTGTGAACGAATAGTATTTAAATACATGCAAAATTATGTCGCATAACTTTTATGTCGCATTTTTGGGACACATTTTTCAATAAAGGGTGTTGACAGATAAAATGACATAGTCATTAATTATATCGTGAAAGTATTCACAATAACGTCTCAATATATTCAATAGTAATTTAGTTTTTGTTAAAGCTTTTTGAATTTTCGATAATGAACTATCGATACACAATAAATAACAAGAATTTATACTAGAAATTGTTTGAATGTTCTGCACAACTAAAAAATACGCGCACTAACACTCACCTACGTTTTCGACGCCGTAGCGTGTCCACGATACAAGACGGTACGGTGAGTGCCTGGTTCCGAGCCCGGAGCGGACCCGGTTCCTTGCGGCACTCTTCGCGTGCAGACCGTCCCAAGTAGTCGTGGCAGTCCGTCCAGTTCTAATGACTGGCAGTGTGTTCGCAACTGGGGGCCTCACGGCTATCTAACTACCCTCCGCTATTGCTGCTTTTCGCGATTCGGCGATCGCCAATAGCCAGGAACAGCCAAGGGCCAGACGCTGGCACATACGTGCCCGATGGCACACGCAGTGCCTCTTACTTCTGTTCTGGGGAATGTTATGCAGGCCTGTCGGGCTAAGCAGGGAACGCCTTGGTGGAAGGACTTTCCGAGGGAGCTGGCCTCTCATGGTCCGAAGTAAACCACCAAACCTCCGGACAGCCAGACCGACTACTGCGGATTTGGGAACTGGGGGGGGATTCATTCTCTGATGGGGGTGCCTAACACTCCAGTCGGATGTGGGGATCGAACCCACGACCACCACGAACTGAGAGAGCTACTGTCTTAGACCCCTCAGCCGTGCCGGCGACAATAGATGATATCTTAAGTTCTACATAAACATTTCAACAATGATCACTATGCATTAGGACGATTCACTTTCCAGTTGACTACCCAAACATTTTGCAGGCCATTGTTGGGAATCTTCTGGCTGAGAGGTTCTGCGCACCGCTCGCTGCCAAACGCCTGAGGTCTCGGGTTCGAATCCCGTAGTCCGTGGTTGTTACTGTCTTCTTCCCCTGTGTCTGTACTTTTGTTGTGTTGTTCTGTTAATTGCTAATGACTGTCTTTGGCATAGCTAAGCACTTATATACAAGGAACAGCGGAGATGAAAGGCCTATCACATAGCAGCCCTATATTACGATGAACCAGTGTCGTAACCAAAGGAAGTCAAATCCTTCCCTCCCTTATCACACACACGTATACATATATGTGAGTTGCAGTAGTCGTAAGCCCCCCCCCTCCCCCATGAAAAATTTCTGGCTATACGCCACTGCAATGAACTGTCACACACTCGGCCATTGTTATAAAATAGCGGCCAAATTTGACAATTCTGGCCTACAAATCCCCCAATTTGGCACGGAAAATAAGTTTTCAAAAATTTCGTGCCACAATCGCCCAATTTGGCGAAAAAGACATTCTGCTGTGCACTCAATGGATGTGTAGTGTTGCAAAATGGGCAATGTGATGCGCCAATTTACACAAAACAAGATGCAAATTTCGAGTCGTTATTGCTTAGATTGCTAATTTTATCTGAGGATTAAGAGACGGACTATAAATCATCCCTTAAATTCGTATGGTTATTAATGACTATGTCATTTTATCTCTCACCCCCTTTATTGAAAATTGCCCGAAAAATGTGTCCCAAAAGTGCGTCATAATTTTGCATATATTTAAATACTATTAGTTCACAGCAGCTTTAATCTATTGTGACACTATTTCGTAAGCTGTAGAATAGACATCCCATGTACTTTTCTATAAATAGGTTACAATCCTACAAATTTCAACATAGGGTTACCAGGCGAAATACAGCAACCCTACTCGCCTAAAGCTCTGTCAACAATATCAAATAACGAAAAGCAAAAAGTTTTAGTGTGTTAAGATAGATACTAAAAATTATATAAGTTACTTCAGTTATCATTGACCCACGTTGGCACTTGCAAGGAAAGATCAGGAAACCCTCCTACTTTCAGTCGATGCAATAAATGTAAAGGAAGAATAAATGAAAAAGGAAAAGGGGTGAGAGATAAAATGACATAGTCAATTAATATCGTTTTAATATGGTAATAATGAAACTAAAAAAGTAGGGAGGGGTCGGTTGGGCCTACTCCTGATGAGGTTCGAACAGCCGAGTTATTTTAAAACAATTTTATATCTTACCTATGCACTAGATTTAAATGCTTTAAAATCCCATTGCAATATCTGTAGACACTCATGTAACTTCATATTAAGACTTGAAAATATCATGGTGTAGTTGCTAGAGTTATCACGCACTGAATTCGGAAGCATGATAAACTTCATGACCCAGAAAATGATCAGACAAAAGACCAAAAAACATTGTAAGAGTCTAACTTCAGGTCGTAATCTTCAAGGTGATACTCTTCAAGTTGTATTCTCCAAACTGCTTATTATTAACCCTTTGGTGATGGATTTCTTGCCAGTGAGTCTATAGTGAGCTTAACTCACTTTCCGTAACTTGATATTAAAAGAGTAATCAGATGAATTACGAGGCTTTACTTAATAGCCCTTTCTTTTGCAAGCGAGTTACCAGTGTAATTTAATCAACAGTCGTAAAGGAGTTAATAGTGAGTCTTACTCAAACTAAATTTGGATTGTAAAAGAGTCAATAATTAATTTTTTCAAGAGACGTTTGTCTTGCCTTCAAGTAAAAAGTGAGCTTTACACACCAGCTGTTTAGTTTGTAAACAAGTGAATAGTGAGCTTAACTCACCTGCCGTAACTGGATATTAAACGCGTAAATAGCGAGCTTTATTCAAAAGCCATTTCTCTGGTAAATGAGTAACCACGAGCTTTACTTAACAGACATTTCTCTTGCATTCGAGTTACTAGTGTAATTTAATCAACAGACGTAAACGAGTTAATAGTGAGTATTAATCAAACGCAATTTGGAATGTAAACGAGTCAATAACTATTTTTTTCATCAGACGTTTGGCTTGCCATCAAGCAAAAAGTGAGCTTCACTCACCCATCGATTGGCTTGTAAGCAATTTAGCAGCGAGCTTAACTCAAAAGAGAATCGCCTTCTGAATAAATTAATAGCGAGATTTTCTCAGAAGCCGCTTAACCTTCGAACGACTTGATAGTGAACTTGTGTTAACAGCCGTTTGGCTTGCAAACGAGTTAATAATGATTATTACTGTAGAGACAGTTGAATTATAAACAAGTTAATGATGAATTTTATGAAACTGACATTTCTATCGCCAGAAAATTATAGGCAAGTTTTACTGACTAATCGTTTGGCTAGTAAACGCTTTAGTAATGATATTTACTAATGAGATGTTTTGTCTGCAAGCGAATACAGCTTGCAAGCATCTCGACAGCCGCTTGGCTTGAAAACGAGTGGATAGTAAAAGGCAGTCATAAATTATTACCCGTTCAACTGAAGGAATTTCTAACTTAACTAGGAAATACCTAAATATAACTACTTATCGACTGATATAAATATCTTTTGATGTCATGAAAAAAATGTATTTCATTTTCTTATTGAGAGGAGAGAAAAAAAATTCTAATTGATGAACAAAGTGCCATACATTCTGTAAAAATCACCACACCCAACCACCAGTCATATAAAATTGTGTAATTTTTAATTTATATGTTTCAATTAGATTCTTAAACTTTTTTGTCTATCATTATAAAAAATGATGCATGTAGATTTAAAATAAAACACACTTTTCTATTCCACTATCAGCACTAATTTATCTGTTACTATTGATAATTTGGAAAGATAAATCTATGTTTTTTTCAAATGTCTGGCTTTTCCTGTCTTTTCACTTTTAAATTGATGTTACCGTCACCAATATAAAATTAAACATTTTTCAGGTTGATATCTTTTTAGACAAGCGAAAGAATTGAAAATTATATTTCTATTTGTAAGCTAGTCTTATGTAGAAAAGAAACGATCTGAAAGGGATTTTCTAGTTTTGAAAACCAATAACCTACCTAGTACGGCTAAGCAAGGGTGTTCAAGGTCTGTTATACAACTTATTCTTTCTTCCTCCTTTTATACTTTTTTATAGTGATGATTTATTTTATTTTAAACAATTGCTGAAATAAGAGAAGCTTTTAAAGTTATTTTTTATTTCATTTTAATTGCAGTTTTATGGGAAAAGAAATTTGGAAAAGCTAAGATGAGTGGGATGTTTAGTACGGAAGGAAGAAAGAAATAAAAGTATGTCAGAGTGAGTCATTTTTTTAAAAAACTACTTTTTTTTCTGTCTCTCTAGCTCGTGTAATTTAATATATAAAGTGTAATCTTCGGCGTTCTATAAAAGAGATGAAAAGCTGTGAAAAATAATTGGGAATCGAAATAAGATTGTCCTGTGAAAGTAATTTCATCCCCAAGAAAACTGACGTACAAAGTTGATAAATCTGATTAAAACTTTAATAATAAGTAGAAAAATATACGATCGTCTTTAAATTATTTTCGCTCGATATTTTAAAAATAATTTAAAAATATTGTAAATGCTGGAGGCAATATTATTTTGGTTTCAGCTGCAAGATGAAAATTATGGACAAGCGCTATTATTACTTTTTATTGTTTTTTTAAATGGATAAAATATATAAAAGGAAGCAAGAGGGACGATGCCATTCCCAAGATCTCATTGTTATTTTACCAATAGTTATAACAGCAGTTTGCGTAGTTTTGCGGGCAGCAAAAGACATGCTATTATAGCATAGCAAAGGGCAAAAGCAACAAAGACTGTATCATGATTTTGGAGTAAAGAGATAATCAGCTGCATTAAATATTTAGTCTTTTTCTCCAAAAGGAAAGTTAAGAAATTCTAACAGCTAAAAAAGCTGTTGCTACGAAATGTATAACAAAATTTCAAGTAAAACATTTCCTCTTACTAACTGAGAGAAGAACTGACTTTGAAAAAAAAAATTTCATTTTGCTTGGCAATTTAAATATTAAAGTCTATTCGGGCAATTTAAATAATAAAGTCTAGTCTGTCATGGCAAGCCCACACGGAGGGAAGGGGGGGGGTTGCCTTGGACTTTTTAACGTTCTAATGAGTATTCACGTTAGATCTGCAGGAAACTTAGTAGCGTCATAGTGCGACATAAGAATACTTCACATAACTTTCTTTATTATGAAGTTATGAGTAGTAGTAGTATACTTCTAGGTAGTAGTATACGCTAGGAAGTTCCCTAGTAGTATACTCTAGGAAGAGTAGAAGTATACTGCTACTCTTCCCTAGAAGTATACTTCTAGGGAAGTTATACTTCCCTAGAATTATAACTTCTAGGGAAAAAATATTTCAGCATTAAGCCAATTTTAGTAACTCGCAGTATTCATTGTTTGTTTGTTTGAAAAAGATGAATGTCTCTAAAATGGCGTTTAACCTTTTGAGGCGCAACCCTTTCCCAATGCTGAAAAAAGGGCAGCCGTTGCTATCGCTCGACTTAACTACCAGCAAGATGGCGGACGATCGAAACGTTCATGGCGTGCCACAGATCTACAGACCCTTTTTTTGACGACAGTTTGCTGTGCCCGCACAACCAGCTGCGTCAAAAAAGGGTAAAAAAAGGGTGATGGCAACGGCTGCCCTTTTTTCTGCATTGGGCAATCTATCCAGCTGTTCTCGCATTCTTTCATTTTTCAGCAGATGTCAATGCTGTTAAAAATAATCATGAGCATTTTTTTACGGGAAATGACGTGCTTAAAAAGTAAAGGATTCTCGTGGAGCTATGTCACCCTCAACTATTTTTATAAGTGACTGGCAATATTCAAAACGTCAGAGTTTAGTGTTCCTAGAGCGGGAACACTGCGCGTTAAATGGTTAAGCAATGACTGACCATAGATTTTACTGCTTAGAATTGTTTTGCTTGTCTCGGTAAAATATACTGGCCATCTGCTTTAGGTTAATACTCGGCTTTTGAAAAAAATAAAAATTGGGGGGGGGTAAAAAATATATATGTATTGTCTGTATAAATCAAAATACGCTAAACGGGACATTTTTATTAGCACGAGTTTGATAGCATATATCTTTGAAATGATTTACGCTGTACCTTTCACCGCATATTTATAAAACAAAATACCAAGTAGCTTAGTTGCACCTTGCAAAATTTCAAATCATTTATTAGGAACTATCAACTTATTTAAGTTCATTACTTAAGAGCTCTCAAAACGAAAAGAGTTTTCAGTATGCAGATATAGCGAACATTGTATTTACTCTACGAATAACTCTCAATGATAAGTTTATTTATCCTTTACTTGAAACGACTTTCACTTTGGTTAGGATAAAATTTTATAATTTCTAGAACGCTGATACATTCTAAAATGAAAAACTTCCATTTTTTGTAATAGTACTACTGTACTACATAAGTTGATAACTATAATACAGTGATGTAGAGGAAAGTTGAAGTTAACTGTTCGGTACCTTCATGTAGGAGGTTGATATTTCATACCGTTATGTAGAGGTCGAATTTACCAATTTAGCTGGTTCTGTAAAGTTTTTATCGCAGGTTACTACAATAGATAGCTGTCTATATGCTGTAAAGACGTATTAAAGTGATATTTGTAAAGTTCCTAGAATAAACTGTAGATGATAGCATTTTTTTTTCTGTTCGGTTACACTCAAAAGAAGAAATTAGCATTTCACTGTTACGAAATTTAAATTGACGACTGCCTTAAAAATAATATCGATTGTACACAAATAAAAATCAACGCATTATAGTCATCCGGTTATTTTTTACCATTCAAAATTTCAATAACTGTGACATTAACAAAAATAAAATATCTAGAAAAAGTCAGACATTTACATACAATTCAAACTATAATACACCAGAAATAAATCTTTATTTCCTCCTCCCATCTCAAACTCGGATAAAAATCCCTATTATCCCCTGCTTTATCCTTACACAAACGACAAATGATGCATCATTACAGTTTAAGGAAACACGCAGTAATGAAACATTTCTTGGGAATTATTGAAATTCTTTATTGTTGCGAAAGAATCTGGATATTTTCTTTCTTTCCTCCTTTCCTAATCTTGGCATCATGTCACCGTAACTAATAAGTCGCCCCTCATTATCAGTCAAATGAACGGGGGCGGAGAGCCTGAAGTAACTTTAAATATATTCCCCCCAAGGGTAAAAAGATTGTTTCAGTCTTTTTGTGTGCCAGTGGGATTGT
Source organism: Cheiracanthium punctorium (assembly GCA_038373885.1). Lineage (NCBI taxonomy): Eukaryota > Metazoa > Arthropoda > Arachnida > Araneae > Cheiracanthiidae > Cheiracanthium > Cheiracanthium punctorium. The sequence continues at coordinate 212,932 of JAWZYV010004445.1, forward strand.
TTTAGAAAATCTTCCTTAATTAGTGACTTGGAATTTTCGAGTAATAAATAAAACAGCTGCCAGAAGTTGTTCGAACTTGACTTGTGCATTTGCAAGCTATTGTTTTTTTTGTTTTTTTCTTTAATAACTCTTCTGGTAGGATTACGTGGTTGATTTTTCCTGAACATTTATTGTTATAGAGTGGCAGTCATATATATTCCTTTTTTTTTTTTTTCGTGGAATTTCTCTTCGTTTGCGTGGCAGTCTAATTTTGTGGGGAATGTTTTTGGAATTCTTCGTTCGTCTTTAAGTGTGTATTTGAAATCGTTTAAAAGTTTTGAGCTAGAGCACACAAAAAATGTTGTTTCGCTGAAATTTTCTCTTAATACAATATGGAGATTTAAGTCGCAACTTTGTCTTTTGTTTCAACTTAAATGCTATTTCATACGCTAGCAAATGTTCTAACGGTTTTAATTTAAATCTAAAAACACATTAATTAAAAAAACCTGTAACCAATCAAAACGTTTTCCTTGAGACAGAGTTCGGAGTTTAATTTAAAATAAATACAAATGATTTTGTAATGTACACTCACTCAGACACACAAAAATTAAACGTTTTATGGATTTATAAAACCGTTTTTATTCAAAATTTGAGGCAAGTGAACAGAAAAAGTAAAAGAGTACACGTACAATAAGTACGTGGGAGTTGGGAATGCACGTACAATAGCAAAATAGAAGTTAAATATCTCATATTAGACGCTTGGCTATCCTGACAAAATGCAAGTCTTCTCAGTGAGATGATGTGTGTGAGATTTTTAAAGGAGGCATAGAATCCATTTTTTTTTTTTTTTTTTTTGCATAATACTGTATTGTCACCACAAGCTCACCATTATGCTACACTGAAAATATAGAAAAATTTGATCCCATGATTTAAAAAAGTGCAAAACCATCGAAAGAACTATAAAGCTGAATAAAAGCGATTAAAAAGCAAAATTTTTGTACCTAATACATTGCCATGGACCATACAGAACACTGACAACTCTCATCAGATTTTAAATGGCACTTATTCACAAAGCCTTATTTTGCACTTTTAAGCAATCGCGCCACAAGAAAGCTGCGACTTTTCACTATTTTTTAGCATGGTCACTGGTCACAGCTGTACAGATTATTGAACAAAAAGACCGCGAATTCTGCTTACGCCAGAGTGTACTGAAATACGAAGGTTCACGAAAGTATTAGAGTCTGTACCATGTATTAATATGAAGGACAGGGTATCATTAACAGGGGTAAAGCTCTCAAAACGGTTCAAATTTTGCAACATCAGATACCGCTTTCCCTATTAGGTGGACCAATGCATATGCGCATGCGCAGTTCAAGCGCCACTACAAGTTATGGGATTCACGGAAATGTTGTCACACATACGAGAGAAATAAAATGCGAAATAGTTGGAATAACACAAAAATGTTGAGCATTTATAAAAGTACTCATAAGTTGGTGTTCTATTTGTTACATATATGCATGCAATTTCATTTTACGAGTCTCAGAACTCTAGAAATGACTTCAGGTTCCGATAGATTGTTAAATTTAGCAGTATAAGTGGCAACAATGGATCGTGTTACTTCGGAAACGTTAAGGTTAAAAATGGAATAAGAAAAATGGACGATTTACTTTAAATTGACAAAGATGAAATGTACTGAGGGTAGTGTAATTCATACCATTTAAAATTATTAGTTTGCTGTTTACAAATGTAGATCGTAAAACTCAATCCCCCCGAACCGCAGTGTGATGGAGATCACATATATAATTTTAATAATCATTTAATTTCGCTTTCTTTAATGTAATCTATCCAAAATCGTGTATTCTAAATCATTTCTGTTCTCATTTTTTCGGTCACTTCGGCTTTTAAATCTGTGTATTCGCTTTTCCCGCATGCATTATTCTTAATTGTTTATTTCTCTACATCAGACCTGTGGAGCCATTGTGCTAAAAATAGATTACATTACGTCCTTTTTCAATCGCAACGAACATTTTTTGCTTCCCCTCTTGGCATCCTGCTGGCGTAAGTTATTTTCTGCTGCCCTGCCTCATCTTTAAAATGATTTGAAATATTATAAGAAACTTTAAATAGAAAAACGATTTACTTTAAGTTGACAAAGATGAAATGTACTGAGAGAAGTGTAATTCTTATTAATTAAAATTATTTTGCTGCCAGAAGACTGCTGTTTACAAATGCAGATCGTAAAATTCAATCACCCGGAACCGCACATGCTCAAGTCCCCTATCGGAGATTGCGCCCTCTGATGTCGGATTATTTTAGATGACATTTCTCACTACTATGATATTTATCCTTGTATTTTGATGCATGGTCTGAACCATATCGCCTCCAAAAACCGAGTTCAGTTTCAGACCGAATCCGTCGTTCGGTTTTAGTCAGTCTGACAAAATAATCGATGAAACAATGTGGCACAAATTTTCCAGCTGTTAATTTTGCTTTGTGTACTATGTTTTTAACTTCATAAAAACAGCGACTTTCCAAGAAGTCTATATTGGTTCGGAGAATATAAACGCTAAGTAAATACATATAAACTATCACTTGTTTAAAAAAAATACAGAGAAAATTGCATGCTCCTCGGACACGGCACAAAAAAAGTAAATAAACGAAATGAAGATTCCATTTATTTATTCGTGTTCTTTTCCTCATTTTGCTTTGCTCTAAAAAATAGATAAAATATAATCAGAAGAGGAGCTAGAATTTGTCTTATAGCAAAATGTTCGATACAAAAAATAACTTTTTTTCAGTTTTACTTTTTTTTTCAGAATGGTTCATGATGGATGTTTCTTTTTCGGCAGTAAAATAAACTATAACATCTATATTTCGGAAATGGGATTGTGTCTAAACCTGCCTTGATTTATGTAATCCTTAAGTAGAACATTTTTTAATGGCAGCTACAATTAAAGATAAATTGGAAAAGAAGACAGGGATGTATGTAGAAGGAAACATTTAATTCAGAAAAATATGAAAACTGTTTAGGGCTTTGCTCGTCACGTGAAACAGTTTTGTAATGTCCGAAGTGTGAAATCTTTGAAGTATGGGGAAGTGCAGTGTTACCTTTGGGGAAAGCACTGTATGTTTGCAGGGGGGGGGGCGAAAAACATGCGAAAATCAAGTAATAATTCATGTTTTCAAAAATAATCTTCAGAAAACACGAAGAAGTTATGTTTTGATGTTTTCAGAAACACAGCATAACTTCATGCTTTCAGAAGATTAGGAAAAAGAAAATAAGAAGAGTAATAATAAGAATAAAACTTATTCATATTTTTACTCCAAAACTTATCTTCTGTTTTCACTTAAAATGTTTATTCAAACTTTACCAATAATATTATTTAGAAGAAAAGACAACTAAATGTTCATTTTTGAAGATTAAAAAGCTATATGTATACTGAAAAATGGTGGTGGGGGGCGTGTACCATCGTAAATTATCCTTTGTTGGGGTAGGAACCACAATATTAAAAGGTTGAGAACCGCTGGTGCACATGACTTCAGTTAAATATGGATACAGAAGGACTACGCTTCGTGTTTCTGCGAATGATTCTTTCCAAAGTGAAAAATGTCTACCAACGATGGTGGCCAGTAAGACTTAATTTTTACTAGCTACATATAATAATTCAATAAACATATAATAAAGGTTGAAGCAACAATTTAACCCTTCATTGCATAATGATGGATATTGAGTTCCATCTAGTTTCTTTAAAAGACGTTCATTTCACACGTTCACGTTATCGATAGTATATTTGAAACACGTTCACTTGCCGAATTAGAGTACGAGCCGCATTTCTTATGTGGAATTTACATATAAAATATACTTTTTGATTATAATTGGTACATGTTGTGAATAATAACTAGCTCCACATGGCGTATCGCGCGTGCAATGTTGAGCTGAGCGAATTTCGTACAGTTTATCTCTACCTCAAGTTGAATTAACTCTAACGGTCGCTCGCTTAGCTTACGCCACGAGCTCCCTCCAAAACAAAAAATTGTCTGTTGCCATGGAACAGTCGGCACACTCGCTGCTGTCAGTGGCGTAGCCAGGATTTTCTTTCGGGGGGGGGTCCAAAATTTTTCCTTCGAATATCATGTAGTTAAGATGAGCGGGGGGGGGGGGAGTTTGTATTAAAAAATGAGTTTTGACACTAGAAATTAAAAAATACAACAGAAAATATAAAGAAACTTAGGGAGCTTGCTTATTAATGCCAATAAAGAACGCACGCGATGGCTATAATAAACCTATACGAGGAATACCTTGTGTGGAGGTCTTTCTAAAGGTACCTATTATGTATTTATGCTATATTCGAAGAAAACTACACGATATTCGAAGAAAACCACACTTCTAAATCATTTTTATCTTAACTATAAAAATGTTTCTCTACTAGTACAAATATAAAATAATAAAGAATGAAGATATAAATGTGGACAATCCTCAATTAAGATTTTTTGACATAGATAAAATTTATTAAATTTTAACTCATGGTGTAGCCTCAATTGTCCGTATGATTATTTTAATTATTGGTATTTCATACAAAAAAATAAATAAATAAGAACAAATAAGTAAAAAATAATTAAATAAATACATAAAGAAACTTACCTTAGTCTTCTTTTGTGTGATGTTGAATTCTCTCGACAGCAAGAATGTAAAAATTCTATAAAAAGAAATTCGTCTCAAAGCACACGGAGTTCAACCTCTATGCCGAATTCTACTGTCTCGTAGCAAAAGTTTCATTCCTCGGCAGAACACATGCAGTTGTTCTCAAATAATTAGTTTCGCTGATAGCAACATACTCAAGCATACACGACACCAGCGACCAGCGTACGGTGGGTCTTGTAACATATTTGTTAACAGGCATTCAGATTTTGTTGTGTGGATCCTATCCCATACAGATCAAAGAATATACAGATGCTTAAAACTGAGATTGCATCCCAGCATGCCCTGGAGATGCCATTAATCTTATAACTCTTTTGTAAGTTCAGGAAATGATCTGTGAGTGGACAATGTCTAGTCTATTCGAAGGCTCCTGGATGTCTGGTTTATAGTTTGAGCTTTAGTTTAGTCTAGGTGAAAACCGGAATCATTTTTGTTCCAATAAGCTAAGCGGTTCCTTTTCCCGCGGCTTTTGACCTTCTGGTTTCAAAACTGTATTCCGCAGGGAGGGAGGGGTGAAAAGATTATTTCATTCTTAAAAGCGGAAAGAAAAAGTTGTCGTCAAATTTATTTGGGTTTCTTTCTATGATGACTAGTGCCCACCCAGCTCCTCAAAACATCATAATACAACAAATGACAGTGCAGGTAACTGATTGCCCTGTATATGGTGTGTACTGGTTTTTCCCACTAGAGACTAGAGAGTAACTTATCACTGAGAAGTTTCACGGTATATATACCATTTAAGAAAATAGGGATAAGCTCCTTTTTCCTCTGTCTGTCTCTTTCATTTCGGGGGGGTCTGGACCCCCCAAACCCCCCCCTTGGCTACGCCACTGGCTGCTGTGTGGGACATTCAAGTATTGGCAAGATGTGAAGGCGCCCAGCAAGCGCACACACGTTTAAATTACGTATTCCCGATGTCGAAATGTCGAAAATAGGTCGAGGAAAAGTTACAGCAAAAAATAGCGTTTAAAAGAGATCAAACATACATTGTGTTGTCGACGTCTTAAAGAGCCGTTCGATTTTGGTCAGGGAGGCGGCTATCTTCGACTGTTAATGTTGGTCGCCCTCAGGAGGTCTATGATCCGTCAATACATCGCCGATTTTCCGCTTATGGCTTTGGCGGTCTGAGAGACCCCCCCCCCCCCCCAGCCAGCCAAGAAGAAACACGCGATGGAGCATCCAGAAATTTTTTCAGCTTAGTTAATAGTCAGTTGAACGTCGAATAAACAGTGCAGGGGAGACAGAATTTACAGGGTCCTTTCTCACGACCTTTGACATGTCCACCCCAACCGTTTTCTCAGAAAACAGATGCTTTTTTTTTCTTTTTTGTGTGTGTATTCGTTCATGGTTCGCGTGGCTCGTACTTCGCAGTTTTTTATGCAAGGGCAGAACTCGCTCCAGCGTGTAGTCAATGGCTGAGCTCAGCTGCGCTACACAGAACAGTAAAATTTCCATAGTTTTAACTATAAAAGTGGATATTTTTCAAGTATCTCTTGGAATATTTTTCAAGTTCAATGCTAACACGATTTATCGTTAGCTTGGCATATTAATAAGTTTGTCTGGCTCTCTTTAAATTGTGTTGGCCGGTGATGTTATTAAAGTTTATCGGGGTAACTACAAATTTTAATTCCAGCCATCAAAATTTTAGAGGTGAGTTAAGTAATTATTTAACTAATAATTATGTGCTTTGTTTCTTTTATTCATTTTCTTTTTAATTGCTAATTATAAGTCTTCTTATTTGTATTATAGAGTGAAATATAAAGGTACAATTGGCATAAAATCAACTGTTTACCTTAAGCATATGAAATATTTTTTCTCATTATAAGCACAAATTTACTTAATGTAAACTTACTATAACAAAAGTCAACTTATTATTGCATTATGGCATAACTTACAATGAAACAGATTAAAGCACTTTATGCAAAGTTTTTTTTTTTTTTTTTAAATTGTATACTAATATGTGTGCATTTAGTATGTAATTTAAACCTATTTGGAGTAGTGAAATTGAACAAATCAAAGAATTAAGAGAGATAAATAAAAAACTGTTTGTGTAATGAAGTAGACAAAATTTTTCTCGTGGGAGGGTGAGAGGGGGGGGGGATTTGTAGATAGAAAACTTCTTCATATTTTATTACAGGAAAACTATAATAAACTATGGAGATAAAAAAGCAGGCTTATTCGTCTAATAGAAGTGGTTCCTTGACGATTTCGTCGAATCCTGACAGTTTATAAACGTAGTAATTATGCCGGAATTCCAGACATTTAGAGAATATGTCAGTCACACACCATTTACATACGTCGTGAAAGCATGGAAATTCAAACTTCTTGTCGGGTGCACATGCCGTTTAAAAGGAAACACTCTATATTTCTAAATATAATACATTATACTACTAGTTGTTAGCTAATGAAAAGCAATTTTGAATTAAATGATTAGAAATAACAAGTTTTAAATTAACTTCTAATCGTTTAGATAAAGTTATAAAATTTATATTCATAAAAGTTTGAACATATACAAAAATATATTAAAGTTAAAATATAATCTTGATTTTTAATTTAACAGATAAGTAACTCGCACGAACAACTTATGTCACTAATTTACATTTTAAAGGGTTTCCATTTTTTCCCCCGGTACATTTTATTAATCGTTTTGGCTGTATTAGGTATTTTTAATAAAAGGGTGCAAAAAATTATTTAATCTACTCTTATAAACTATCTAAATATTTTTCATATATTGGTTAAAAAGTAATCTTTTTTATATAAAATAAGTAAATTATATTTACTGTTAGTAAAATTGCATTTTAAACTGTATTCCTTACTTAACTAAATTTACTAATATTTTATTTAATTTTTAAGTTACTTTTTCACCATCTTTCACCAATATATGAAGATATTTAGATTGTTTATAACATTGAATTAAACAGCGTACCCACCCCCGCCTTTTATTAAATATACCTACAGTAAAAACAATTCATAAAATGTACCGGGGGAAAAAGTAAACCCTTTAAAATGTAAAATAGAGACATAAGCAAGTTACTGATCAATTAAATTCAAAAAATCAAGATTATATTTTTCTTTGATGTATTTTCTCTGTGTTCAAATTTTGATGAATGTATATTTTACAACTTCATCTAAACGAATAGAAGTTAATTTAAAACTTGTAATTTCTGCACATTTAATTAAAAATTGCTAAAATTTTAAATTAAAAATCGATGCTCCATCGGTTTCTTCTTGGCTGGCTGGGGGGGGGGTGTCTCTCAGGCCGCCCAAGCCATGAGCGGAAAATCGGCGAAGTATTGACGGATCATAGACCTCCTGAGGGCGAACAACATTAACAGTCGAAGATAGCCGCCTCCCTGACCAAAATCGAACGGCGTTTTATAACGTCGACAACAGAATGTATGTTTGATCTCTTTTAAACGCTATTTTTTGCTGTAATTTTTCATAGACCTATTTTCGACATTTCGACATCGGGAATACGTAATTTAAACGTGTGTGCGCTTGCTGGGAAGGAACTCGGCTTCTTCTTCTTCTTTTTTTTCGGTGATTATTCCTCGTTGGTATGTCCGGTTTCGGATTTTCTTTTTTTAAGTGATCAGCATCGTAACCTTGACCAATGTCATAGGTTCAATGAGCGCATGGAGCCAGTCATTGAGAAATAGAATAATTCTTCTAATATATCTATTTTAAGTTAATGACAGCCATAGATATAGGAATGTCTAGATTGAGCATAGCGAGACAAAACTTGTGGCCTCCAAACGGTAGCCATTGTAGTGGCAGCGCATGCGCAGAATGGCAGTAACTTAAATTATAATGGTATTTTCAATTATTTTAGAATGATCTGTATTTTAAAAAGAACTCGCATCGATTGTCATACCTTATAAAGTGGCAGTATCAAAGTGACAGATAAGATCAGAAAATGATAAAGACATCCTCAAAGAAAGAAAATAAAAAGAAATCCAAGAGATTGCCAAGAATAAAATGAGTTTAATTGTCGATTTCCTAAAACCCAGATTTGGAAGTACAAATGATGGGAATACTAATTGCAGATTTTTTTTTTTTTTTTTTTTTTTTTTTTTTTTTTTAACAGATCCAGAATAGGAATGGGCGCGAGACGATCTTTTGCGAGACTAGACAGAGATTTACAGATTTTTTGCGAGACGAGACACACATTTTTAACATTACGGTATAGGGATTTTGCGAGACGAGACAAAGCTTTTAGGCTGTTTTGTGAGACGCCAGACGCCTATTCGTCTCGCGTCCATCCCTAATCCAGAACGAGCAGCTAGGATAACAGGCATTGATTTCAACCTCATGCATCATTGTACAGCAAAAGTAGAAACTATATCTACTGGTCATAAAATTAAGGTTGAAAATTTTTAAAAAATGCCATAGAAACTGTCTAGCTTTACGTCCCGTTATATTCACGACATCCAATGACCCCAACAGTGTACTAGATTCTTCTTCATGGCACCAATAGAAAATGCTTTGCTTCTAGTAGGTCAACCCTCTGAAGAATCTGCTGCAGTGAGAAACAAATATTTTCGTCTTATTACTTAAACTACCCATCAGTATATTCCGTTTTTGTACCCATCAGTACCCATCAGTATATTCCGTTCCTATGCATCCAATTGGGAACCCTTCGAAAATTGTTTACAATATTTTTTCCGTCATTTAAATGGCTAATATTCTTTTACTGACGCATTAGAAGACAAACTATGCAAAAAGACTACTTTAAAATATGCCTGGATCTCCATTCTGTCTGTAAAAGGTTAACGAACACCATTCTTAACAGATTGTTACGAAATTCCCATCATACTTTAACGGGCACGACATAAATACCCAAGAAGGCGGCGGGTCCATTTTAAAAGAGACTATGGGGATGCTAGTTCCAGGTGGACCTCTTAACCCATTTGTGGCCAGATATTTTTGCGATTTCCTCCTATTTTTGTTAATACCAGCAATAATAGGTAAAATTTCTGATGCCAACTTCTTGAACAAGGGATGATTCGTTTTAAAATCGATCCTTATGTATAAAAACTGAAATGCCAATATCCTACTTGGCCATGTTAAAATATTTTGTGGAGTTGAGGTTCGATACTCGTGAATAAGGGCTAGGAAAAATAAATAACGTTTTCGACTGATAGCGGAAATGCCGTCCCAAAAAAGGGACACTAGGCATAAATGCGTTAATAAAGACGAGAATTTTCAGGACAGTCCGAACTGTCGTCTGATGGTGAACCCTGCGTATAAGCATCATCTAGTTAGTAATTATGTACATAAAAGGAGCTATTTTCGTTTTATTTATTATTAATTAAAATAAACATTTTAAAAATATTTTATAGTGCTCAAGTTTATAATTTCAAATTTTAAAATACATTCAAATCATGTCTATAGTACTTTAAACCTGATAAATAAACAGCGAAATATGCTTATAAACATAAGCGAGATATTTTAAACATAAAAAAAAAGTTTTGGCAGCCTAAATAGGACAAATACTCCACTGTGAGAGCATTAGATTGAAAGCCGCGCGGTAGACCAGAATCTTTTACCCTTATACTTCAGCCATCTGCAAATGATGGTTAATCTCATACACTCGGTCATTCATCCGCTAAGAGCAATGGAATAAACTTCAATTCTTCATGTATCAAAAATCAAAGTATTTAACCCATTTATGCCTAGTGTCCTTTTTTTGGGACGGCATTTTCACTATTACTCGAAAACGCTATTTATTTTTCCTAGCCTTTATTCATGAGTATTGAGCCTCAACTCTACAAAATATTTTAACATAACCAAGTAGGATGTTGATATTTCGATTTTTATGCATAATGATTTTAAAAGAAATTATCCCTTGTTCAAGAAGTTGACATCAGAAATTTATCTATTATTTCTGTTATCAGTAAAAATCGAAGAAAGTCGCAAAAATATCCAGGCACAAATGGGTTAAGAAGGTAAGTGCATTATAATGACTTCCTTGTCGTTTAATTATACATACAAATATATAAATAAAACGAATGCCATCGAAAATTCAAAAGATAAAGAATGTTTTAAAATTTTTCATGCATAAAAGTTCACCTTACTAATTATCTTATATTTTACAGATTAAAAATGATTTGATAAACAAGCTAAGCGTATTACACAGAGAGTGGGGAGCGAGACAGCCAATGATTAGTAGTAAAAGCAATTTTGAGCAACTAATGAGTTTGTGAATTTATTTTCTTGTAATCAGAAAATATTAATATCGTATCAGTCTGTGGAACGACTGATATTAAAGTCAGGTACTGTAAAACCACCTCAATTAGAAGTAGAGGGATTTTAGCCATTCTGAGTTGAGATATACTTATCTTAAAAATAAAATACTTGTAGATTTTATAAGAAGTAGCTGAAAATATTATTGCAATGCGATTTTCCAAAGGATAAAAGAAGTTAGGGAAACAACACTACCAAAATGCCTTGAAGTTATCATTTGGAAATGCAAACTTTTAAACAGTCTTAAAATTTTTCAAAGCAATTTCTTACAGAGTGGTAAAGTGTTGTGATTTCTGATTTTTGTCTCTTGGTTTGCCCAAAATTAAAAATTAAGCGCAGTTTAAGAATATGAACTGCAGATGCGTATCTTCTGGGAAAACCAACAAAAATTCCCTGTTAGTAAAATACGTTAATTAGGTGATTCTTTGCAAGTCTGTACAGCAATTCTTTACAAATTTTCACCTTTTCATCGTAGAAAGGTTCAGATGGGAAAATAAACCACTTTTGAGTGGCTCTGGAAGAGAAAAAAAATCACATTCGAAGATCACGTTTATAAACTTAACAAATTACGAAAAAAGAAGCAATGGTTGCATAATAGTATATAATACTACTATTATTGTTATTGTTGGTACCGTATAGTCCCTTACCAACTTTGATTAAACAAATCTCTGAGCATTTTTATGATGAAATTTTGTGCATCTCCTAATTATTGTACAGAGCACATTTTACTAACTAGGAATTTTTTTTTTTGCGTGAGGGCCATGTAACGATGATATTTGATAACGGGAGTCATGCCATCCTAATGGCCTTATCACACTAAAGGGAAAATCAGAGCAACTTTCGCGCTGGACCAACTTTTCCGACGGACTTGAAGGCGTGGTTACCTTTAAGGGTTGCAAAAGTAAACAAACACTCTCCGACTCCAAATAGTCATCGCAGCGCTGATTTGGCGTGCAAGTTCTTATTTTACTTATCGTGCGTTGGTATATTTACATCGGATCGGCAGCAATCTCTAATTCCAAAGTCCACTTGAACGCGGCCATAATTTTATTTACACGTGATTCTGACATCGAGCCCGCTTTGCATCGAGCCAAGCTTCGAACATAGTAGTAGACGCCATTGCTTGAAATTGCTTATGGCGTAGCAGGAAGAAGTACTCTGATTGGCCGAAATTTCGTCCGACTCGGTTTTTTTCCTTCGGAAAGGAAAAAGTTGGAGTTTGCGGTCGTCAAGGTAACGGCGGAGAAAATCGGCCAGAAACTTGATTTGCAAGGAAAGTTGGTCGGATTTTTCTGAGTGTGATAACCCTATAAAGGAGTTGAATCGGTGACCGACGGTGGCGAGATAGGCGGACATTTTCTAATCCGAATGCAGGGGCAGAAGATGTCATTTCGTCTGAACGTTGACTTCCGATTGTCCGAGATGATTCCTTACGCCGTTTGCTAAGCCACCACCAGAAAAATGCAACATAAGTGCCTGGGTAGGCACCAATTTATGTAATGATGTTAATTGCTTAAGGTATTTTAAATTATTAAATTACGTTGTTGTGGTTGGAAATCCAGGTTCGATACACTTAGTTACAATAAAAAGAAATTTGAGTACTTAAACTATTTTATTTAAAAGATACTATTGAAATATAAACTTATTACAACGGACGGTCGGTGGTGGTGGCTCAGCGAATTAAAACTACGTCCTATATGGACAGTGAAATTAAGATGGAATGAATTAAAAATTACGCCAGCAGAGAATTACATATTGGCGAGAAAAACCACTTGGTTGAGATCAATAACGCCCATTCCAGAGCAAACTTAAAACTTAATTCGATAAAATTAAAATGACGGAATCGCGAGCAAATAATTTTAAAGAAGAGGCAGGGCAACAGAATTAAATTACGCCAGCAGGACGCTAAGAGGGGAAGCAAAAATGTAAGTCGCGATTGGAAACGGAGGTGATGTAATCTATTTTTAACTCAGAACGACGTCACCAGGTATGATGTAGAAAAATAAACAATTAAGAATAATGCATATGGCAAAAGCGAATATACAGATTTAAAAGCCGAAATGGCAGAAGAATGAGAACAGAAAAGATATAGAATTCAAGATTTCAGTATCGATTAAATTAAAGAAAGCCAAATTAAATTATTATTAAAATTAGATATGTGATCTCCATCACAGGCCACGTGAAAATTTAAATTTGGCAATTAATTAAATTTAATATCCTGAAAATTTTAATCGACACCATACATTTTTGTACTTCGTTTTACGTGACTTTTTAATTATTGTACATGTCTATGAGCAATATTTAAGGTGTAAAAGCTTAATTCAGTGTTTTTCAGACACCCTGTATATTGTAATGCAGTTGAATCATACATTCATACTGAAAACCTACACTTTCAAGCAGCAAAAATATATATTTTTCTTTCTTTTGCAGAAAAATACCAGAAAATTAATGTTAAATTTCATAAATTTTTCACGAAAACAAACCAACAAACACAAAAAGGAAATACTTAAAGAGGTTTAGTTCCCTTTACCTTTTAACTGATGATTTTTATTCAGTTAACGCAAAGTTTATTTCTCCTTTCATGTATTTTTCTCCTAGAAATTCTTCGGTTTGAGTGAAATACCACCAAAATCTACAACCCAAGGGATCTCATTTGAAAGCTTATAAAGTTTGCTTTTAATTTTTTCCCAGCTTTACGGAATAGTTTAGTGCACATAAGTCAGCTAAAAATGGAAGTTGAATTGCGGGGAATTTTTAAGACATTTTGATCATAGTTTTTATTAAATTGGAGGTTTTTTTCTTTCTCTTTCATCTGCATCTTTTATTTGGTAGTTCCTAGAGTTTATGTATAAAGCAAACTTTTTGTTTTTTAAGGTTAAAATAATACAAAATCACATTATTGTTTGTAAAAAGTGTGTAATAAAGTGCGTGAATTGATAAAGTCTATTGTTTCAAAAGATTCTTTGGGTTTGTCACCACTTTGTCATGGAATTTTACCATCCATTTTGATTTTTGTAAGGGTTTTTTAATGCCTTTTATATAATAGATGGAAGTTGTTCATTTTTCTTCATAAAAGAAAGTCGACACGAAAAATGACAAGAAAAATGAGACAAATGAAAAGAAATGACGCCTTTTCTTTTCCTACACAGTTTTTCTTTTAACCCTTTGAGGCGCAACCCTTTCTCAATGCTGAAAAGAGGGGAGCCGTTGCCATCGCTCTACTTTACTACCAGCAAGATGGCGGACGATCGAAACGTTCATCGCGTGCCACAGATCTAGAGAGACCCTTTTTTACGACAGCTGGCTGTGCCGCAGAGCCAGCTGTCGCCAAAAAAGGGTCTCTCGATCTGTGGCACGCGATGAACGTTTCGATCGTCCGCCATCTTGCTGGTAGTTAAGTTGAGCGATGGCAACGGCTGCCCTTTATTTCAGCATTGGGCAATCTATCCAGCTGTTTTCGCATTCTTCCCTTTTTCAGCAGGTGTCAGTGCTGTTAAAAGTAATCGTGACCATTTTTTTACGGGAAATGACGTGCTAAAAAGTAAACGATTCTCGTGGAGCTATGTTACCCGCAACTATTTTTATAGAAATCAAATCTATTCTTCGTGACTGGCGACAGTCAAAACTTGAGAGTTTGGTGTTCCCAGAGCGGGAATACTGCGCGTTAAAGGGCTAACCACTTGCAAGATACGCCCGAACTCAGTTCGGGCAATTATAACATGTTCTCAAATATATTCCACAGGTTAGGGGCTAAATTTCAGATTACATTCGTACATTCTATGCATGTAACGCGCGGTTAAGACATGTGCATTATATTTGTACTTATTTCCGTCTATAGACAGGGTGATTACATAGAACTCCTGTTAAAAAAAAGGGTGATAGAGGGATCTAAGATGGCTTAGAAACACATAGCAAAGTAGGATCGGAAACGTCCTCTTAATGCACTGTTTAATAATCTTTCTGAATTATGGTGAACTTTCCGAGCATGGTTCTTCAAAAGCTTATGTGAAAGTAATAAACAGAAATTGTATATGGTGTATTCTCCAACAAAAGTATGCTATTTATTTCATTATTATTAAAATTATTCATATAAAAAATGTTCTTTTTTGGTACAAGTTCGAACAGTTAAATGCAATAAAATATAGGTTCCCGAGACGTGCTCTACCGACAGATCATTTTTGTACAGAAATGCCCTGTTGGTTCATGATAGCCCTCTAAAAGTATTGTCATCGTCGAATTCGAGGAGAAATTAAAGATCTATTCATTGATAGATTTCACAATATCCAGTAATTAGAATGCTTTTGCATCCAGAAGTTAGAACATTGTCCTATTAGGGAGCACCATTATGAGTGGCTAGATGGCGCCGCGGCTGACATTTTGAGAAGCATAGTCTAAACCTAAAGGGTCGTATACAACCGACACTCGGGAGCTCTTAACACTAGGTGTGGCTAGACGGCGCTGTTACTGACATTTTGAAAAAGATGGTCTAATGAGTTGAATACAGTCGAAGATCGTTTTTGTATCCCCGAACTCAAAGGGACCTTTTAAATAGTCCATACAATCGAGAAGCCTGATGGATGGAAGATATAATATAAGAGTGTATTCGAGACCACTCACTAATTCGTAAAATCGCAAGTGTTCATAAAAACGAGCGTCGACTGTATGTTCTATAAAATACTGACGCTGATTTGTCTTATCTGCCGTTAATTACGGCTATTAGATAGACGAGCTGGCACAAACTGCCATTTTTGTGCTGTATTGTCAAGTATGTCGTCTGGCCACTCCACAGAGTATTCATAGAGCTTAGGGGGGCGCCACATTCGTAGTGTAAATCCATTTAAAAAGCGCCAAAATAAGCGTTCACTACGCCAAGGTGGAATGCTGGCGAAATCTCGCTGTACTCAAAAAATGGCGACTTGCTCTGAACTATATATCTAGAGGCTCTACCACAAAACATTACTGTCCTGGTAAATAATCATTTACTTGTCGGGGGAGGGGGGGAGACCATTTTTATTCACTGCATTAATGTGTAACGCCACCAATGTGCGAAGGTTGGAAATAAACCTGTACTCCTAACATATTTAACATGAAGTGGGAGGATCTATTAAGGTAGGAGGGAATACGCTTTAGTGGCCAAATTCGCGAGTTTTTTTTTGTTTCTTTTAGGGTGCCATATTTTGTGCTTGATTCCAAATTAGATCACCCTCGTTAAGTATACTTTATAACTGTTATCATTAAAACTGCTGTTATTGTTACATAAAAATTTTATTTTGCATCGTAACCATTTCGGCACTTTATCGGCCATTCACTTGGCGACTGTGCCTATGATGATGTTTCCTACGATAGACCTAACGGCCAATCTTCACACCACCTGGGCACTCACTAACGCCTAACGTTCAGATTAGTAGAGTCATGTGACTAGCAACTCGATGACAGATTGGTCTTGCAACGACTCATGACCAATTAATAATCGAGTGGATAAGTCAGCTGACCGTAGCAAACCCCAGAGACGTCATTGAGTTTCCAGGCCGGTATGAGGATTGGCCGCGGACAGACCCAGAGGGGGCAGAAACCAAAGAGATATGAATACCAGGAGGTGGCATTAGCTATCTTCAGCATTGGACGAAATGAAGTAACTGAGTTGGTCAAAGTATGGCGGAACAATTAGTTTTGAGAGTTTTGATTGGAGCGGATCCAAAAGAGCCGCGTCTGAAGGAATCGGTCCTTCAGAGGACCGAATCCTTAAAAGGACCGACTTTATCCATCACTAGACTATACTTCCATTTACTTGGTACGAGGTAGTAAACGTTGTTAAAATTAACACAATTTCAAGAAATATTAAAATTGTTGGTACAATTGAAGGGAGACATTGGAACTATCACCATGAAATAACAATGTTTTGGTCGCAGCAATATGGCGGCTCGGTTACAGTTTCGGCTTCACTATCCGATAAGTAATGCCATCTCCTGGTATTCATATCTCTATGGCAGAAACGGCGGGGACGCAACAACACCTAATTTGACTCAATAATTTGACCCCCCAGAGGGGAAGAAACCATATATTTAGGAATACCTAGATTGCTCATCCAATGTTCCTAATCGTGTGTTTTTTGTTGCCAAAAACGCACCCCATTTCTGCCACTACCATGGCTGCCGTCGATCTAAAATAGAACATTCGTTGCAATACTTCAGAAAACTAATAAGCTCGAGGGAAAATATTTCGATACGAGTACTTTTTAAAATACAGATCGTTCTAAAATGATTGAAAATACCATTATAATTTGAGTTTCTGCGCATGCGCATGCCACTATGATGGCTACCATTTGGAGGCAACAAGTTCTCTCTCGTTATGCTCAATCTAGAGATTCCTATATCTATGGAAGAAACAGTGGGGACGCAACACCTACCTTTTCTCCTCTTCTATCCTGTGTAGGAACATGTCGTCTTTCCATCCCATGGTGGGCGCGAACGACACGATGGCGGCCACTATCCACACCAGGAAGATCATGACCCCGATCCTCCGGCCGCTCCTCTGGTGGACGTAGTCGATGTTCGTCACCGCCCAGAACCGGTCCAGGGCGATGGCCACCAGGTGCAGTATGGAGGCGGTGCAGCAGAGGACGTCGGCCGAGGTCCACACCTCGCACAGCTCCGAGCTCAGGATCCAGTTCTGGTCCATGAGCTCGTACAGCGCCCCCAGCGGCATGACCAGGCAGGCGACCATGAAGTCGGCGAACGACAGCGAGAAGACGAGGTAGTTGCCGACCGTCTGCAGGTTCCGCTCCCTGCAGATGGCGGCCATGACGAAGGCGTTGCCGATGATGGTGACGACGATGAGGAGTCCCAGGGATATGGACAGGGGCAGGAGGGTCGCGAGGGGAACTTCGTCGAAGGGGAATGTCGTCGACACCTTGTTGCGTGTGAAACTCGACAGGGGGTCGTCCGTGTCGGAGGAAATGGTCTTCGGCAGTCTGATGCCGTCCAGGTGGTAGAGCTCGTCCGAAGAGTTCGTGGTCGAGTTGAAAAGATAAAATGTCTCGTTGAAAAGGTCATCCATTTTTTCTTTTCGTGTCTTGAAAAGTCTTTTGTTCCAGCGAGTTGACAGTTGGAGTTGATACACCGAGGTGATAGAACTCATCAAAATATCTCGTCGAGATCACTCATTTTTTCTTTTCGTTTCTTGAAAAGTCTTTGTTCCAGCGAGTTGACAGTTGGAGTTGATACACCGAGGTGATAGAACTCATCAAAATATCTCGTCGAGATCACTCATTTTTTCTTTTCGTGTCTTGAAAAGTCTTTGTTCCAGCGAGTTGACAGTTGGAGTTGGTACACCGAGGTGATAGAACTCATCAAAATATCTCGTCGAGATCACTCATTTTTTTTATCTTTTCATTTCTCGAAAAGATTCTAACCCTGCTCTTTTAGATAAGACTATCCAAAAATACCCACTCTCTTAATTGTTTACGGTGAATGAAAATTTATGTGAACAGGGATTTGATAGTTTTTCTCGGTTTATTGTAGAAGAGGAATACATTCATAAAATCTGCGAATTCTCACAGACATGTTTAATTTACGCTTTTAAAAATTTATTCCTAATGTTCCATTATATATCTTTCGAATAGAATCTATTCGAATGGATTATCAGTTTAATGTGTTTAATATCTTGGTTGCATATGTACGGTTAAACCAATTAATATAAATATATTTTAAGTACCTTGCTTGCTTAACTCATGTGTATATAATGTTCTAAATTAAGCTACTCGTTAATTTGGAGTCTGGTATATCTTTCAATAAATAAATATTTAATTGTTGAAGCATCCATAACGTAATAATTCAGTCTTAACGATAATTTATTCTTAATACCCGCACAATACGATCACGAATTGAGATTAATAGAGTATTCCAAACATTTATCCAATAAAATATTTTAAACTCGTATGGTATATTTGTGCTTTTCTTTAATATTCTGTAGGCGATCAATTCTTTCTTTCGCAGTTTTCAGGTACTTTCCCGAGTTGCGTAACATATCCACAGTGTCTACTTTTGAAGAGAATGTTCTAGAAGCTGTTCTCTGTATAACTTCATACTCTTGACACAGACACACCGGCTTGTTCTATTCTTTTGCGATTTTCCTTAAGTATGTTCTTTTAATAATTCTCGAAGAAATACGAAAAATTCCATTGTGCCTTTTCCGCGAGAGAATCGAGATATTTTTAGACAAGAATGGTAACTTGTTTATTCCAGAAGATGCGATATCGAAGTTTTTAACAAGAGGAGCATCTCACACTTTCTCCTTTTATATATATATTTCTGGGGAAAAGGGATTTCTCGTAAGAGCCTATGGAATATTCCTTACTTTTTTTTATAATTTTATTGGAGATTCTGTCGCCGGTGGGTTAAAGAAAAAGAAATTATTCTTCGCATTCTCAAATACGCCTAATAAAACTTCTGTAAAAAGCGCAGAATTCGTCTTTTCATTCTTCCCGTGTCTCTGCAGAATTTGTAATTTTCATAATATATCCGTTCTTTAAGGAGAGAATTACAAATTAAGTTTTAGAAAAAAGGGCTATTGTAAAACGCGAGATATCGGAGACGATTGTGTAAGGAATAAAAAATGCAATTTATTTCTTATTACGTTACATAAAGAGAAAGCGTTTTTATTTTTTATTATTTTTATTTTGTTACCGAATTCAATTCATCTCACGATCGGCAAGTCTGTTGCCGGTTCAAAAACAATATGTTGCCGTCTTATTCATAGATGTATCAGTTTATTTTTTTTGGGTATGAGAAAGAGCGGTTCTTATATGAGGATTTATTTTCCAACGAACGTCGAAAAGTATTTGATTATGAGAAATATGTAACTCCTGGTATGTAATCTCATAGCTGGCACTGCGTCTTTTTGAGAGTCAGTTCTTCTTGCCTTTGCACAATCTGAAAAGAGAAAAAAAAAAGTGGAAACTGTCAGCTTAGAATTTACTAAAATAATATTAAAGGAACTGTATAGTTTTAAGTTTTGTCGTTTTATTAAGAATTTGACCGCGTCACACTTTAAAAAATGCTGTTTGCCGGTCGTTTGATCTCAGAAAATTCATGTAAAATAAGTGCTACTTTTATTTTTAACGGGCGGGTTTTTGCCGATAATACATTCGCCACTACAACAGCTCGAAGTCATTCATCATTCTATTACGGAGGTACCCAATGGACGACCAACATTACCATCTATGAAGGTACTGACGAGTTAACATGCAAACCCAAGCCGGGAATCGAACCTGAGCCCAAAGCCTGATAGAATAGTTCCTTAGCCACTACATCGCCTGGGTGGCGTAAACTAATTATGCCAGATACTTCAAAACGTTTCGGATGTCTCTTCATAAACTGTACTATACACTGTAATAAGCAATAGAAAAGCATCTGTTATGAAACTTTCAGAAAACATTCTTCAAAGTCTTAAATTTAGAAAAAATACGTGTCAATCTTTGAAAAATGTTGCCGTGTAATTCAAGCTTAAGAATTTTTTATTGAAAATTCATAAAAAGCGAGGTTTTTAGCTAGAGTCTTTAATGCATATGATGGAAAATCATCCTGAATTTTTTTCGAGTCACTGGCACAATTAGTTTATTTTAATTTACGTACCAGCACCTTGCAGCACGCTTCGCTTTTTCGAACTATAGTCTTACCACATTATAAGAACATTTAACACATTAGAATAGAAAACTTTACACGCATTTTAATTGATATGACCATTAAAATAGCGTGTGGTGGGAGTTGAAATGAAACCTGAGATTAACTAAATGCATCCAGGAATCAACTGCAAACTTCTTTGATTGTAGGTATTTAACACTCGGGTATATTTGACGACTGGGTTGTATCATGCACTTCGGAGACGCTTGTGTTCCGTCATTCAAAATAGGACAAATTAAGCACGAGCATTCTTGCTCACAGCCAGAATAATTTATAAGTGTTAGGAGGACGTTTCTTCACTTCAGGGTTGAGTATTTAGCCAATTTTTGACTAGATCTGGCCATAATATCCGTTCCAAACGCGAGAATATTTTCAAATAAATCCGTACCCAAGGTTTTAAAATAGTTCATAAAATGTCTGTCAATTGAAATCACTTTTACCTGTTTTTGAGGAAAAAGAATTTGATACTATTAAGTACTGGCTAGAAATAATATAGTAAAATGATTCTTTGACGGAATAAAGATAATAGGATTTATCCAGAACAGCAAACCATTAATGAATTTCTAACTACGAAAACGCAGTGTAATTATTATTCAATGCATCTGTTTTCTTGTGTACAACCTCAGCGCAATTAACTATCCATGCATTGATCGCGTGTTTATCGGATGACTTTTGCTATTAGCAGGAACTTTTTGGCAATCAACATGAGATATTCTCATTAACACAATCAGAAATGAAACAACATACGGAGAGGATCGACCTGCATTAACAATGAATAATTTATAAAATTTAGCGACTTATGGCAGACAAATATTTTGATTGTAACCAGTTTTCAGGTGTGCAGGATTTGTTTAACATTTTGAAGCGGAAGTATTTTCACGTCAGTATAGAAGGCCAACTGTATAGACAGCCCGACGCTGAAAAAGTGCAGACGTTGCCATTGATATATTTAACTACAAACAACATAGCGAATCGCCATTTGGCAATCGAATCACCCATCTGGCGCCAGAAAGCTGAAGAAGTTTACTGACACAGCTGTCGGTGCAACCGCGTAAACATTTTGTATTTGAAACTGAGCTACAATATGTCAGTAGAACTGACAGTTAGCGATTTCTTGCCAAATATAAGATATGTCACGAAGCTAGGTTTAGTTTTGTATATCCGTTATATTATTTTCAACACATGTAACGAGATTTCGTCTAAACCCGCTAAATGTGGTGACAACGGAATTTTGGACATGACCCAAACAATTGTTTTCTATAGACTTTAATTAGAGTGGGGTTCATTGTCCACAGGGGCACGTTTTCCTGCTCTCGATTTAGTTTCGAAATGATCCGATAGAAGACACAGGGGCAAAAACTGGCTGACGTAGCAGCACTGCATATATTATCTATGAAAGTTTTAGTTCAATAGCTGCTGTCACACTGTCGGAAGAGCTGTTCTATTCATTTTTCGGGGCGTATACATTTTCAGGTGTTTATTGAGACTTAAAATAAATGTAACAGTATTAAACTTAGTGTTTTGAGATTACATCTACTAAAAAAAGGCTCCTTTCTTTACGTAACTATGCGTTTGTTTTGTAAATGATTTATAACAATACTCGTCGAAGTCGTTTCAAATTTCCAATATGGCGAAGGGACAGGTTTTCCAACAGCATAATGGACACATATTCCGAGACGTGCTTCGTTGGAATAATTTCCCCGGCTTAAGTAAGCTTCTTATTGTATCAAAAATGTACTTATTGTGTAATAAAATCGGCTAAATAACCATTTATGAAGTTTTGTTCAGATTGACTCGCAACCATAAAAAGATCGACTTAAGCTCGTACACGATAACAAATTCCATTGTAGTAAAAGCCAGGGAGAGGTGCAATACGAGAAAAGCTCCCATGGATTTCAATATTGCCATAGGACTCTGAACAGTTACTGGACGAAATGCTGTTCCTCAAGAAAAGCGTCCCTCCTACATTAAAGAAATTTGTCCTACAACAGAGGAAGGTAGGTCTTTTGGAAATGCGCCTCCTAGGAAGAAAACGCGGCGTGGAAAGGAAAAAAGGTAATCAGCTATTCTCCCTATTCCTGACTGATTCTCCCTTAAAAATCAGTTGGAAATAGAAAACAATTAATCTAAATTAATAAATGAACAGCAAAAGGAATTACATGAAAGGAGAGAGAAAAAACGAAATACAATCCCGGCCAGGTAGCTGTTTGGATCTTCGTATTCAAACGTGTAAAAGTCCTAAAACAAGTACAGAAAGCTTAAATTCAAGTGATGAAGGAGATGAAAGTTGTTTATGTATTTGTTGTTTTGAACCTTAAAGCCAAATCTAAGGCGAAAGAGAAGTGGGCGAGAAAGTATAAGGGGTGATCCAATGAAAAGGTACGAAACGTCGTAACAACCTAACCGTTAACATATTTGCTCATGCAGCTATGAGAGCACGTAGCGAGACATCTAGGAATGTGATTGGAGCCTTTTGTGTGGATAGGAACATGCGGGGGCCCGCAGGAGCTCTTGTAAAAAGCACCCTCCTACGTCCAATGGACGGGGCAGTGCGTGTGAGGACAGGATGGCGTTCACATTGCAAAATTCGACGACTGAGGAACATCGAGGCGTTATCCGATTTCTGACACTGGAAGGTGTTAAACCGTCCACTATTCATAGCCGGATGAGGACCGTATACAGGGAAGGCTGTGTGTCCCGCAAGTCAATGAGAAAATGGAGTGTCCATTTTCGCCAAGGAACTGGCCAAGTTCAGGGGGGGAACAGATTGATCATCCGCCCTACAGTCCGGACATGTCGCCCTGCGATTTCCATGTGTTGGGTCCCCTGAAGAAACACCTGAAAGGGAAGCGCTTCAACTCGAGCGACGCTGTGACGGACTGGGTCTCGCCACGGCCACAGGAATTCTGGGAACAAGGAATCCTGCGGCTTGTTTATCAGTGGGATCGTTGTGCTCAGGAATAGGGTGCATATTTTGAATAAAGTCTACATTTGTACCCACCGTGTCGTTTCGTACCTTTTCATTTGATCACCCCTTGTACATGAATGGGTACACGATGTATTGCACCAAAGAGCATATTACGTTTTCTGTTTGCGTTCACTCTGATTCAGACAGTGACATTTTTTGTTTAAAAAAAAGTGTCTAAAATAATTAACTGACAATTCTTGTAAAATGAGTGGCATTTTTTTTCAATATCAGATTACTTTTTTTATTACTCTATTACTATCTTACCTACTTATATTTTTTGTTTACAATAAAAAACACACATTTAGTAATAAATATAATTTTTTTTACCCGTTTTACCATTTAAAGCATAGTGGGTAAATTTACCCCTGTACACGTTTAGAAGGTTGGTCAACTTGTTCCATAGAGGGGGCACATTTTCTAACTTAACATGATCAGACCTAACCACTTTCTGCCAAAAACTATATTTTTTGAAAAATAATTGCGGTAATTTGTATTGGGTTGGCAACAAATTAATTGCGTTTTCGTGTATAAAATTCAAGCAAATAAGTTTTCAACAAGTTTTTAATTACAGGTAAGCTGTGCCTGAACATACGATTCATATTTGTTGCATTTTAAAGTAAGAATTTCACTGGCAGTATTTTTTTTCGTCCATAAAAGATGGCCACCCTCCCCTTTTTTCGCTTCTATCCTCCTTAGAGGACACTATTAAAAATGTCCTGAAATTAATTTTTAGGTATGCGTGACTGCTGTATTTTACAGAAAGAATTTCACGGATATCTCTATTTTTATTTGAGATCACGCGGGATATGTGAAAAGAACTTTTTGGCCCCTTACCCCCCCCCCCCCCCCTAAGATTACGAATTTTGGAAAATGCTCTCTGATCTAGCACCTATGTTGAAGAACTCACGTACGTGCCAAATTTCGCCTAATTAACTTTAGTAGTTTTGGCCAGGCGAAATATTGACATACGGAAAAACGCAATTACTTAGTTGCCAACCCAATAGATAGAGGTATGGGAAACACTAGGTCATCCAAAATGAATATAGCGATTACAAACGGGTATTTAATGAAGAAGAATTTATCGATAAGATTAACACATAATGTAGACGGAACTTCAAAATTTTGCATACATACGTCATAGATGTTGTATGTGATTTCCCTTGGTCACACGAAGACAACATTTAGGCGGTAGTTCCATTTCACGCCATACATTCTGAATCATTTGTGCAGTCACCGACGCAAGCGCATTACAAATGCGTACTTTCAACTATTTTGAGCATGGGAAGCACAAACTTGTCTCCCACATAACCCCATAGATAGAAATCGCAGGGTGTCAAGTCCGGAGACCTCGGCGGCCAAGAGCAGAATACATCGTCGGCATCTCCACTTCGATCGATCCAGCGCTTTGGAAGTTGTATGTTTAAAAATGTGCGAACACTATCGAAGAACTCAAAGTACGCATTCGTAATGCGCGTCGCTGACGGCACATATGGTTCAGAATGTATTCCGTGAAAAGGACTACCGCCAAGATGTTATCCGTGTGACCAAGGGAAGTCACATAGAATATAGATGACGTATGTATACAAACTTTTGAAGCTCCGACTACATTATGTGTTAATCTTATCGATAAGACATTTTTCATTAAACAGTTATAGCCGTTGGTAATCGCTCTACTCTTTTTGAATTGCCCTGTATAATAATATCCTGCTTAACACAAAACTGATGAAAGTAAAAAATACGAAAAAGTCGGAAAACTTGCCCCCTAATGTACTGAAGCTGGCCATAGACTTTCATGCATTGAAACTCTTTTCGGTGGGAATAAGAACAAACTACTCATTAAAAGATCAGTGCACTACTGGACGTTACAACAGCCTTAAATATAAAATTGCAACATGCTATGACGAATCGTTTTTAAGTTGTACATATTACACACATGCATTCATGCGTTCAAGTGTACATACGTAAAGGCGATACACCAAAACTATTCAAAATGTATTTACGATTGATATAGACGGATCATACATACATACGTAGAGACATCATGCAGAATGCAATTTAGAGATCGGCCAAAATTGATACTCTCGTCAAAAACTGAATGCCAAAATTGTTCGCAATTATAACACTTCTCTTATTTCGTAAGGAGTACCTTACGAAAACGCGTTACGTAACACCTTACGTAAACACCTTACGTAAAAAGCGTTAAGCGTTGTTTTTTACGCAGTTGTTGTAAGCAGTAAAAAACAAAGAACGTTCACTCCTTTCCTCGACTAACCAGCTCATGACTTTATTTCCTTATTATTATTATTTTTTTAAACCCTTTGAGGCACAACCCTTTCCCAATGCTGAAAAAAGGGCAGCCGTTGCCATCGCTCGACTTAACTGCCAGCAAGATGGCGGACGATCGAAACGTTCATCGCGGGCCACAGATCTAGAGACCCTTTTTTGACGACAGCTGCGTCAAAAAAGGGTCTCTAGATCTGTGGCACGCGATGAACGTTTCGATCGTCCGCCCTCTTGCTGGTCGTTAAGTCGAACGATGGCAACGGCTGCCCTTTTTTCGGGATTGGGCAATCTATCGAGCTGTTCTCGCATTCTTCCATTTTTCAACAGATGTCAGTGCTGTTAAAAAGAATCGTGACCATTTTTTTTATGGGAAATGACGTGCTAAAAAGTAAAAGATTCTCGTGGAGCTACGTCACCCGCAGCTATTTTATAGAAATCCAATCTATTCTTCGTGACTGGCAACAGTCAAAACGTCAGAGTTGGGTGTTCCCAGAACGGGAGCACTGCGCGTTAAAGGGTTAATCGGTATAGGCATTTGCGAATATTATAAAAAAGTTCGGATGGCGTCAAAGGCGCGAACATTGACCGCAATTTATCTTCATTCATGGTTCCCCGACTCGAGATGAAGCCTTTATCCATGTTCATCTCAATATACATAATTAATTATGAAGTGTCATCCTCTTGGTGGCATAGGAAGTAACAAAATGGGGGATTTGTCAGAGCTCTTTCGTCTGGCGATACATCATCTCTCAGACAACAGCGGCAAAAACTGGAGCAGTGGCGTAACTTGACCCCCCTGCGTATTAGAGTGCATGCAGAAATTAAGGAAGGATATAATACGCAGCAGAGACTCCAAGGAGAAATGCTTTTGAAAATTTTTTTCCGAGATGCTTACTTACATGGAATGATCAGGATTGGCAAAAAAAATTCTTTGCCCTCCCGGAATCGAGGTTCGTGCGTACCTTGAAGATGCAAATTCCAGACTAAAGTAAAATTTCTTAACGGCTTATCCCATTTATGCCTAGCGTCCTTTTTTTGGGACGGCATTTTCGCTATCAGTCGAAAACGTTATTTATTTTTCCTAGCCTTTATTCGCGAGTATTGAACCTCAATTCCACAAAATATTTTAATATGGCCAAATAGGATGTTCACATTTCTATTTTTATACATAGTGATTTTAAATGAAATCATCCCTTGTTCAAAAAGTTGACATCAGAAATTTATCAATTACTGCTGGTGTTAGCAAAAATCGAAGAAAGTCGCAAAAATATCCAGGCACGAATGGGTTAAAATTAAATCTGCATATTTTATCTTTCTATCACATCTGTTGCTATCTTGTTCAGAATGAGAGACACAGACACACGTGACATAAGGTTTTATTTCAACAACAACAAAAAAAAAGTCCTTAAAATAGTTAACCGATGGCACTGGTAATGATGTGACAACAAAAAAGAGTTGTGTTGTGGGATTAGGGCCAATTATCTACAGAAGGGATCTAGGCCTATGGCTGGGGTGCCCTCCGTGGGGGTTTTCCTAAGGGGCCCTAATCCGTATTTACGTTAAGTTTCGGAGAAAACCACGGAAAACTCCGAACAGTTAGGTCGACTGACGCGCGATGGGACCTACCCATTTCGCCCGTCTGCCATTTACAGTGACATAACCACTGTCCCATGAGGAGGACACGACAAAAGGAGTAATTAGTATAATAAGTGATTTTTAGCACACTTTATTACAATTTTAAATACAATTCTCATGTTACATCTCTGACATTTAGCTCATTACCATCTGTTATCCATTTTTTAAAATTATTTTTTTCAATAAAATCCTATACCATTTCAAACACGTAAGTCAGTTTTTACCTCTCTGTCTATATTAACGTTACCGAATTTTTGGGTCTCCCTATATAGCCCTAAATTTTAATTCAACTTCAGTGTTTATAGCGTAAGTCTTTTAAATAAAGTAATGTAACTTTCTTAAAGTCAAGTAAAAAAGCAAATATTTTTTCCCCCTTCACTTTTTTTTTACCTATTTTAAATTCAGTAAGAACATTTTACAATAAACAGAAGCAATTTCCCACAGTTAATGTAACGTCGAAATACCATCTATTTACCACAATTCGTATTTCACGTGAAAAAACTAAACACATACACGTACAAGATCTTAAAAAAAAAAAAAAGAGAAGAAAAGAAATGTAGGAAAACTGATAATGAAATCTATGGCCTTTATAATCATAGCATAAAGCGTCGAAAAGTAGTTAGCTAAAATTACAGTTGCGTTACATTTTCCCCAAGACATAGAACGTTGAAATATATCAGTAAAGCAGAGCTATTAAGCCGAACTGTGGCTCGCGGAATAACATTAAACAGCTGAACGAGAAGAACTGAATTATTTAATAAATATGCAAATTTTATTCAAGTCAGCGTATCATAAGCTATGAAAACGCCGTCGCTTGCTGGTGATATTTTAAATGGCTTGGCTGCTTTTTCATTTTTTTTTTTATTTTTAAAAGTTCTCATTGTTGAACTAAGTTCCTTGAATATTTATGGGACTTTATCGAATTTTAAAGAGTGCCTTTTTTTTTTAAAGAATGGATAGACGTTACTTCGGCAGTAGTAGTAACTTGAATGGCGCGTAATTCGTTAGAAAATGTTTCGAGATAGTTTTATCTTGCAATGAAACTGTATTTAAAAATAAGTGAAAGAGATAACAAGTAATTTTTAGTCATGTTTCAGAAATACAAAGATGTGTTGCGTCATTATGAATGTTCGAAGCGCGCGTTGTCAAAGGAGAATTTTAGACAATGTCTTGAGTAAAGGGGATAGGTACGGTAATTTTAAGGGATTTTTGCGGAATTATTTAAGACACACATTGTTTGAATTTGTCGATGTAAAGTGGATGAAGCGCGTTTACAAATTGTATGCCCGAGATGAAATATTCTTACGTTGAATTCCCTTAACGTTGAAGTTTTCTCGAATTTGAAAATAAGTCTTATGACTTTATACTTTTTAACAAATGGTTTCATACTTTTGAATTTATGCCAAAATGCACCGAAAAGTATCTTCTGAAGAAGCCAGTAAGACAATTAATTAAACTTTAAGAATAAGTTTTAGTACTAAAGGAGGATTCTTAAAAGAGGAATGTATAAACTGCAAGAACTTTTCCTTATTTACAAATATTATTTTTATTTTAAGGTTTATTGAAATAATTCTAAATAGTTATTCTGTAAGAACTTAAGCAATAGGGCGTAAAATGTTCTGTGATAAGCCTACTCCAATCCTTCCTGCGTTTTTTAAAGGAATGAAGGATATTTGATTGTCATTAAGATACTACATTTCATTCAAAAAGGCTATTTTCATTTATAATCAATGATTTCTGTGTATTGACTTCTGTGAATCAATGATTTCTGTTCATTTATAATCAATGATTTCATTTATAATCAATGATTTCGTGTTCAGGTGTAAATTGACCGACATTTATTTTCGCAACCGTTAGTCTAAGATGGACACTTCCAATTACAAAAAATGAATAAAATTTGATGTAGAGTAAAGATATCAAAAATTTGAGGCGAAAAAAAAAGTCAAAATACATAAATTAAATTTGTGTACAGCCCCGCTCCTTACATATATATTTAAGGGATACTTGCACAAAATAAATTGAAAAGACAGAAAATTTGATAGTGGAAGGGCCAATATTCGTGGAGAAATTAGATTTCAAAGTTTTAACGCATATTGTTGGGACCATACACAAATGCAGATGGGAACATATCGCCCTATCAGAAGAACGACCTTTAACCCTTTAACGCGCAGTGTTCCCGCTCTGGGAACACCAAACTCCGACGTTTTTACTGTTGCCAGTCACGAAGAATAGATTTGATTTCTATAAGAATAGTTGCGGGTGACCTAGCTCCACGAGAATCCTTTACTTTTTAGCACGTCATTTCCCGTAACAAAAATTGTACCGATTATTTTTAACAGCACTGACATCTGCTGAAAAATGGAACAATGCGAGAACAGCTGGATAGATTGCCCAATGCTGAAAAAAGGGCAGCCGTTTCAATCGCTCTACTCAACTACCAGTAAGATGGCGGACGATCGAAACGTTCATCGCGTGCCACAGATCTAGAGACCCTTTTTTGACGACAGCTGGCTGTGCCGGCACAGCCAGTCGTCCGCCATCTTGCTGGTAGTTAAGTAGAGCGATGGAAACGGCTGCCCTTTTTTCAGCATTGGGAAAGGGTTGCGCCTCAAAGGGTTAAGAGTATGTACGATCATGACAAAAGTGTTACATTCAAGTACAAAAAAAGATTACAATATTTGTATAATCACTGCTATTTTTTAAAAATTATGTTTTGTATACGTAGTACATAAGATGATACAGTTTTTTATAATTTGAAATAATAACATTGCAAGTAGCGCTTTCTAGCAGATAAATTCAGACAAAAACAAAATATAGTAAAAATAAACAAATTGTAACAGATAACTATCCTGTTTCGCGTACTTTTTCATCAAATGTGCTCCAGGTGTCTTCATAGGACTACAATAAATAGACGGGGATACGTGACTGAAATTCCTTTTGAACTTTTCTCTGCATTACAGGTTTGATGCACCTCCCAGCTTATAAAATGCAATTCTGCAAATCTAACTGGTTCGCATGTTTGATTTCCGAATAATTTTAGTACCGAAATTGTCTTTCTTTCCTGTACTTCATTTTGTATACGAACTGTGAAAACAAGTAAATGACCACACGCGTGAAGTGGTTTAAGTCATTAAACGCCATGTTTCGTGAATATTGGTCGCACCAATGTCGAACATGTTGGTATTGCTATGAGTCTGTCAACTCATATATGGATACGTTGTACTATATTGTAGGTATTGGCTTATGAAGGTCATGTGAAAATGACGCAGCCTTAACTGATGCACAAATGGCCTAACTGCATCTCTGAAGACCATGTCACGAGCAGACCTCATGATGACAATCTAACTGATCTAGCAGTAGAAGACAATATATTTTTCCAGAAGCTCTACATTAGAGCTAAACGCCATCTTTCGTGAATATTGGTCGCACCAATGTCGAACATGTTGGTATTGCTATGAGTCTGTCAACTCATATATGGATACGTTGTACTATATTGTAGGTATTGGCTTATGAAGGTCATGTGAAAATGACGCAGCCTCAACTGATGCACAAATCTAACTGATCTAGCAGTAGAAGACAATATATTTTTCCAGAAGCTCTACATTTGAGCTTAATACTGTCTTGAATTATGCACGACATTTCAATATAATGCAACCTTAACTTACGGACAAATCTGTCTGATCTTGCACTAGGTGACAATACTGCAAAAGCTCTACAACAGTGCTTATCATTCTCATTGGTTTATGAAGGACACTTCAAAATAATGAAATCCAACTGAACTAGCAAGGAATAACAATACTCTTTTGACATGTTATCTGTAATCTGGCAACAGCATTTAAATTCTAAAACAGAGCTTTTACTGTTAGCGTTGGATGAAATTACTTTGTAGATGTACCATTCATTTGCTTTTGCAGC
The DNA here is from genome assembly GCA_038373885.1 of Cheiracanthium punctorium. Taxonomy (NCBI): domain Eukaryota; kingdom Metazoa; phylum Arthropoda; class Arachnida; order Araneae; family Cheiracanthiidae; genus Cheiracanthium; species Cheiracanthium punctorium. Next base: position 244,337 of record JAWZYV010004445.1, read on the forward strand.
GAGTGCGATTGGTCGAAAGTTGAAGAAGACAAAGTTTTTGTAAGCCATGAGTGAAACGTAAGTGCTTTAGGGATGCTCATTTGAGAAAACATGCAACATTTGAATCCGATTTTTGAAGAATTTTCAATTAAGTTACCTACCCGAAAAAAAAGCTGAATATGTCTTTTTATGAGCTGTGCTAATGCGTGGTGGCAAACAGTGAATTTATAAGAGTTACATAATGCTCTGAAAATTTTTTTAAACATACGAAATTTTGCAATATTGTATTAGAAAGGTACCAGCTTGTACCATTTTGGATGCCAATTTTTGTGATTAAGTATTTTGTTTTTCTAAAAGTTGCATGTGACATGGGTTTGCCAGTAGTATAAGTGCATGGCGCATTTGATAAGCAAGCATTATTAATTCGTTCGAACGTTTAGCATTAGTGGTCGAAATTGTCTTTCCGAATTTAAAGTGTTCAAAATTAACGCGAAGCATATCGTGTTTTAAAAAGAAGAGCTTTAATTGAGTTCTTTTTAATTAAAGTGTTAAACCTGCTACTTGCGTATGAAGAATATGCATCTGCATATCGTAAAATAAACTGTAACTACTTTTTTAAAAACTAAATACATTTGGGGGATAGCTCTCCGTTTTAATTCAGCGTTCTCAGTATCTCGAATTAAAATGAGAAAAAAAGTAATATTACGTTTTCTAAGCAGTGACATTTTCCAAGAGAATTGATATTTGTTCATCTGTCTATTTGTCCGTTCATGCTCTAACTTCCGTACATACATTAATTGCTACGAAATCTTTATATGCTATTGTCATGTATTGTACCATGCAAGCGATCCAAAATGGTGCCTGTTACAGTTATAGTTCTTTTACAGATGAGTACCCGAAAAAATTCCAATACAGAACGCTCTGAGGGAAGTCACTGTAAGACGCATTTCTATTCTTCGCTTTGTTTTCTGTAAATATAAATTTGCAGATGCCTGTCAAATTTAGATCTTTTTAACGGCTTAAATACAACTATAAAAATTCAGCTAGGGTTATAAGGAGGAACTATGGGTCAAAAAAACAACGACACCTTAATATTTTCTAAAGTAATGAAAGATAAAATTATTTAATTTGGCATGAAGTAAGATTAAATAATTTAAAAGTTATTGAAATAATCACTTTACCTGAAATTGAATTATTATTAATTTATTTATATTATTGAGTTAGGCAATTATGGGTCAGATTTGGACAATTATAGGTTCGATATGGGGTAAATATGGGTCTCCCCCTTTTTATAGTACGTACATGTAAAAGTAAATAGCATTCTAAATTGTCATTATTTAGCACATAAACAGATTATTTATTTATTTAATGTGTGGTAGTTGAGAAAAATAATCTAAATAATAAGTTCATTTTTAAAGAAGGAATTGGGGGACAAATCAGCGTTTGCGTCCCCTAACAAAAATTTTAAGAATAGTATTTAATAAATTTAACGCTCTTCTCAAAATAGCTTCTATTTATTCAACTAGAGCATTATTAACATTAATAAAATAAACGAAACATGATTGATTTCCTTTTTAATTGGGAAGAAATAACTGTTTTAATTAAAATTTTGTTCCCAATTGTTGTTTTACATTTTGGGACAAACTGAAAGATGTTCTGAAATTAGGGACTGTCCCGGAAAAGTTTGGTCTCCTTAATCATAATGCACAGCAAAATATTTATGCTCTTCACGTACAGTATGACTTCTTTGTTGCACGGAATCCTCTAAAGAGGATTTTTTATTGCCGCTTGTTGTATACGTTGCACTTTAAATATTGTTTCTATTCTCTAAATGAAGAGTAAGCTGTTATAAGCATAGAGATATGCATACCAGGAGACGACGTTAGCTATCTGATAGTGAAGCCGAAACTGTAACGAATCCGCCCTATTGCTTGGACCACATTGCAATAGGACAGTGTTATTCTATGGCGACAGTTCCAATTTTAAAGAAGCAATGTCGCCAAAGTGGGCGCCAAGAATAATTACGTATCTGGCATAACTGTAAAACTTTTAACTGCAGAATGCTGAGATTTTACATTTAGAACTAGTGCAACATATAATTGAACGTCTTTACTTTTTAATCCGTAAAATCGTGCCACTTTCACTGTTATTTAAATAAAAAGAAACCAACAAAATGTTCCGACATACTTAGACCAGCACAGTTACTTACTACAAAGTACCGCTCTAGCCCGTCTTGCTTTGAAAGAGCCCATTACCATTGATTTTAAAAATATTAAAAAAATAGCCAACTTTAAAAATAGTATATATGCCTACATTCGTGAGAGCTTAGAAATATTGACGACAGAGGGCAGCATCAACGATACGCTTCATACAATCGACCAATCATGGGATGACGTCATGCATCGAACTTTCAAGAAGAAGAACGAAGATATAAAAAGAAGCCGCCATTAGTGAGAGATCCAGAAACGACTGAAGATGGTTATGTGTGTAACCGAAATATATATCGTGTACGGGGGAATAAGGTATTCCCAAATAAAAAATTTTAACAGTTACTTCATTTTGTCCAATACTGCAGATAGCTTATGCAATCTCCTTGTATTCATATCTCTATCTCAGGTTATAAGCATTTACATACTTATTGCACTATGTTTGAAAAGGATGAATACCTATTTCAAAAACAATACAATACTGCCATACCTAAAAAACTGCTAAACTGCTTTTCACCGTAGTTTATTAGAATTATTTGGAGTAATAGCATGGAGTTCTGCTGTAGAACTATACAGCCCTATTTTTGATGGAAAACTTTTTTTTTTGAATCCTAAACAACATACATCAATTTTGTTTTATTTCAAATGGATGGATTTTTCTAAAATACGCTTTAAACGATGACTTCCCAGAAAGCATCATGTAATTCAGAGATTTTTTTGGGGGCTCTTGTAAAAAACCCTATAAATACTTCATACACCTTTTTAAATGGTACTGTACATTTTAATAAAGTATGCAAAGTTTTGTAACAACTGATGCATATTGCCAGCTGTTAGATTATAGACGCACAGACAAACAAATAAACCTATAAAATAAACACACTTTATTAGAAAACATAAAAGTGTGAACCGCATTCCTAAAAAGCCCTATAACACTTTAAAAGATAAGGTATAAAAATTTTAATAAATCGAAAGGTTAATGCGCTGAAGTATTCCTCAAGAATACGTGAGTTATTCAATAAGTATGCAAATTTTATTCAACATGGATGTATCAACATGTATAAAAAAATTTAGTTTCCGGAAAGTATGTTTTAAATTGCCAGTTATTATCCTTCTCATGAAAATGACCCTTTATTGCCGAAGTGAGATCTCAAATATTTATGGAGCAGATTAAATTTAAACTTCCAGAGATGATATCTTGTTTTTACTTCGATATGGAAATATTTCCCTTGTTTGAAAATGGCGTAATTTGTCTAAAACTGGTAAATTATTGCTATGCCATTACTGGTAGGGTATCTTAATGTATGTAAAGGAACGGTTCTCTCAGCCAGAATATGGGAGTAAAGCTGAGTATTTTTTAATGCGTGTGGTAGATTGGAACACGGGAATTTGGTTAAAAAGTGATCTGGAATTTTTTCAGATTTTTTTTTTTCCCATGTTGCAAGCTCAATTCGGCATCCTATTTAGTTACGACTGATTTTATTAATATGGTATCTATGCAGTTAAAAGCAGAAAATGGAGTTAGTTACTGTGTTGAAGTTGTAGAGAAAGTAAAATGTAACGAGTGTAGTTTTCAGAAATACTAATTTAAACTTTTACTAATTATTATATCATGCTGATCCCAAGGCAGTCACAAATATTTTGGGTGAACGTGCAGTTTTTCAGAAAACTGGAGAGGGGGGACAAGTTTATAAAATTGTTCTTTTAAAAATGTTTACCCATTTCTCGGAAATTAATTAAACTATATTCTATTTTACAGTTTCAGAGGTAAGTATCACACATTTTCGTGAAACATACAGATTTCCAGGGAAAAAAAGCATGTTCATAAGTAGGGATGGACGTGAGACGACTTTTTGCGAGACGAGACAGAGATTTACAGCTTTTTTGCGAGACGAGACAGACATTTTTAACATTATGATATAGGGATTTTTGCGAGACGAGACAAGCTTTTCGGCTGTTTTGCGAGACGCGAGACACCAATTTTTCGTCTCGCGCCCATCCCTATTCATAAGATTGTTCATTTATATGTATGTTCACCGATTTATCGGAATTGGATTAACCAATTTGGATAATTTAAACTGTATTTCAATCAGACAAACTCCCAGTCCCATACATTTTTCTATGCCGGGAAACATACTGTATTTCAATAAATAAGAAAAAGCGGATGTTTATAAGATAGTTATTAATCACAGATTTTCTGTTATTTCTGGTGATATGATTAATATTTAGTGACATTATTCCTATTTTTTCAAAGCTTAATTGCTTATATTATTATTATTCACCAAATTAAAAATTCACCTCGAAATGCTAATAAGAAAGAACTTCAGTTTAATTTTAAAAATCTGGAGTGACTCCACTCGACTTTCCGAACACTTACGATTAAGATCATTACCAAGCACTTAAATAAATTTTAATCGATGAATCATTCAAACATATATACCAAATTGAAACTCAATCGAATGCACCGTTTAAACGCTTGCGCACTTTCAAGAATTTCTCCCCATATGCCATTATGCCATAACATAAAAGAAAGTTTTGTCGTAGCCCTTTAGGAGAACTATAAGTCCTATACACACCAAAATCAATACCGGTCTTAGGATGGTGGTTTATAACATGTATACCGAATTTGAGCTCAAACGAATGGATCGTTTAAACGCTAGCGCACTTTCAAGAAATTCCCCCCATAGGCCATAATGTAAAAGAAATCTTTGTCGTAGCCCTGTAGAAAAACTATAAGTCCTATACACACCAAAATCAATACCGGTCTTGCGACGGTGGTTTATGACATATATATCCAATTTGAGCTCAATCGAATGCTCCGTTCAGGAGCTATCGTGTTCACTCACATACACACAAACACACACACATACATACATACATCTCGTAAAAATAGCATAAATGGATTCAGAAGCCCTCAAAACGTGTAAAAACACCAAAATCTCGAAGTCGAATTTTTTCATGATTACAATACTTTCCTTACATGGTACATGTTCGGAAAGTTAAAACCCTTAATTATGTATCTCTGAAATGAAAAATTATATAAACATGAAAAAATTTGTTTTAAATTGCATCTTATTATGAACAACGCAAATAAATATAAAACGCGTCAAAAACACCAGTCGGAAAGCTGTTTATTACAGTGACTTGCCTTCGCACAGCACTTCATCTATTTATAAGATAATAAAAATGCAAATTTTTATTCATGGTAAACACATCACACAAAAAGGTGTCACTGTGGAAATGAAGTTTTAAATCGGCCAATACCCTCTAGTATGAAACAAAATTGCATTTCGCTTTAAAATGAACTGTTTCTGAATATTTGAGGAAATTACTCTTTGAAAAAGAGATACAGTGGGTTATTTTTTTTCGGAAACTGACTTATTTGATAGGATTACATGAATGATGTATAATAAAATGCATTGAAGAAGAACCAAAAAGTTTGCCGAGTTCTGAAGTGCCATAATTCGTCAATCATGGCGACTTTTGGCGATACATCGGGACATATAATGCTTCAAAAATATGTTTCCAGAAATGATCCCAGCTTAGCGATGCCGTCCATATTTGGCAAGAAATCGACCGCTGTAATGTTATCTCAGTAAGATCTTAATAATTTCCAAATAATTATTTACGTGCAAGAAAATGCAAAATTAGATTTCTGGATTGTTTAACGGGTAGAGCATTCATTTAAGTCTAAAACTTAACCTTAGAAAAGAAGATAACGCGAGGAAAAAAATTATAACATCTCAAAGAAAAGCAAGTTACAAGCAATGCAATCCTAGTTCATAGGTCTCGCTAATAAAAATTGATGAATTGTTTAACGGATGATTTCTCGGCGTTAAATCTCACATTAAACTAATCTCTTTACACGGAGGAAAAAAAAAATACCGCTCTCATCTTTAACGAATAGATGGCTGTTTTCTATGCCCCAAAACTAGAAGAATGGATCTAGAATTATGCGTGTAGGTGATACACACGCAACTGGTATAGACGAAATCGTCAAGAACTTCCAGTCAGTAGTATTCTGGCTCATCACTGCAGAATGACTAGTTTGTGTAACGAGAAATGATCGTTCGATTTTTGGAGCACTAGAATGACCGTTAGTGAGTCTACCCGCTAGCGTATGCAGCGATTTGCAGATATTTTCATCTGGGTATACAAGCTCATGATTATAGAGGTGAGATCTAAAAATTGGATAAGTCAGTTCAGAAGTGTCTCGTTCTATTATATGGTAGTACATCGACTCAGCTCTAGTTTCACAAATTATTTTCTACACGTCAGTGGCATATATTTTTTTTTTTGTTCAGTGTACTCTACTGGCTCATCCTTTCGAAAACGCAAAACTGCATAGCGACAAGGAACCAGCCAACATGTAACGTGAATACGCGTTAGAACCCCTTAAAAGGCCTCCACCCAAGACTCCCCTCCTTGGGCAGATACCTTTCGAGCAGCTTTAAATACACAAGACAAATTAATACACAAGACACAATACACACAACAAAACAACTAAGATTTAAATACAGGCACGTGGCAAAAAAAGAAAGAACGACAGAAAAAAGAGGATCCGAAAAGTGGAAAATTTGTCACAAAAAGGCTTGACTTTTGTCGTCCAATAACAATTATCCGAATTTTGGGAAGGGCGTGGGTCCCGTGAATAGAGATGGATGCGAGACATTTTTTTTTTTTTTTTTTTTTTTTTTGCGGAACGAGACAGAGATTTACAGTTTTTTTTTGCGAGACGAGACACACATTTTCAACATTGCGATATAGGGATTTTGCGAGACGAGACAAAGCTTTTAGACTGTTTTGCGAGAGCCGAAACGCCTATTCTTCGTCTCGCGTCCATCCATACTTGTGATCCACGCTTTGGCTGTAGAGATGAGTTCGGGCTCATTTTTTGAAGCCCGAGCCCGAGCAATATTATTTAAGTCGGAGTCCGAGCCCGCCCGAGCCCGAAATTTCAGCTAAAGATAAATAAAATTCCATAAAATTCAAAGAAGTAATTCTTTAATAGAATACAATAAATTTTGTCGTTTGTGCAAATTAAAGACAAATATAGTTGCAAATTTTTAATGCACTTTCTAATTCTTTATATCTATGCTTATGAAATAATGTCCAATCTCATGACTAACTAAGCAATATAAGTCGCCGTTCTGAAATACCCAAAGAGCTTCACGCGCCTTCTAGGCACCCGTGCCGCTATTTTTTTTAAGTACTTTTATTTTCCATATGAATCACTTTTTAAAAATCTGTTTCAAGCAGCATGTTCAATACAATAGAAATTTTTCATGAGCCCGAGCCCGGTTCGGGCCCGGACTCGGGCTCGGGCTTTCGGGCTCGGGCTGAGCCCGTCTCATCTCTATTTGGCTGGACTCTGAAATAAAACAAGCAGCTCCATCAAAACGTCTTTTTTCGAATGCTATATCTGATGTACAAATTTTCGCGAAACATTTCCTGCCATCTGTTAAGAAAAGCGAAAAAAGGACGGTTGTCCTCAGCATTTTTAAAAACATTAACATCCAAGCAAAATCATCCTACATATGCAGGTAAGTATTTCAAAAATCCGTGAAGAGCGTAGATAATTATTGTTTTTTTTTTAGGAAAATGCAACTTCCCAGCTTATAAAATGTTTTCGAGTTCTAGTTAGTAGTAGAACACCTCGGTATCTTACAGGGGAAAAAATGGTTTCAAGCTATATAACATTCAGATAAGCAACATTCTTTTTCGCAAACAGCAGAATGCTGCTATTTAAATACGTAAATATTCTTTTTTTCTTTGTAAAAATGTGTAGAATATACAATTTGAAGGAGAAAACATTCGTAGCATAACTATTGTTCTCTCCATTCTGTCTGTACGAGCTACTCGACTTACAAAACGTGGTTATTGGCTCGGTGAATACAAACTTAAATTCGTGGAATATTTGCTACAGAAATCGTGATTTTCATAGGAATAATAATGTTGTTCTAGAAATTTCTTCAGAATTTTCTAAATGTCAGATAAGTATATCAATATTTTTCAAGGTATATGCTTACATGCGTTTATGTAATCAAATATGCAAGGTGTTCCAAAATGTGACAACACCGTTATATTCGGTCGTATTATTTTCAAGAAAACGGTCATAAAAGTGCGTTTATTATATTCCGGAAAATTGTATAAAAATAAGTGCATGTACAGTATATGTATTCATTTTAAGGTTTTGGACATTTTTTTTTAAATTTATTTATTTATTTTTTTTTTTGCGCGCGAAATTAAAAAGTAAAATTTCTAGGAAAAGCAAACATTCAGGGTGATTGTGACTGAATGTATGTTCCGTAGTCAGGAGGGAAACGTTAAAAATATATGTTTTAAAACACTAAAGAAGAAATTTATTAAACTTACTCGTAAAAAAATAAATATTAGAGATGTAACAAATATTCGACCACTATTCAGTATTCTGCCTATTCGGTTGTTTTGCAGAATATTCGGTAAGCCGAATACTGAACAGGAATTGCTACATATACAGATGAATAATTTCACTACAAAGAGAGAAAAAAGATTGTTTTAAATGCATTTACAAATGATATTGCCTGGTTATACCTTTGTGTTAATCTCATATAATAAAATATCCTAAGTCATTGAATTTTAAGCTGAAGGAAACATTATCTAATAACATTACAGAAATGCAGACTTTTCTATTGGGTGACACTACTTGACTTAATTTTCTAATTTCTTTATTGGGTGGGGGTAGGAGGAATTTTTTTAGATTCTCCATTACAAACGCAATTTTGAAAAGCTACGAAATATATTTTGCTCAGAGTCTGTTAAACCCCAAACATGATGCGATTATGTTTAGTTAGCTGATTAATCACATTTACCATAGCATTCTTATTAATATCTAAAAATATCAGAGTTTCTACAGATTTCACAGCTTTTGCATCCCTGACTTTTCCCTGACTTTCTCTGACATCTATCACGTTCTTCCCTGACTTGTTCTAGCATGCTTTCCCGAATATTGCATTTCAGTTTTATATTACATCCTTTAATGAATAATTTTTTAATATATTTTGCCCTTTAAAAAAATAATAGTAAAATTAAAATATACAAAAATTTTATTTGACATCATTGAATTTTAACAAAAATCCCGTTTGATAATAATTTAGGATAAAATTAAGCATATTTGAACTGCACAAGATAGGCTCATAAAGAACACATTTTAAAATTATTTATAAGGTTAAATGAGAAAATGAAAATAAAACAATTTTTACAATTAGATTCAAACAGCAAGTATTTTCTTGAATTTACGGCAAAATTAAATATTTCTTGCATTTCGCTGACCTTTCTTCAATTTCTTCTAATTTTCCGGACTTTTTTCCCAAATCCCCAACTTTCCCTGACCAGAATTCCTTTCCCTGACTTTCCAGGTCTGTAGAAACGCTGAATATAATCATGCTGCTATTAGTGTTTAACTTCGTGTTATTAGTGTGTAAAAGATATTTTTTCATGGCCAAGATTTTTTTAGTTTTACAGTTAATATACTGTTGTGCATTTTTAAGTACCTTCAAACAATATAAAACAAATTTCAATTAGTTTTATAGTGTTTTATATTATATTATTTATATTATTTAGTATTTAATTACAAAATTGAAAAGCGATAATTTATTTACAATTAAAATTAAAATTAAAAAAAAAATAATATTCGGCCTAAACTATGCGTCGAATATTCGGTGCTCGGCTATTCGTCCAAATCACTTTTCATTACACCTTCAATAAATATTTGTAAAGTTTTCTGTGAACGTAAGTAAAAAAAAAAGTGAGCTAAGATTGCCGCATTCGAGTAGCGCTACCGTCTGTTTCAAAATGAACTATCTCCAAATTAAGTTAAAAATAGTCTGGTATTGTCATCGGTTGTGTAAAATGAGATATTAAAAAAAATCCGTGCATAAGAATTGGAATGCTCTTATCTTTCTGGTGCATAACGTTTGAACACAATTGCCTGGAAATATCACAGACACGCGAGAAAACTTAGCCCATTAATTTGACGGAAGTGAGGCTTAAGGGGTTAATTTTTTACTTATTATTGGAAATTAGTGGGCAATGTAAATTGAAAAAAAACCGCTAAAAATAATTCCGGAAAGGAGATTGTGTTAAGAAAAAATTCCTCGCGTTAATTTTCAAAAAGTTACACGTTTCAAATTAGTATATGACCCCTGTATAAAAAAACGCTTCAATTAGTGAAATGTGCCACATGCATTAATGCAGTAATACAGCGGTTCTCAACCTTTTAAAGTCACCCCCCACCCAACAAAGTCTAACGTACGGGAACCCCTCCCCTATCACATTTTTCAGCATACATTCAGGTTTTTAATCTTTAACAATGAACATTTAGTCGAATTTTCTACAAAATAATGCTATCAGTAATGTTTGAATGAACATTTTAAGCGAAAATGAATATATTTTTGAGTAGAAATGAGAATAAATAAGATGATTTTTTTAAAAAAAACATGCTTCACTACTTGCTCTTTGTTTTTTCTCGCGCCCCGCCTGCAAACGCTTTGCGCCCCCCTTGGGGGTCGCGCCCCACAGTTTGAGAAACGCTGCCGTACTATAAGAAAAATGACAATTATATCTTAACATGTGTCAGAGAGAGATATGAAGATAAATGTTGTTTTAAACCACTTCTTTTTCAATAGCTCTTGGAAAATCAGGTCGGATGATTCAGTTGCAGGGGTTGTACAGAAATTACCAAAGAAATTAATATTTTGTTCTCTAGCAATAAAAATTTACATTCAAATTCACATATAAAGCTCCAGGCCATCTTTGTTTAAAGAATCTCTGAGATGTTTTAGGATGAAAGGCCCAAATTTTCTGCATCACCTCATTAGCGTATGGGCCACATTTTACTAAGTGGGAGTTTTATTGTAAGGGGGTAGTATATAAATTTAAAAACTTTAAATTTAAAAAAATGAAGGTAAGTCTTTTTTCTTAACTTAGTCTTTTTCTCTACGTTATTTTGAAGATTTTTTCAACTAGCATGGCCCACTTATCTCTAACAGATAAAGAACTAAAGCGCGTTACCACCGATATCTTGTATACAGGGTATCCCAGAAACACTGACCTGGGCTTTTATGCCTTAAATACTAATAATAGACATACGCAATAAATTTCAAAGTTACGTAAAAAAAAAAAAAAATAATTTTATGGTATTGGTTAAAATTTTCCGGAGACTAAATCTGAATAAATACAGAGTTTACACTCGCACACAAAAATATTCTCAGTTAGTAAAGTGTGCCCTTATATTAATTAGGTGACGTGGAAAGTTTCAGCCTTTAACCATAAAAAGGCTCAGATATATGGTTAAACAAAGATGGTGTGGACTATACCATACAAATAATAGCAAATGTATTACGTATTTATGCAATCATTATTTTCTTTTGTACTGTATTAGCCCGAATATAACCCGATATTTTTTTACTGATCTTTTCCCGTTAAAAACGTAACTCGCACTAAATTCAAGATCTAAATGTAGGATTTTTCTAATTGATGAAAAATTTCGGGGCAGCGTTATATTCGGCTTAATACGAAATTTGCGTACGTGTCCATGATGAAGTTCAGCGCCGAAAATTAAAGTTTTGGCAGCGATAGAGCGTGATCATAACGTTGAGATCGCAATAACCTTTGGTACCAAGCTATCCAAATGAATAATAATCAGGATAGATTAAAAAAATAATAATAAAGGTTGTTATAACGGTGGCTTGTAGGGTAGCAAATGCATGCGTGACAGGCGGTGAAAAAAGGGATAAGTGAAGCAAAAGTGTGCAAGAACACAGTTGTCCAACTTGGCGATAGTGCTAGGAGCAAGAAAGAACGGTCGCCAACTAAATCGCCAGATTGAAAAAAAATCGAGTTGGCAGTTGGAGATACCACAATAGTAAAATTTAAATGTGGGATCGTCAACAGCGGATTGGTAACGAGAACTTGGAATAAAAAATATTTACCGAGCCCAAAAAATATTTACCGAAGCCCACTAAGAAGATAGCCATGTAACTCAATATAAGGTAAATCGGGGGATGTCACCACATTTAAGGATTTTTCGATTAAGTACATTGAAAATTGTAATAACAAGATCATGAAAAAAATACACCTTATTTTTCAATATTTAATTGGTTATGTATACCAGTTGATTCTCTTCTTAGATTGAAAATAAATAAGAAATTTAATGTTAAAGAAAGTCATTTAATTGCGGCATGTTCCCTCATATATATGGGGGGTGGCGTTGTTGCATATTACACAGTTATGGTGTAAGATGCAACAACACCACAATAAAATAAGACAAACATTACAAAATTAAATGTGAATTAACAATATCTATAGAAAAACAAAACAAATGAAATTATTTCATAGATTTCTTCTTTTTTGATTGAAATTTGATTGTGACCAAGAAGATCGATCCATTTTTCTTTTGTAGTTTCGAGGCATTATCTGTATGGTAATAAAATGTTAATTCTATTTATTAAAATTTAAAATGCCTTTAAAGAAAGCATAAGAAAAGATATAAAACTTAATGCAGATTTTATACCAAATGTATAATATTATGAAAGAATGTTATATGTGAAGTTAATAAAGTAATATGGGAATAATAATAGTTATTTTAATTTTTTAATAATTTTGATTATTTATAATTTCAGTTACTATTTTTTTTATTAATTTTAATTATTATTGGTTTTAATTATAATTTTTATTCTTATCCTTAATTGCGGTGTTAAATAAAACAAATTTTAAAGTTCATTTCATTTATTTCTGAACCATGTGGTGGTATCTTTATTTCCTTATTGCTACAATTTTATGGCCGCATGAACATGCATCTATGTGTAACATAATGCGTAACTCACTTATATTGCTAGTACCTTATTTAAAATAACAAGTACGTTTATGAACTTTAAATATGAGGAACGGAATATTATAAAACCTGTACTCGCCACGTTAAATGCTCACGAGATCCAAAAATAAAGCCGATTAAAGACGATTAACTCAGATAAAGTCATAAGCCACAAACAATGTCGGACCAGACTCTTCACACGAGTGGTTCAGTATTGCCAAAAATAACGCCGATTAAAGACGATTAACTCAGATAAAGTCATAAGCCACAAACAATGTCGGACCAGACTCTTCACACGAGTGGTTCAGTATTGCCAAAAATAACGCCGATTAAAGACGATTAACTCAGATAAAGTCATAAGCCACAAACAATGTCGGACCAGACTCTTCACACGAGTGGTTCAGTATTGCCAAAAATAACGCCGATTAAAGACGATTAACTCAGATAAAGTCATAAGCCACAAACAATGTCGGACCAGGCTCTTCACACGAGTGGTTCAGTATTGCCATTTATCGACGCATAAAAGTACTATTTATAATCTTGTGTCTTCCCCAAATTACCTTATCCCAAGAAATTGTAGAAAATGATAAAGAAAAGAACTTTTATATGAAATTTCTTTGAAAAAGAAAAGAACTTTTTGTTTGTCGTTATATTTTTAGTGTTATCTCTAAAATTTAATAAGAAAATGCCAACACTTTAAAATACATTCACTATGAATACCCAGGAAGTTAATTTTCTTTCTCCTTATTCTTTCTTTTGTGATCGAATAAAATTGCGTTATAAGTAAGAGATATAAAATACATCTTTTTGCTTTCCTCTAAAACTACTGCATGAATTTTCCCTGGATAGCTATGATAACAATACATTCTATTTACTTTCCCCTTAATGTATTGCATTATTCAGCCAGTATTACCCTTTTTAACAATGAGACCTATTCTTTCAGAAAATAGAAAGAAACCTTAAATATTGATTTATGAGGAAGCTTACCGGTTTTAAGTAGATTGATTCTAAATCATACTTTTGAAAGGGCAGAATTTCTGGGCTATACTGTATTATACACAGATACAGCCAAATGCAACTATATAAATCAAATAAAAAGATGAAATGTTATATATTTTATATCTATCTATCTATCTATCTATATATATATATACATACACACACATGTTTAATAATTTATAAATACATAAATAAATTTAAATCGTTCAAAGCGTTTAGTCAAATTTGGCTATATACCGTTGTCCAACTTGGCGAGATTTAATGGGTTAAACCCAGAAAAGTTGTATATCACTAATGTATTTTTGCGAGACACTGTAAAATAATTTTAAATGTTATTTGCATACTTTCAATGAGTAGTACATTTCTCTAAACTGTTGTACACCTTCCGTACTGGAATTCCTTTTGTACACCAGGAATTACAGATGCTACATGGACTGTTTTCCACGTAGAGTATTTTTTTGTTATTCTGAATTACAAATATTATTATTATTATTATTTTCAAGTAGACTGACACCTCTAAAATGCACTTAAACAATGACTGTCTATGGAGCGTAATGTATTGTTATTCTTTTGGGAGCTTCTGTAAAAGAATTATAAATACTACATACACCATACAACATGGTACTGTGCTTACGAAATATGAGTATGAAATATGCAACAAAGGATGCATTCTTTCGGTAGTTGGAGCAAGGTTGGGTAAGCAAACAAACCGAAATCAAACAATTTTCAACGTTGTTGGAAAGTATTAGAAAGCTTTGTTTTTGGACTGTTTGGGACTTGGCTGTAGTCAGCTGGGCCAAATCAAGCACACTGACTTTTTAGCACAAAAGACAGTTACAGCTGAAAAAAAAGTTAATTGAATTATTATTTTTGTTTGTTGTTCTATTTTATGTTTTGTACGTTTTAAGTATATTGTATTTCCATCGGATAAATATATTTGTTTTATCATCAGAAAGTCTAGATAATGGTTTTTCAGATGATTCGAAAATTTGAGCATCGTACCTACATTTCATTTTTTAAAAGCATTTTTTGAAAATGCTGCCAGAAAACTGGGATTTTGATTTTGTTTTTCAGTGCTAATTTATTCTCACATGGTTTTAAAAGCACAAAAATCTTGAACTTTATCAAAATAAATAAATAATAAATAAATAAATAAATAAAAATAAATATAATATAATATAAAGATATTTAATTTTTTCTCAGTGCTAATTTATTCTCACGTGGTTTTAAAAGCTTCGAAATCTTAAAAAATTGAACATTTTGCCAATAAAATAAAATAAATAAAATAAAAAAATATTTATTATTTTTTCAGTTAATAAATACTCCTAATAATTTCTCCAGGCAATTCATCGATGCCCTAAATAGAATTTCTTTAGCAACCGAGATGCAGATCTTCTCTGCAATCAGTGAGTTTGTTGAATGAGAAAAACGACAGATTAAAGGAACGACCTCATTGAATTCGATCCCTACTCGAGTGGGCGGAGAGGACAAAGAAACCGTGCTGATAGATAAAGAAAAAATGACTGTTTTTTGAATTCCGCCTGGAATAAACGATTTTCTGAAAGCTGCGTCACATACATTGGTTTTAAAATTGCATATAAATGCAGAAGAACACTTTTTAAATTAATTTTCACATCAAGCATTTGTAGTTGAGGAAGAAATCTTTATTTCGAATTCGGTACTGGATTATCCAGTTAGCTTATTAGACCAGAAAACATGACATTTTAAGCTGACATTTTAAAATCTAAAACTGATATTTTCAGTCATTTCCTGATTATGCTATTATTAATACAAATTTAATTTAAATTAAACGTACATACAAGAGAAAATAAATCTTGGCCGAAATTCTAAGTAGTAATTTGGTACGATTTTCTAATGGAAATAATTGACTCTCTAGCGGTAATGTTATAAGAAATCAATGATTATTATTACTTTATTTAATCACTTTTTAAATATTTATTTGTCATTTTTGTGTTTGTGTTTCTAAAGCTAAAGCCATTATATGTTTCAATAGATCTTCTTCAGTTTGTAGGTGTACAGTAATTCGATCTATAACAGGCTGGACGCATTTTGTGTATAGTAGTCTTTACATATGGATAACAGTTAAAGTTGCCAGATGACTATATACTTCATTAAAATACGTTCGCTTTAAAATCATGCATATTAAATGATGCATTTGTATAAAACGGAAAATGAATAGATTTCATTGAAAAGGAGTTTAAAATATATGTTACGTATCATATGGTTTATGAAATGCTCTGAAAATTGACAAATGAAATCAGACTTGAAAAATTCAGAATTATTTTTAAAAATCTATAAATGCTCTTACAAACGAAAAAGCCAAGCACGCTCGGAATTTTCAGAAAAAAATTTGAATATAAAATCGCATGAGAAATTTTGAGAAAATATAACACGTAATCCTAACTATTAAACACTTGAAAACATTTTTCAATGTCCTTTTGTTGTAGGGGGGGGGGGGAGTGAGTACTCAGAAAATATTGTAAATATACTGGATGCCCAGTGCTAACGATGCCCAATGGCTATTTCCTAAACCGCTAGTCAAAGACACATATTTCCAGTTGCGAATATACTCTAAATTATATAATCGATTATATCAGAAACAATCGAAGTCCATAAATCAATTCCTATAAAAATTACGAAACTTAAATTTTTATACAGTGCCCCGGTCCTGTCAGTTATATTTAGAAAATTTTTCTTTATACAATTTCACGCACAACAATAACAAACAAACAAAAAAAAACCAAAAAAAAAAAAAAATCGGCCCTCTGCAACCGAAAATCCCCGAGTTAGGAAGCAGCAAACATTTTGACTTAAGTCACTTTTCCCCCGTTTAAAAACACCCCGTTACAGAAAACCGTTAAGGGAACCTATAAATATTTAAATTTTAAATTATAGTTTATAATTTCATTTTCTGGAATAATGCGGAAAAAGAAGCAAAACTAATTTTAGAATACTAATCGTTAAGCAAAGGGTTACATTTAGGCTCATGTGTGTAGCATGCAGATGTGTAACAGTAATTATGGTATGCAAAGTGCCAGAAGAGGTTTCTACACAGATGCATATTTGCAGTGCAACCAAAGGACACTATACTTTGAGCAAATATTACGCTAACAGGATTAAGATTATTTTAACTTTCTAAAATTCATATATTAGGACTTTAAAATGCTTCATTTTCTAATTTAATGTTTAATGAAGTGTTTTATTCTATTGTTTTTGTATTCTAAGTTATTTAACACCAGTTCTTTTAAAAAACTCTAAAAAATTCTATTTTCAGTATAAGCTATATTTTTATGTTAATTTATTGGATACACATAGTTAAACTTTAATCTCTTTTTATTGCACTCTACAATCGTAAAATAGTTGATGAATTTGCTAATAAATATTTAAAGGCTCAAAACAATGTACATTAATTTTTCTCAAATTTATTTGTATACAACCCTTATTTTGTATCTCGAGAAGTGCTCTAAACTCGTTGAATTTTTCTCGTAGGAGAGATTTTTTTTTAATTGTGCGTGAAATTGCATATGGAAATTTTTTCTAAATATAACTGATAGGACCGGGGGACCGTATAAAAGTTTAAATTTCGTAATTTTTATAGGAATAGATTTACTGCCTTCGATTGTTTCTGATATAATAGATTATGCAATTCAAAGCATTTTTGCATCTGGAACTATGTGTCTCTGACTAACGGTTTAGGAAATAACCACTGGGCACCGTTAGCACTAGACTTCCTGAATATTTTTAAGTTTTTGTGTTTTATGAAGGGACCTGCTTAGTTTTAAAACGGTTTGAAAGTTGCATGGTTTTCTGAAAGAACAACCCTCAAGGCATAAATCTCTAAATTCAGTCAAATGAAGTAGATTCTTCTTTATATCAATGCTAAATTCCTCATGTAAAATGCCCAAAAGCTTATCTGCAAAGCATACTTCCATTCCACTTTCCCCCGGCACGCAGAACGTTCTAGAAAACCTAGAGATCAAAATAAGAATCGGTAAACCCAATTTGAAAGAACTGCGGAGCAACACTTTCCCTCTTTTAGTTCTTTATATTCAACACGAAACCCTTGCTGTAACACGAAATCTCCTCTTTCACTTTGGAACTTCTCCGGGAAAGAAAAATTCCTCGACGAATCAGAATTTTTCAAAAATTCTAAGTCGATTTGAGTCTCTCACCCCACGGGGATTATACTCTTCGCAACAATTCCTAAAACAAAGTCTCTATAAACCGGGGAGTACAGAGTATGTACGAAATTGCTGGGAAATTTAGAATTGAATTATAGATGTAAAGGAGTAAGTATGTTATGCCGACTTGCGTTTAGATTCTGGATGGTTGGTACTTCTAGACTGTTACCCACTAGAGATGAGACGGGCTCAGCCCGAGCCCGAAAGCCCGAGCCCGGGCCCGAACCGGGCTCGGGCTCTGTAATTCACAACTGCGTTCGGGCTCGGGCTCGTGAAAAATTTCTCCTTTATTAAACATACTCCTTGAAACAGATTCTAAAAAGCGATTCATGAGGAAATAAAATTATAGTCAACTCCGGTTATAGTGAACCTCTGGGGACCATCAAATTTCGTCCACTGTATCCGAAGTTCACTAAAACCCAAGTGTCTTCCAGATGGATGGAGATACTGTATGTGAATCGGGACTAATGGTTTGCATTCACTATAGCCGATGGTTCACTATATCCGGGTTCACTATAACCGGAGTTGACTGTACTTATAAAAAAAAAAAAAAATAGTGGCACTGTCGCCTAGAAGGTGCGTGAAGCTGTTTGGATATTTCAGAACGGCGCGGCGGCTTATATTGATTAGTTAGTCATGAGATCCTACATTATTGGATAAACATGGATATATAAAGAATTAGAAAGTGCATTGAGAGTTTGCAACTATATTTGTCTTTAATTTACACAAACGGCAAAATTCATTGTATTCTATCAATGAAGTAATTGGATTCTTTTTTATCTTTAACTGAAATTTCGGGCTCGGGCTCCGACTTAAATAATATTGCTCGGGCTCGGGCGGGCTCGGATTAAAAGACCTCGGGCTCGGGCGGGCTCGGGCTTCAAAAAATGAGCCCGAACTCATCTCTATTACCCACCAGACACGAACGCTGTAAAAAAATGTTTATGATATTGAATATTCCTTTCTGGAAGGATTATATAGACTGTTTATCGCATTTTTTCAATGGAGGATTAAGATCAAGTTCCGAATCAGTTATCTCTACGCGATATTGCAATTATTTGCGCATGTGATTCTTTTATGGCTTTGATTCTTTTAAAGCAATTATTTGATCACAAGCGGACCATCGTACAGGATAACCACCGACTTTGATGATATTGTTATGCAAGTTGTCTCTAAAGGTCGTTGCGAAACTGAATGCCGGTCTGTCATCCCCTGACGAACAAGATTGACACATGAACTTGCGTCCGGAAATGCAAACGGCGACCGCTAGAGGGCGATGTTCTTATGGAAGCGCGATCATCTCAGCCTAGAAGGTTGCCGGAGATGGATGAATCGGTTTACAAACTCACAATTGGCCGATGTCGTGTATGGTACAGCGGACGGGAAGTAATAGTAATAAATAAGTCATTTAATAAAAGTCACGCTTCTTTTGACATCATTTCATCCTCCCCTCTTCGCCTGCGAACATTGCACTCGGGTTACATCCGTACCTTATCGTTCATTTCCATCCGCGACATCATGCCTATTCTGAATTAGTAAACAGATTCATTTATATCTCCGATAACGTCCTAGGCTGAAATGATCCAGCTTCCATAAGCCTGTGAATTTAGCCCTTGTGAGGCCTTAAAAAATAACTGCCAATCTGGGAATCCTGCTTTAACGCCTTACAGCTGTTACGCATTTCATCTGCAGGGGGATCAAAAATTCCGTAAAACTTAAAAAAATCATTGAAAAAGAACAAATCATGTTAGAAAATTGCGGTCTATACAAATAGGTTTAAAGGATGATCGGATTTTTTTAATGTTAAGAAAGGTTGTAGTTCCAAATGTTACCAATAGGTAGCGCTGATATTCACAATGGGAAGAAAGTTTCCAATTAAAAAAAAAAAAATCCAAAATCTCTCTAAATTCTTTCCATGCAAACTGCAATTTTGTATCATCATTTGTTCTTTTTTAATGAATTTTTCAAGTTTTCACGAGCTTTTGACGCATCCTGCATGCATCAATATTTAAAGATTCATTAAAAAGAGCATATAACGATACGAAATTGCTTTTTGCATAATTAGAGAGAATTTGGATTTATTTTCCTATCCGAAACTTGCTTCCCATTAATCTTGTCAGTGCCACCTGTCGATAAAATCTGCAACTACAACCTTTCTTGCCATTATTAAAAGTCAATCTAAATCTATTTGTCTAAATTTTCTATCATTATTTGTTCTTTATCAATGAATTTTTAAAGTTTTTAAGGACTTTTTGATCACCCCGTAGTGATAATAAACATCTAAAAATTTTCATTTGGTCTTAAAAAAAAACCCAGTCTGGCAACCCCGGTTGAGATGTCACAAATTTACTGAGTGGATTGAGTTCAAAAAGAAATTATCTTTTACAAAAATCGGTATATTTTCCGCCAAAATATTATTACCATTAAAATCCCATGACTCTTACATAAGACACGCGTCATCATCCATCTTATTATTCACTGATAAATGGTTTTGAATTTAAAATAAACTCTCGGTAAACATAGACTCATTCCATTCGAGAGAAAAGCCTGGGTTATTTTATTAAAACATACTAGAGTGCTGAAATGAAATGCGCCATTGACGAAAGATAAGTCAAGTATTTTTAAAGATCTTATTTGAGGGTTTCAGATATCAGGGTTCATCAAAAGCATGAATAAGTGCTTTTGTTTAAAAAAATGATGTCTGCGTTGAAATGCAAATCACTAGAAATGCAGAAGTTTTAATTATTGTTTTACCCTCGAGTGTTTACGAAACGGCTTATAATTGCTTAAACTTAAATTTACGTTTTGCTTTTGTTTTCCAATACTACACCAGACTGTACGAAGAGTGTAATATGGGTGTTACATAAGCGGTTAGACAACTTTAAATCAAATTAAAATGAAGTGATGAATTTAAAATCTGATTTTTAAATGTCAGGGAAAGGTATGAAAACTTCTGAAACTTAAAACATGAATTTGCGTCAATCATGTTTGTTTAATTTAAAATTAGGATAAAGGGTTAATTTTTCAGGCACTGCCTTATTTTAAAAATTATCAGGTTGTAACGAAAGTTTTCCGCCATATCTGCCTGAAGAACTAACTTCTAACTCCTTAGATAACCGTATTTGAACTTTCGGTACCAAACCTGCACAGTGTCACATTATACAACAATAGTACTTAAAGCTGTACTCATAATTTGTTGATATTCTAGAGCTGACTTTTTGCAACACAACTGGAAGTTAATGATGGTTATAATCCTCTAGAGCTATAGTTCCATTTGGAGACACCTTGTACTTAAGGATAACTCTATTTTTCAGAGATTTCACAACACAGTGTTATAAAGTAAGCCTCTTTCTTTCAAATGTCAAAAATAGTTCGACAAAATATGAGCAAATACGCCTATGCGAACTGTGTTCTGACGATGTTTGCGGTGGCGGGAAACTTTCATTACAACCTAATAATTAGGAAGCCCTAAAATTCACCCTCCAATGCTTACCAACTCCCGAGAATTGTTTGCAATTCTTTCTTTTTTTTTTCTTTCTCTCTCTCTCCTTTTTTTGAATAACTACATGATCCTAGTTCGTTTCGCAAGCTCACAAGACTACTTTTAATTAATTTTTTTTAGTTTATTTTTTGCAGTTCATAGAAGATAATCTCAAAGCAAAAATCCGACGGTATATTTAGTACAAAAAACAAAAATCTATTTTTTATACTAGCAAGTGTTTTTAAAATTCATTGATACTAATTATTTATGTGAAAGTTCAAAATAAAAGCGTGGAATAGCATCTCAGATGAATCTTATCAAGTTAACTGTATCGCTCATTTTTATTGGATTATCTTAGAAAAAATAAAATAACCTTAGACAATTTACTAAGCTCTACTGTTTTGTGTTTGATAATTTTAAATGTTTTAAAGATATTGTTCGACTTAAACGGATTTTAGAAGCTTGTATATATTTTTAAGAAATCCTCAAAGCTATACATAGACGACGGTTGTCATAAACCAGTTCATAAAGCTGCCAATAGGCAATTTATGCGCTGAAAATAGTTTAATTTTTTTTTATCGAATCTTTTAACTATGCAATTTGAAAAAAAAGTGGGGTATTCGAAAATAAGTATTCAGCAATAAATAAATACTTGTATTAATATAAATATGTACTGATGCTAATTTATGATAGGTTATATTTAGCGAAATTTAGGTTTATTGTTTAGAAAGCATCAGCTTTAAAGTCGGTTAAATATTTGTAAACGAAAGAAAATATCCAGAACTCTAGCCATATTGTACTAATGAACATTACGTGAAAATACACTTGCAGATCTTAAAGCATCCTGACTCGCTTCGTTGTATGGTGAAAATTCGTGTTTTAACCCTTTAACGCGCAGTTTTCCCGCTCTGGGATCACCCAACTCTGACGTTTGACTGTTGCCAGTCACGAAGAATAGATTGGATTTCTATAAAAATAGTTGCGGGTGACATAGCTCCACGAGAATCCTTTACTTTTTAGCACGTCATTTCCCGTAAAAGAGTTGTCACGAATCTTTTTAACAGCACGGACATGTGCTGAAAAATGGAAGAATGCGAGAACAGCTGGATAGATTTCCCAATGCTTAAAAAGGGGCAGCCGTTGCCATCGCTCGACATAACTACCAGAAAGAGGGCGGACGATCGAAACGTCCATCGCGTGCCACAGATCTAGAGACCCTTTTTTGACGACAGCTGGCTGTGCCGGCACAGCCAGTGCTAGTTACGAAAATACCTGACTCACTGAGGATTCTGGGTAACTATTACAAGATAAAAATTTTACTCCAAACAGAGTAAAACGTTCAGCACAGAAAGTTAAAGCCACCAGTTCCCCCTTTTTCAAGCTATTTTCAGCTCCATTTTATTTCAGAGAGTAAAAAAGTGAATTAATTGGGTGACAAAATGAGCTGTCGCAATTGATATTTGACGTTCTATTGAAGTCACGGTCACCAGGCTTTGAGGGGAAAAATGCCTACGATTCCTATTCGTTTAAAATAGTTTTACAGATTACATAGTTAAATTGTTTTTTTACAAAAAATTGCGTCTACATGAAGCATTGATATAAAGGGACTGTTGCCACAAAACGAAATCGTTTGAATGCAAAAAGTATCGACACGTTTCCAGAAGAGCAAAGAATTAGATTTCTGTACATAATGAAAAATGAATGGGAAGTTATTTATTTTAAGTGGACGAAGATTAAATATATTGAGTATAGACATATTTTTGTCAAATGCTTTTTCGAGGGCCCGTTGTAATTACCTCCACAACGGGCTTTATTTTCTAGTAAGAGAATAGCTTTTGCATCCTATTTTCGTACATCACATGACTTAAATGCTTGTTTCAGTTTGATAATGAAAATTGCTCTCCCCATTTATTACTCCTCTATGGTTCCTATCAATAAGCTTCTCATGTCTAAGGTCGCAGTGATGCGGTGAAGCTCATACAATAACGAAACGCAATATTCCCAACTCCCCTTATGATCCCAGCTCCGGAATTCGAAATAAAAGTGCTAGAGGCTAAATTATCGTGCTGTGGTCACGTGACGTACCATTGACAACACAGCTAAATGAATATCTCCCTCAGGAACAGCTTGACAAAAGTGGAAATCGGTTCTAGTTCCATAACTTCGCACAGGGTTTTACAACAGCGACACTATAACGGGTGTTAACACATAAAAGTTAATTAAAAGCTTTGTAAAATAACACACATAAAAGATGACCAATCAATCGCTTCGGCTTGTACAAAACTTCCATTCTTCTTCAGTTTCAAATAAACTCAACCATCCACACAGGCAAATCTTCCATCATAGAGAATCTTCAAAGATATTGATTTCTAATAATGCAGTGGTTTCAATAATAATTAGTGGTTGCTGTTAGTTAGTTATTTTATTAATAGTCAGTAGTTATTGTTACTTATCAATAATTAACAAGAACGATTAAAATATTTTTTATTGAAACCACAGTTAATGTCTAGATTAAACCAAAATTCAAAAGGCAGTCAGTACAAAGGTAGTAGTAACAAGTAAAATTGTTTTTATGACAGGAAACTGCAAATTATTAGTTGATTTTATTCCGAAGTCTCAGTTTACATTTCACTGCATTCTAACCCTTTATGCAGAGAAAGGACTTTTACAGGCAAAGGAAAGTTCATGAAGCATGTTCTGGGAATACTATGCGAAACGACTGACAGGAACTAGTGACATGGTAAACATTTTTCGAGTCTGACAAAAATGAAAACTGTGTGGTGGATGTCACTAAATAGATGCAGTGGTGACGTATGCTGAAAATTTTCTGCATTGGTATTAAAATTTTTTTTTTGGTTTCGAATTTATCTCTAAAATGTTGGGTTTCTCTTAGTTTAACTGCAAGTACTATATTAATGACTATGTCATTTTATCTCTCAACACCCTTTATTGAAAAATGTGTCCCGAAAAATGCGACATAAAAAAGCGACATAAAAAACGACATAAAAAACGACATAATTTTACATGTATTTAAATACTATTCGTTCACAACAGCTTTAATCTATTGTTACACTATTTCGAAAGCTGTAGAATAGGCTTCACATGTATTTTTTACATATATTTAAATACTATTAGTTCACAACAGCTTTAATCTATTGTTACATACTTCGTAAGCTTTAGAATATGCTTCACATGTATTTTTGTATAAATAGGTTACACTCATAAAAATTTCAACATAGGTTTACCAGGCGAAATACGCGAAAGATGAGCGATAAAATGACATAGTCAATGAATATCGTTTTAATATGGCAATAATGAAACTAAAATAGACTTTATTGAATGATTAGGCTTACGAGTTCTCCCAAGGTAGCGGTGAATGTATTACAGAAAGCGATCCCATGTTGTTTGGAAAGCTCCTTTTTCTTGCAGTATTGTTTTTTTGTGCAAATTATAAGGCCTGTGAATCAATTTTTATTCTTAATTATGGAATTTTGTTACTGTTTTTGCTCTGAGATTTCATTTGCTCAATGGTTTATATTTGGATATATATAATACGTGCGTTTAGCTGTTTTACATCATATGTATGTAATATTTTAAGGGATGATTGCATAAAAATTTCTTTACTAATACTTCGCGTTTCAAATTTCTGTTCTCAAATCGTTGCTTCAACTGTAAGTTGGTTTTCTCCAGAATACACGGGATTTTCCACTCCCGCCCAAGCCTCATCTTCGGTGAAAAGGTGGAGTCTAAGTTTATTTTTGCTTTGTAATCAGCCAGTGATACTGCCATGTTTCTTCTCAGGTGATCACGTGGTCCTGGCCTTAGCTGTCAATCAGCGAGTATGTTTCTCTCCTGCCAAAAAAGACTCGATCACTCGTATTTTCGGAGGACGGCTGTGAAGACGAGTAATTTAGCCCCGGGTTGTGTCCGTTCCCTTTGTATTTTTCTTATGTTTAACTTTTCAAACAGTAAATAAAATAAGTTTTAATCCAACAGCAGCCTCGCCAATATTAAAATGTTGCTAAAACGCTTCATATATATATATATATGTGTGTGTGTGTGTGTGTGTGTGTAATTAATAAGTAAAACTCAAAGTACATTACTGCAAAAATGGCATACCCCGCAGGAAAAAATACAGCAGCAGAAACAAGGGTCATTCCAGTAGGTGAGTGGAAAAAACGCCGCCAGAAAAAACGCCGCCGGAAATAATGCCACCGGAAAAAACGCCGTATTGATAAACTTAATTTCTTATTGACGACAAAAATCTGAAAGCTCTTAATAAATAGGGGGATATATCCCGATATCTCACTCCCTGGTTACGCTCCTGCAGTGACGTAGGAAAGCGGGGGAGGCTTTGTGGCTCGACCCCCCATACCTTTGGAGGATGATAGAACCCCCCCCCCCAAACCTACTGAATCGCTACGCTACTGCGCCCCTATCGGGAAATGGGGAGACCTAGAGTTGAGCTATGGCTTATTATTACTGGTTTTCTTTTTATAAGTGCAAGAGTTTATTCTGATTCGTGGTAATTTATCTTGTTGGCTCTTTGTTTTTAAATAATAAGTTTTAGAATAAGGAAGATTTATACGTATATATATTGATATATAAATATTTCTATTTTTGAAAATATTCAATTTGAATATTGGTACTCTTATTTTAAAGATGTCTTTTTAAAAATTAAATTATTCTATTAATAAGTCAAAAACAAGTTTTAAAAAATCTTTAAATTAAATGTTAGTCTAATTGTAATGTTTTTAAACAAATTTTTAAATGCTGAAAAAAACAATAACTTTTTAAAGGAAACTGGTTTAAAATGATTTAAAACTCATTTCTCAAAATGTAAATATTGGCTATGTATAACTGTGATTAAAATTAATAGTTAATTCGTTTTGTTAGAATAATTAACTAGTTTTGTTAGAATAGTTTTAATAATTATATGTTTACTATTTTTGATACTGAAAAGCTTATTCCCCCTCACAGACTTTGAACTGTAAGCCTTCTTATGAGAAATCTTAAACTTTCTACATCACCTCATTAATGCAAGGGAGTATATTTTACTTATTGGGAATTTCTGCAGGAGGGCTGTATAAAAAGTAAAAGTTTGTATTTATTTACATTTAATTTCCTGAAAATTTTATTCGACACCATAAAGTAACTTTGTAATTAATTATATATGTCTAATAATAATATTTTCTATAAATAAAATTAGACTTTTGTCTGTACATTTCTTGGAATTCAAAAATTTTGCGATTTCTATCCGTTTCAAGCACCCGGGAATCCGATGCGACCCTCAAAAAAAAGTTTGTCTGTCATTCTGTCATTCTGTCATTCTGTCCGTGACGCTTTTTTTGTTTAAGCATCACGTAAAAACGACTGAAGCGAATGATATGAAATTGGGTGTCATGATAGGTGGTCACTCAACTTAAAACATAGGCGTCCAATTTTTAAAAAATCCTGATTGGATTTTGAGATTTTGCGAAAATCCTTTCAAACTGCGTAAATTTGTGTTCTCACATCACGTAATAACTGCAAAGGTGAAAAAATGATATTTGGTGATATGATAGGTGGTCACTCACCTTAAACTATAAGTATCTAATTAAAAAAAATTGATCAGATTTCGAGATTTTGCGAAAATCGTTTAAAACTGAGTGAATCTTTGTTCCCACATTAAGTAATAATGACTAAAGCGAATGATATGAAATTGGGTCACATGATAGATGGTTGCTCAACATAAACAATAGGAGTCCAATTTTTTAAACATTTTTATTAGATTTTGAGATTTTGTGAAAATTCTCTCAAAATACGTTCAATGATGATTTCTTCAAACTTCACGTAATAACGACTAATACGAATGATACGAAATTTAGTGATAGGATAGGTAGTTGCTAATCTTAATTTATAGGCGTTGAATTTTAAAAATATTTTGATTACATTTTGAGATTTTGCGAAAATCGTTTTAAAATGCTGAAAATTGTTCCAGCATCACGAAATAAAGACTGCAGGGAATGAAACGAATTTGGGTGACATGATAGGTTGTCACTCAATTTAAATTCTAGGCTTCCAATTTTTCAAAATGTTGATTAAATTTTGAGATTTTGCGAAAATTATTTCAGTATGTGTAAATATTCATTCGCGCATCCCATAATTACGACTAAAGCGAATCAAATGGTATTACTTAGTTACTCTCTAACCTGTAATATTTTAACAATACATAAAAATTATAACTTCGCTTTCTTTACTTTGGCAACATACTACATTCATTCTGTGTACTCCTACAATGCTGACGAATGTTCTTGCTTTTTGGAAATTTGCATTCACTAACCCGTCGAGGACGGGTACTTCAGCTAGTAATTATATATAATTAATTATATATGTAATTAATTATATATTATATAAGATCAATGAAAACCGTAGATTAGTGCTTTTAAGACAACCTCTCTAATAGGAATTGGAAGGAATTATGATTTCTGATTAATATTAAAAATATAAAACTTTTTATCTTCAGTGTAAATTATGATGAAATAAGTTATTTTGATTTTGTGTTTAAGGTCCTTAAATTAAGGAAGATATGAACGAGGGCTGTCTGCTTAATTAAGGCATGCCTTGGGCGAGAACTTTTTGAGGGGCTCTAACGCTTATTCAAGATAAAACAGTCGCGCCGTAGGCCAGAACCCTAGACCTACACACCTCAGCCCTTTACCCAATTGTCAGGAAATTAGTAGAAAGTATTTATATTATAATGCAAAAGGTTAAAAATAATTTTTTAAGCTTTATAAGATAAATTTATATCTTATAAAGCTCTTTCCCTTGCCTGTCTTTTATATGCAAAAAAAAAAAAAAAAAAAATCCATTAAAATATGAAAAAAATAAATCCTTATCCCCCCCCCCACACACACACCTATGTGTTAATTAAAATCCCTGTTAGGGATTTTATTTCTTTGATATCTTAACACTTCCATGTCATCAGAGTACCTGCATGCAGCTTTGGGGTCATAGCCCCCTGAAAGCTTCATTTACTATTAAGTAATTGGCAATCTTTTTTTTTTTTTTTTTTTTAACGGAAACCAAAAGCTTTCTAGGAAAGTCTTCCCCACCCCTCCTTAGCGCCTACCGAATTATGCCCAAATTGACTTATTGAATTAGACATGTGCTTTCCCCCACTTCTGGAAAACAAAGTACATTAAACCGCATAATTCAACTGAATACCCCATTGCACCCCCCCCCCCCCACTTTTCTGCAAAACAAAATAAATTTATTTCAAGTATTTAATTAAATTATTACACAAATATCTTTTCAGGTGGCGTTTTTTCCGGCGGCGTTTTATCCGGCGGCGTTTTTTCCCAGGTGGCGTTTTATCCGGTGGCGTTTTTTCCCAGGTGGCGTTTTTTCCAGGTGGCGTTTTTTCCGGCGGCGTTTTTTCCTACATTCAGACAGTATGATGATCGAAAAATAATGAACCATATATTATACAAAAATTAATGGAATAGAAATTATAACCTCTTGGACTCTCATCAGGGGCCATACTCAATGAAGAATAATGTTGCAGATTACTCTGTTTCTAGGTGTAGAAAGTTCTAGAAAAGAGCCCACTTGTCAGGATGGAACACAACTTTATTTCTTCTAGAACTTCTGCGAACAATCAGCTGTACAAAATTCACAGGCACTAACGGCCAGTAGCTCTTTTATAACATTCCACTCATACCGAAGCTTTCACAATTATCCTCACGCTGTAATTCTCACACAAAATAAAACACAGGTAAAAATTCAGTGGAAATATTCGAGGGATAACACTAACAGCCCCTCAAGACTCAGCAATCAAGAATTTACACGCAACACTTAAGAACAAAGCTTCATAAACAAGCGATAACACCGCTTCTATAGCGTCAATACAGAGTTAAGCTTTCACGGTCATCTATCTGCTGTTGACGGGAAGCAGAAGCAAGACTGACTCTAACTGGGGGGAACCCGATTTTATAGCCTGCGACGAACACCGTGGAAGGTTCCAGAGAGGACCATCCGTGGAATGTACTAGAACAGACTCGATTATGATTGCATAATAAAAGAGTAATATTAGGCTATTATGAATGGTAATGCAGAAGAACTATCTTAACAAGCCCCATAGGGAAAATCGCTCTAAATGACCAAAATATCGCCACGCTTGGCGAATTTTGGTGAAACATCGCCCAATTTGGTGCCAAAAATAAGTCCCCAAAAGTGAAGTTAGCGAAGGCCTAGCACCAATATTTCCCGAGATTTCTAGAAAACACCATTCAAATCAATGGGAAAACCAAACCTCTGTATCTCCGGTTCTAGCTGGCCGATTTTGATGCAACAAAAAGCAAAATTTAATTATTTGATTCGTAGAATACGGATTTTGAACTATTTTAAAACCCTGAACAGCGGGTTGCCCCGAAAATTCGTAACAATATTCTAGGAAAAGTTGTCATAGCTTTTGGAAGACATTGGTGAAGTTAAAATGAGGAAAATAAAAGTTCCCTCTTCAATGTATATAATACGCAGCTCATGACTTAATAACCATTTAAATTAAGATTTTATCCACAGTATCAGTAACTGAATCTGGCTAATGCCAAAATAGGACTATAAATTATGCCCTACTCCTGCTCTTTATGTTAACAGTTACTCTTTGTCATTCACAGAGATTACGAGAAATTAGTTTATCGCCTACGCGTTCTTTTCATTAATACCAGAGATATGGATCTTGAGTCATTTTTCGACGCTAACACTCCATACAACCCGTATAGCATAATTAATACTGAAGACAAGGTACTAAAGCTTTCTCAATCAGCATTCATAGAACTTAATCTAAATTTTAGGCTTTTGTGAGCGATTAAAGCTGTGCTCAGTATTGCTGAAAAGCGTGTCGTTATCCATGAGTTAGTCTTTCTTTCTTAATTTTCAATTCTCAGCTTGTACTGAGTCAAGACAAACCTACACGAGGGGTGTATAATGGGGTGCCTTGGACGGAGGACTTCTAAGAAATTCCATCCCTCATTCGAGTTAAATGTAGGGAAAACCACCTCAAACTCTAGATCGTTATAGCGACCACCGCGCGATAGACCAGAATTCTGTACCTTCGCACTTAAGTAATACACCATGCCTGTTGTCTTATCCACCGGACATACAAAGGAAGGAGATATTTTTAGAAAGAGATAATTTATGAATGGTGAACACGGCTTGTATGACAATTTTGAAATGCAGTAATTTATTGAAAATGTTGTAGAGTTGGTGGGTTTGAAATTGATTTAGTATTATTGTTATGCTAAAAATTTTATTTAAATAAAAGAATTGATAAAAATGAAAATGGAACAGATTTAGCAGTTTCTTCTTGTTTCACTTTTCAGATTTAAGAGTACATTTTTAAACATGTTTTCATTTTGAATTCTGTAATCAGTTCGGTAAGAAAGACATAAGTCGACAAATAGTTTATGATATACTTTCCAAAAAAACGAAGCAAAACGGACAAAAAAAGACCCATGCATCGATTACGATAAACTTTCCATTTGAATGAAGCGAGAAAAACATATAGGGTCACTCATTGATTATGATGCACTTTCCAACATAATAAAAGAAAAAGGTAAATGTCGACGCATTGATTAGGATGTACTTTAGAGCACAATGACGCAAGAAAGACGAATAGGGTTGACACATGGATTATGATAAAGGCAAATTGGACCCACGTATGGATTATGATGCATTTTCCAACATGAAACAAGAGGGAAAATAAGAAACACAGACCATGGATAATAGCACATTTTTCCTAAACTGAAGGGATTATTATGTACTTTCTTTCAACCATAATAAAGAAATCAGGCAAATGCGGCATACTCAAGCATTATGATGAATTCCCAGAATAATGGAACAAGAAAATAGAAATAGGGCTGCCACATGGATTATGATACATTTTCTAGCACTTCGGAGCAGTGGCGCACCCAGGATTTTAGTTTAGGGGGCGCTGGGCTACAAATACTGCTGAACTCGGTTATAGTGACCTCAATTATAGTTATAACTCTCTTATAACGTCAAAATATTCTGTGCCAGTCGACTTGCCCGTAGAACACAACCCCACGAGCAATGTAACTCATATAATTATTTGATTCTAAAATGATCTTTTCAGTGATGTTGTAACCAAGTTTAACAGTGTTTCATGCTCTAACTGTAAGTATTTATTTAAAAACTAACATCTTTTTTTGGTAAAATGTACTTTAGAAATAATTTGAAGACAATTTTTAAAAAGAAAACATTTAAAGTAATTAAAAAACTTTGTAAAAAACACACATAAGAAGTAATAGGTATACCTATTACTTCTTATGTGTGTTTTTTACAAAGGTTTTTTAATTACTTTATCGTTTAACACCAGTAATTTGAGTGATTTTTCAGAAAACATTTAACTCATTAGTTTCAATTTTCAATACTTTTCACTTCTAATTTCTCACCTTTAGGGGGGGCTTCAGCCCCCATAGCCCCCTCCGTGGGTGCGCCTATGCTTCCGAGCAATAAAGACAAATAACGCCAAAGCAGGGATTAAAATACA
This sequence comes from Cheiracanthium punctorium, assembly GCA_038373885.1. Classification (NCBI taxonomy): domain Eukaryota; kingdom Metazoa; phylum Arthropoda; class Arachnida; order Araneae; family Cheiracanthiidae; genus Cheiracanthium; species Cheiracanthium punctorium. Next base: position 276,606 of record JAWZYV010004445.1, read on the forward strand.
ATTTTAATGTATAGTGCTTTAGTGAGTATTTAAGTTTTTTTTTTGTTTAGTAAAACTTTTACGCATTAAGCAAAGCATTTAAGTATTTATTACTTAAATTTGAATATAGGCAGAACATGTTTCTGCATGACACATATGTGGCCTCATTTTTATTCACTATGCACATTCTCTCATACCTTAGAAATATACAGATTCTTTGAAATATAATAATACATATAGTCATAAATATGTTTAGAACACAAGAGGGGCAAGAATCTTTTTCTAAACTTTTCAGCTTACCTTTTCTCTTTTTGAAAACCTAAAAAAATACATATTCAATATCCTATTCTTTTCGTTGTTGAGATATATCACTCTATAATTTTTTTTCTATCTGGAATCTGACATGTATGTCTTTTTTGAAAACAAAACCTAAAAATGGATCTTTCTGCAGCATATGGGATTTAGAGAAACTCACAAAAAGTGAGTCGGAAAGTTGGAGGAAATTTTTATATGCAAATGAACACAATACCCACATGCTCAAATGTTTTATTTTTCCGAAAAAAAAAAAGAAAAAAAAAACTTGTATGCAGGTTCAAGTGAATTTTCGGAAAATCTTTATTCTAAAAATATGCGCATTTCACTGTTTGTATGAAGTATTTAAAATAAGTATTTTGTCACAAGTACACTCATACAAGAATATGTCACTGTAAAGAATTTATTACTGTATGAACACGTGAGACATTTTTGGTTATCTTTCTAACCATGATTTGGGGATAAAAAGTATAAAGATTACGATTAATCGAACTGATTGCTCCGTATTACAGACTCAATGTTTTCTTACTGCACAAAAAATTATGTACCGGTTGTCCAAAACTAAGCGAACCTATTTTAAAGTTGTCTACAAACGAAATTATTATGGAGAAAGTTATGAAATTTTTTGTAGAACATAGTGAAGGCATGGTAAGTTATTTGAGCGAATAAGAAAATAGTTCAAATATTCCCCACCAGGGGGCATTCCATGACCTACGGGATTCCCAGACCTCAGTCCATGCGGATTTTGGTTTTTAGGAGAGGTGGGTAAGTCGTGATCATGCAAGAACTTTGCCTGATCTTAAAGACAGCATTTCACAACATGTTCGTAACATTTCCCAGAATACACTGCGGTCAGCTGTGGAACAGGCTCTCTTACGATTCCAGATGGTATCTGACAATGATGGCCGTCATGTTGACGATGTGTAAATAATATTTGTAAACTATCATAAATGTCTGCTAAATGAGTAATTCATTAAAAAACGCCCACTGGTGGCGAACATTGGAACGATTTTATTTATTTTTAAATTCGCTCAATTCCCATACCTTCATTATTCCCTACACAAAATTTAATAACTTTATCATTAATTGTTTCGTCTGTAGACAACTTTAAAGTAGGGTCGTTTAATTTCGAACACCCTGTACTTATTCAACGTTATGTCATGGATACAAATTAAACAGAAAATGCTACATTAATGGAACAATTTATTTATTCCTTCAAGTATCAGTAAATAATTAGGAATGATCCATCCATGTTTTTTAAAACCACAACTATTAAAAAAAACGGCAAAGCGAGTCATTTTGAAAGTCTGCAATCCTCTAGAAAGTGTAGTGATCCATTTCACCGACTTCGGTTCCAGTCAAATTCTCACGCTCGATACATTGTAATAATAATTTCCTTTTTAGATCAAACCCCCCCTCAATCAATCATTCGCATTATAATTTGAAATTTCCTTATCATTCAAGTTGTCATTACACGTTCTTCAGGATTCGCGGGAGCCCCTAAGAAGTGTAAAGATAAAAGCACAATATTTTTCCTCGTTCGCACAAATTACACGTCTGGGGGTGAAATAATCCACTTACCATCAACTTATCATCTAAGCGCACATATTACATGGGTCTTGAAGAACTAAAATCCCGACAAAGTAAAAAAAAAAAAAAAAAGAAAGTGAAGTTTTCCCAAGAGAGAGGGAGTTGGCTGGCGGGAAGGAAGATTACTCCGTTCCTTTTCTTGTTTCTCGATTATTTTGTTTATTTATTTTGTGTTCCGAGGATAAAAAAAACCCACACTAAGCGTCTAGTGAAAAGTGAGTGTTGTGTGACTGAGAAAGTGATTATGCGGTGAAGGATGAACTATTTTGTGTACAAATCAAACAAAATATGTCTCATTTACAGTCATTACAATATTAGAGTCACTACACTTATAATAAAAATGGAAATCTAAAATAATCTTACGCGTGATTGCAATTTGATTTCACTTGTACTTGGTGTCAAGAAAAGATAGGCAAACTCTCTAAAACCCTTTTTTCTATTAATTGCCCTCTAAAAAGTTAAGCATTTATAGTTATTGTCTATTGCGTACAACTTTTCTTTTGCTTTTGAATAACTCTTCAGTATTCAATTTTTAACTTTTCTTTTTCTCTTTTCCTTTTTTAGATTTTTGAGTAAAGGAATTTTTGTTCAAAATCGCCCTTAGTATTTATTTTGTTGAAGACTTGTCATGCGCACCAGTTTAAAATATTTTGAAATTCTAAGGCTGTTTAGAAAAGTAAAATAATTATAATTCGGGGTCTGAGTCCAATCTGGATAAGGAAAAAGATGTTTTGGCTGTTTTTTATACAGGTAATACAATAAATTAATTTCGAAAGTAACTGAGGATGGTGTAAAGAAGTTATTTAGTTAGTCTGTTTTAAATTATTAAGTTGCGTTGTGACATGAATAAACCAGGTACGATATACACTTAGTTGCAATATAAAAAAGAGACGTTAAATACTTGAAACTATTTTATTAAACATATACTATTGAAAAATTATTATAACGGGCGGTGGTGGCTCAGCGAAAATAAAATGACGTCCTATATGGACAGTGCAATTAAGATGGAATAACTTAAAAATTATGCCAGCACAGAATTGCACATTGGCGAGAACAATAACTTGGCCGAGATCAATAACGCCCATTCCAGAGCAACCCTAACAGTTAATCCAATAAAATTAAAAATGAAGTAATAGCGAGCAAATAATTTTGCAGACGAGGCAGGGCAACAAAAAAATAACTTACGCCAGCAGGATGCCAAGAGGGGAAGTAGAAAGTACGTTGATTTTGCAAACGGACGTAATATAATCTATTTTTAGCACACCGGTCCGAAGAGACGAATAAACAAAAAGAATAGTGCATACGGGAAAAAGCGAAAATACAGATTTAAAAGCCGAAATGGCAGAAAAATGAAAACAGAAGTGAATTAGAATTCTTGATTTTGGATAGATTACATTAAAGAAAGCCAAAGTAAATGATTATTAAATTAGATATGTGATCTCCATCACAGATGGTCCAAGATGTAATTTGTCCTCATGAAAATATGAAGAAAGATTTCTTGAAAGTTGTGAGCAAGCGGACAGTCTGCAATTCAGTGAAGGGAAGCCGGTTTATCGCTGCAAATACATCTTGGTGATGGTTGATTTACATATTTTGAATAAATATTCCGTAAATGATTTGTGTCCAAAAAAAAAAAAAAAAAAAATGCGTTGAAGTTTCTATGTAGCAGACAAATATCAATTTTAACTTTTGAAAAAGCATTTCTGTATATGTTCTAGAGTGATCCGAGTCCCATCTTTCTTGTCATTTCGTGATTATGAGCTGCTTTAGGTGACATTTGAGAAAAGCACGGTGAGGTATTAATATCTAGAAGTGTGCATGGAGGGTAAATTACATGATTAAAATGCTGCCTGTTTGGCTAAAGAGTCTGCGAATTTGTTACTTAATATTCCAATATACGATTTTTATAGAGTTAAAATATCTGGCACTATGTTATGTTTGCATTGTTTATTTCGTAAAATTTTTACTGTTGAAACACTGTCAGCATGTATTGTTACTGATTCATAGGCGGATCCATTCCAATGCATGATGGAGCTACTAACAATCCTGCCTGGAGAAACTGAATTCATTCCAGGTTATATTGATCGGTGTTCATAATGTATTTTTATGGTGTTTATATTGTTTGTAATATCTGTAAGGTTGATGTTGATGACTACTGACATACACGGAAACTGAGAATAAGTGAGGGTCTTTGAAGGGACGTGATTGATCTATTTTTATCGATAGTGAATCCACTTTCAATAGCTGTGGCTTGATGTTTGTATGTACTATGAACGTATCTACGTAAGTGCGTATCTCGCAATGCTCAAAAACGGAAAAAAAACGTAAAACGTTAAAATTTTTTACTTAGGACAGTTGCAACATCGCGTTGAGCATCTCCTTATATTGATTGGAAGAACAGTGAAAAAAATCCAGTAACATCAAGCATAAAATTTTCAAAATTCAAAAGCATCGGTAAGAAAACTATATACACATTTCGCACAATGTATCGAGTATAAAGTAACAAAAAAAAACATATTTATTCTTTTACAGTGAATAAAAAATAAAGAATGATCCACCAACGATTTAAAATAACAACTATTAAAAAAAAAGGGTCAAAGCCTGTAATTTTGTCGACTTTGCAAACCTCTGAAACAAGAGTGATCCATTTCGCCGTCGTCGATTCCAGTCAAATTCTTACGCTCGATACATTTTAATAATAACTCCCTTCTTGCATCAAAGCCCCTTTAATCAATCATTCGCATTATAATTTGAAATTTCCTTAACAGTCAAATTGTCACTACACGTTCTTCAGGATTCACGGGAAGCCCCACGCGGTATGATGATAAGAAAGCGAAGTATTTCCTCGCTGCACAAATTACACGTCTGAGGGTGAAATAATCCACTTACCATCAACTTATCATCTGAGGGCACATATTACATGGGTCTTCAAGAACTGAAATCCGGAAAAGGGAAGAAAAGTTCTCCCGGGAGAGAGGGAGTTGGCAGGAGGGTAAGAAAGATTACTCCGTTCTTTTTCTTCACCCTTTTATTTTGTTTATTTGTCTTTTATTTTATGCGTCTAGTGAAAAGTGGGTGTTTTGTGATTGAGAAAAAGCGATTATGCAGTTAGGGATGAGTTCTTTCGTATGTAAATAAAACAAAATATAATGTCCCATGAATAAAAGCTAAAACTTCATTTCATAATACATTCGGACAAGTGATAACTTGCTAATCCATTATGTTTAGTTATAGCAGTGAAAGATTTCTTTTATATTTTTAAGCACAGGATTCTATTTAATGGTCCTTTATAAAGAAGATACAGTTGGCTCTCTGTTTAACGACGCTCTATTTAACGACGATCTTTGTTTAAAGGCGATATTTCACAGTCCCGATTACATTCGAATGTAAAACCCAGTTTATTGTATCGTGTACTCTTTTCTTAATGTAACTTAAAATAATTATTTGTGAATAAAATAATAGAACGATAATAGAATTAATAAGTTTACGACTTCCAAGGAACAAAGTCGTTAAACGGAGGGCCAACTGTAATTTCTTTTTCCAACGTCTTTGTAAGTTTCAGTATGACTTCGTTAGAAAACTATGTGAACTGTCTTTTATGGGGTGGGAAAGATCAGGGTGTATGTCTGTTTTTCTCCATTTAAATACTATATAGTTTAATATGATTTGATATCAAGCGGCAGCTTTGCAGAGAGTTGCCTGTAATTGGTTTGTCCGTACATAATCCTACTTTAACGAATACCACACGGGTAGTTTCAACAAAAGAGACTACACTTTCCTCCCCTTTTTAACAGCTCCTGACAGCTGTTTGAACAGCTGAAATGTTCTTTTTTACTCCCTTGCACGAAGCAAAGGAAATATTTAAAAAAAAATCGTTATTCTCATTTTGAAGATAAAACGAATTTTTGCCATCCTTGAATTTACTTTGACAAGTTAGTGCTTGGTTTTGCATGCGCGTATGTATATACAATCCATTTTGATCCATCATGTATCCACTCTCGTTAGTACTGGCTCAACGTCTGAGCGTACCTACGAATGTATGTATGTATGCAGATAGCTAGTTTAACTCGTAAACAATTAGTTTTGTTAACGAAAAGGTTTAATTTTCGCATTCAGGACAGTTGTAACATCTAGTCGGGCACCTCTATTTATGTTTGCAATGAACTGGGTGGTTTATTTACTCGGCCAACCAAGAGATTTTCCATACATTGAAGTTTATGAGCAACTGCTGAATAGAACCACGCTGAAAATCTTGCTAACTGTCGAAATCGAATGAAATTCGGCTCCCAAAATAAGTTTCCGTAACAGAACCCAGTTTATCAATATCTTTTATTTTGAAATATCTTCTTTTTTGAATAACTGAACTGAAGTATATTTTATAACAGCTGTCTCTAGAAATTATCTCGTCACAATCTTACTTTAAAAGAGACAAGAAATTATCTAGTCTCGATTAAAAGTAAATTGTTTTTGAATGCATTTTCACAATATAAACCCCGCACTTCATTCAAATAATCCTTCTTCAAACTGCTCTATGCTTCTCAGATTTTCACACCAGAAAGGAATGAAGCATCGATCAAATTTAATTAAATTTTTCTCTCAGATTTTATCCTTTATAGCCAGTTACAAAGATGCAAAAATTTATTAGTAATTAATTTTTTTCTCCATCCATAGCCAACGCATGAGTAAAATAAAATTATCTGCTCAAAAATATAAAGCTTTTAATTACCATTAATCTCATTGATTTTATTTTATCATGGAAAACTTCATAGATGCTTTTGGCGAAAATCCTTGACACGGCAAGAGTAAATTCTTGAAATTTCACACTAGGAAAAATATGCAGAGACCCTATACAATCAAAGTAAACTTGAAAAAAAGACATATTTTCTTGCTGCAAGGATTTTTAATTTAATACTGCCAAGTAAAAATATGAACTGAAAATAATTTATGACCTGAGAGTAAAGCAGAGAGCTTTAGGGACGGATAGGCGTCACATGCAAACATTAGACTTTATTTTTAAAGTCTCCATGAAACATAAAGTTGCGTTAGCTTTCTGGGTGCGAAAAACAAAGTAAATCTAGAAGAGAAAAAAATATATGAAAGGCGTTAATTAAAATGTAAGACTTTTTTCTGTAAGCTATCTTAACTATATTTTCTTCACAGTACATTTAATGAAAAGTAAAAAGCACATGATTGATGGTTTTAACATTATTTGTACTTTTATGGACTTGTAAGACAGTTTTTATATTATTCGCGTGTCATATAGCATATTATACTGCATGTTGTTACGGTATGAATATGTGTACGTTTAGTTTTGAGTATCTGCGGTTTTTTATAGATATTTTTATGCAAAAAGGAAAAAAAGTAATTAATTTATATTATTGCCGTTATCGTTAGAATTAGCTGTTGTTTTGTTTTGTTTTATTAAAGTTTCTTAAAATAAAATCATGTTTCTGGAAAATTGAGGAAATTGTTAACTATATAAAGTCCCTTGTTATACTATTGTTTATTGGAGTATATTTCATTCCCCCCAGTATACCGTGGTTTTTTGTTCTCGATGATTCGAAGAGAGAAATAACGGAATTTTAATGCTAGTCAGTTTTTGCAATAAGTAAACTGTTATAGATTTTAGAATATTAAACCTTTGGTTAAATTATAAATAGAGCGTTTAGTTAAAAAATAAAGTATTAACCTTTTAGCTGTGGCAACACGCTTTAGAGCATCAGTAACCATCTTGGGTTGTGAATACAAAGCATTGCAAATTTGTATGCCGTACGCAGACATGTGACGCATTAAGGTGTTTCACAATCGATGCGCTTTGTCTGATTTTCTTTCACATCCACTGCATTACTGACCTCAAATCCCCTCTCAACTATGACACTGCTTTTGTAAACGAACGTGAAGAAAAATAAAATGGAACCAGAAGTAAAAACTCACGTAAAAATTGTCTAAAAATGTCCACCCAATTAAAACTTCCAGCAAACTTTCAAAACAACATGATTTCGGAGAAACCATTGGTGTTGAGAGGCTTTTGTTCGGAAAAAAAAGAAAATACTTCGCGGAACTTGCAATTTGAAACCACAAGAGGAAACAAGAACTGCACAGTTGCTTTGAAAAGAGCTTTAAGCTCAAAGACTTTTATTAGAAGGAACATAAGGCATGATATTTTTATTTGCTTCAGCGAATGGTTCGCAAATTAAATTCAGCTGTAAAATACATAGCATGAGTGTGAGATGTCTGAAGATTTATACTCGTGAGTAGTAAATTAGAGTTTGTGTAAGAGATTGAAGTTTTCTAAAGTGTTATATGAAAATTTTACTTCATTTTAAACCAGTGCTGTTACACGAAGTAAATACAAAGGACAATTATAGTCGTAGATGAACTGTACCCGTCTTAATCCTATCACAGAATTCGCTCATGGATAATACTAAAGAATCACATAAATGTGCTTTAACCCTTTAACGCGCAGTGTTCCCGCTCTGGGAACACCAAACTCTAACGTTTTGACTGTTGCCAGTCACGAAGAATAGATTTGATCTCTATAAAAAACAGTTGCGGTTGACATAACTCCACGAGAATCCTTTACCCTTTAGCACGTCGTTTCCCGTCAAAAAATTGTCACAATTATTTTTAACAGCACTGATATCTGCTGAAAAAGGGAAGAATCCGAGAACAGCTGGATAGATTGCCCAATGCTGAAAAAAGGGCAGCCGTTGCCATCACTCGACTTAAATACCAGCAAGACGGCGGACGATCGAAACGTTCATTGGGTGCCACAGATCTCGAGACCCTATTTTCCCCCCGTCCGCCATTTTGCTGGTAGTTAAGTCGAGCGATGGCAACGTCTGCTCTTTTTCCAGCATTGGGAAAGGGTTGCGCCTCAAAAGGGTTAATGATAATTTTTCCATATAATCACTATAGAGACAAACCCTTTCATACGATGATAATTCTTTTATTTTTCTCCAATTTCATCTGCGCAAGAATTCCCCACTCACAACAATTGCATTACCCAAGATCCTTTTCTTAATTGTGCGTTAAAAACGTAAATCGATAACCTTTGAAATATCTCTCCTTTCAGCTCAGGCTCGATACTTAAAATCCGAGATAGCGTTTTTAAACGATCTCAATTGGTTATTAATGCTTTTCGGAGAAGCGTGACGGCTCCGAAGTTCTAAAAAAGATCGACCATTTCAAGGCACTTAAAGCATCTCTTTAGTGTCATATTCCGCTCCTTTAAATACGATCTTGTCCATTAGCAAAAGGAATGTAATGAGCAGACCGCGGATTATATGCAATCGCATATTTGTATATTTCATGTGTTTTTGATGATTTTGCATAAAATGACGCATTTCCTCATTTGGATGCATATTTCATCTCTTTTGCTTTGAATTTGTTACCTTCCTCTCAGTATTTTTTTTTTCTTTAACTCTATGTCCCACGCTTTGTAAAATTTATACCACCTCAGGTTCCTAGCAAAATAGCATATACACTTTCAATTTTTTTCATGTGTATTTGCAACAATTTAAGTTAAGTCAGACTATATATTAAAATTTCAAAAATGGCTAGAATGAAAGCAAACATGCCAACCCTGATAAAGACGTGGATTTCGGACTAGGGACAAGGCCTAACTCCATAAAAGATGTAGTTAATTCTTTGGACAGAGTCGATTCCTCTTCTTTTTTCATTGCAGAAGAAATGCTTAGCGATCCAAAAAGGTCTATCGATAATCGAAACACATTTTTCCTTCTTAATATCAGACACCACAAAATTAGAATATCAAAATCTGCTTCTGAGTGATGTAATGAATCAAGTTGTAAAACTACAGGAATGCGTTGGTAAGATTCCAGAGTCATTAGGAGAAGAAATCAGTGAGAAACTAAATTTTATTTTAAGTAAACACTCAGGATTTTTAGCAGTGAATGAAATAAATAATTTTATTAATGGTGAGAGGAGTGAATTACCGGAAAATGTAGAACCATTCAAAGCAAAGTATTATAAGTACTGTCCAGTGACATTGATTGATGTTGAAAGAGCATTTTCAGCATATAAAATGATTTTAGATGATAAAGACAAAAACTTATTAAAAACACTTAGCTGTGTATTGCAACAAAAATTACTGAAAGCAGTTTTAATTCAGATTTCATATCACTAAGATTGTGAATAAAAATTTCTCATTCTGTCTGTCATGATGTTTTGAAGTTTCAAAGAGAAAAAAATGTGTCATAATTGCAAGGTAGTGATAGAAAATAGTTTTACAAGTAAATACGTTTTTATTTTCTGTTAATATGTGAATATTTTATCAGCTATTTGGTGCATATTTTTAGATTTTTGGTGCATATTTTTAGAATTTTTTTGCATATTTTTAGATTTTTTGATGCATATTTGCATGCATATTTTGCCACTTTTTAAGTGCATATAATCCGCGGTCTAGTAATGAGTGTTCATCGCGCACTTGCTTTGCATTATTGCATTTTGCAGGGAGCTAGGGAATCATCTGTGTGCAAAGAGATGTATAAGAGAAGGAGGGGTAGGTCGTCTCACTTTTCGCATGTTTATCAATAACTCTACTCGTAACAACGCTATTTGAATAAACTTTGTAGCCTATGAACTGGCCACATGTTGTCGTGTACTTACGTTAACATGAAAAACCAGGAATTATTATTATTATTTTTTGCATTGAAAATCACCTTTTCTTCAATTAAAATTTGGATTAAGACGACCTACCCCGCTATGGGGTAGCCTGTTAAGGGTGTTGGAGCTGGTTGTTGTTGCACACAAAAAGCTTGAAGAACCCTGGTTTAGACTATTCTATTGTAGTGTGTGTCTTTTAAGGGAAAACTAAACGAGCGGTAAACAGCCTCGGCAGCAGGTAATATTTTTTAATGGCTGTAGAGGAGCTATCGATGGTCGTAAACAAAACATATCCGTTGACTGTTAAGAGGCCGTATATTTGGTTGTGCAAACTCCACAAGAAACACTTACGTCCAAGAAATGCGAGGAGACTTATAATAGGCCGGACATATTTTATTGAAGTTAAAAGGCAAAACAATTTTAAACATAAGTTCGCTGCAACACATTGCTTAACAAAAAATGGTTGTTTAATACCATTGTTTAACCCATTTGTGCCTGGATATTTTTGCGACTTTCTTCGATTTTTACTGATAACAGAAATAATAGATAAATTTCTGATGTCAAATTCTTGAACAAGGGATGATTTCTTTTAAAATCATTATGCATAAAAATCGAAATATCAACATCCTACTGGGTCATGTTAAAATATTTTGTAGAGTTGAGGCTCAATACTCATGAATAAAGCCTAGGAAAAATAAATAACGTTTTCGACTAATAGCGAAAATGCCGTCCCAAAAAAGGGACACTAGGCATAAATGGGTTAATACAGAATAGGAGCATGTCTAATCGTTCCGCATGGAGTCTCATAATTTATCGAAAAAAAAAAAAAAACCCTCCCCTAACGGAGAAAAATCGAGAAGTCTAAGAACTTTTTACCGAAAAAAAAAAAAAAGCCGAAAACTTTTAATAAAAACTTCCAGCTTTTGTACAGCTTGGCGAGTAAAAGATGAGCCACTCATAAGCCACTGTCCACGTAACCAAAAAGAGACCGGTAGGCGTAATAAATATAAAATATTTGAAATTAACGGATTAAATGCATATCGCCAAGGCAGAGGTGCCAGAATTTGGCGATCGCCATAACAAAAGCCTACAACCCTGTAAACCGAGGCAACGTGAAGATGGCCGGCACCTATAACTTACATTACTTCTGTTAAACCGATAGTTAATTTAGAAGGGGAATCCCTGAATCCCAGACACACCATCGCGCAAAAGGAAGAGCATTGTATGAAACAGAAAACTAAGTAGAGAGAGATATTAAAACTGAATGCAGAATATTTGATTTACAGAAACGAAAGAAACGAAAATTATTTTAGAACTGAATATATGCGATCTTCATCACAAGGGGTTCTAGCGTATTCACGTTACATTTCGAGAAAACAGCTTAAAAACCAGACCGTTCTGCCGACAGTCGCGCGGTAGGTCAGAATCTTGGAAACTTCACAATTCAACCACATACCACGTGTCTTAAGCACTTGGCCATGATAGGGCCCTGTTTAACAGTATATTGTGGTTAATCAGTTAATTTAATCCAAGTAAAAGGTTCTGTACTTGCATCATTTGAGATATCAAATTTTCATTTCCTTCTCCTCTCTGACAGTTAACGGACTATACTTTTTCATGAGACTTTAAGTAGGAATAAAGTGTAAATCGATAGCTACTAAAATACTCCCTCTTTTCTCTCCGGCTAGATTTAAATGCTAACATCTTCCTTTTTTTTTTTTTTAACAACACGACATCGCAGCTGCTTATTAATACTTTTCAAGATCTCTGACGTCTCAAATTCTCGAGAAGATTGAGAGTTTTAAAACACTTGACGCATCTCGTAAATGACGTTATTTCATTTCAGCACTCATAAAGTTCTCATAATGCTCGCTGTTTCTCAAAAGAAAAAAAAAAGTTGATAGTGCTTATTCATAAATATTCTTGAAAAGTTATGCGTCTGATAATTCAGTGAGGGATGATATATTCCTATTTTGGAGTGGATAAGTTTAAAATCATAATTACGGTGACAGTCATTGTAAGAGAGCGAATATTTTTGCTTTTTTGAGTGTAAAAAAAAATAAAAAAATCGGGTGGGTCTATGTCGGGACACATGGCCGTTGGCAGATTGAAATGAAACCAAGATTGACTTCCTTCTAAGCAAATTAACACAAATCTGACACTGAATAGGTAATATATAAATACTTATTCCGATTAATAACCGACAATGATTTCATTTAGCACGGGTATGTGATATATGAACTAGGAAACACAAATGTATAACTGCAAATTTGCACCTTCTTTAAGTCTCTCCCTAACCAAAGTCGATCCCAAACGTTTCAAGATAGACCAAACGGATAGGCTATGGAATATTGTTTTGAAGAGTTTGCCCGCTGAACGCCAATGATTTTGTAGTGCATCACTTCGACTGATGTTCATGTCTCTCAGCTCAGACACGGACTCAGCAGATGCATGGGTTGTACCTGCATTCATTGTGCCAAACTGATATGGGTACAGCATCGGTAGAGATACTCGCTGATTCGCCGTCGTTTGTAGCTTTCGGACTTTTTTGAAACCGGCTCGCTCGCTCGGCGCCGGTCATCGGGATACCTGTGCGGGACCCATATTCGCCGTCGTTGGTAGCTTTCGGACTTTTCTGAAACCAGCTCGCTCGCTCGGCGCCGGTCATCGGGATACCTGTGCGGGACCCATATTCACCGTCGTTGGTAGCTTTCGGACTTTTCCGAAACCGGCTCGCTCGCTCGGCGCCGGTCATCGGGATACCTGTGCGGGACCCATATTCGCCGTCGTTGGTAGCTTTCGGACTTTTCTGAAACCAGCTCGCTCGCTCGGCGCCGGTCATCGGGATACCTGTGCGGGACCCATATTCACCGTCGTTGGTAGCTTTCGGACTTTTCTGAAACCGGCTCGCTCGCTCGGCGCCGGTCATCGGGATACCTGTGCGGGACTCATATTCACCCACTTTCCTACGATTGCCGTGATTTATATTTCTGGCTGGCTCTAGCATGTGCTGAGACCGCCCTATTGCATTTGTTTTAAACCCTTCCTGGTTTATTTTACCTATAACTAATTTCTGGCTGGCTCTAGAGTGTGTTGAGATCGCCTTTTTGAATTTGTTTTAAACACTTCCTGGTTTATTTTACCTATAACTATTGTCCAAATTACACTTATTCGAATCGATCGGTCTAAATAAACTCTATAAGCATACGAAAGAATCACCGTGCTATCACGTCTGTGCCGTAAGTTACACTGAAAGAAATGAGCGAGAAGTCTAGTTTTTTTTTTCTTTCGCGCTAAAAAAAATGTCGAAAACTTAAAATGAATTCATATATTTTACATGCATTTAGTTTTATACAATTTTCTGGAATAAAAAATAGGCACTTTTATGACCATTTTCTTGAAAATGATGCGACCGTTAAAGGGTTACACCGCAAATATAATTCGACACTTTAAAATTAAAGCAGCGGTGCAAAAGATGTCCAAAAGAAGTAGCATCCTGAACATCTAAATAAAATAAACAGTAATTTAACTGGCTCGATAATCGGAAAAGGTGGCCATCCTTTATGTAGAATTTAACAACCGGCAAAGTTGAAAAGTATTAGTGATTTCGGTTTTTGTCTTTCAGTACACCCGTACTCTAAATTCCGTAAATATGTATCGAACCGTACGAAATAGATGTCAGTGCTGTATTGTGCCGTGCATGTTATTGAAACCGGTGTACGTAGCATTCCTCGTTCTTTTACAGTAGCACATAAAGAATTCTAATACATTACGTCTATGGCAGTTAGTACTCACGTTTACAACACCATACACATCATTTAAAGGACAGAAATAATATTTAAAGTTCCTTTAGAGGGCCGCGCAAAATTACATCAATAGTGACTACTGAACTTCTCGAATCCGGAATCCATGAAACTTTACTATTCCCGGATTACAGAAATTTCCAGATTGTTGAGATCCTGTAATATGAGTGATTAAAAAAAAAAAATCGTAGTAATCAAGTAAAAAAGAAAAAGTAGATTACTTTCTTGACTAGAAAAAAAAAATTATAAATAAAAAATATAAACACACTTTTATACCTTTTTCATTTACATTTAAACATACAAAAAAGTTTGTTGTTTAAATTTCGGATTGTTGCATAACTGGATTATTTTAAGGCTGATTTGCGTCAGGATTGCAGAAATTTCGGAGTTCTACCGTTCAGCTTTTTGGGAGCCATGGCCAAATTAACGCAGAAGTCCCCCCCCCCCCCCCAAAAAAAAAGGAGTTGCGGTGAAAAGTGCCTTATAATCGACGTTCGCGGCGTGAGTTACTTATTTATAATTTTTTTTAGTTCTGACGGCACAACAACCCTGTCGCTTATCGATACTTTTGAAGATCGAGGTTTTGAAAAATACTTGACGCGCGTCTTGAAAGGATAATGTTCATCTCTAGCTTATTTTACTCTGGAAAGTCATTTGTCCGCGAACGCAGTGATGGATGAGGTATTTCTGTTCTCGGGGTGAAAAAAGAAGTTGGAAACGGTGATTACGGTGACAGTAGTACAATTTTCCCCGACTTTAAATAGGAGGAATATTTTTCTTTCACCGACAGCCAATGAATGGTTTTAATTCGAGAAAAAATTTCAACCGCGATATCGTTTACTGGGAAGGTTCGTTTTAATAAAATACGGAAAAGGTGTGTAAAAGCGACTTCATGTATTCGGATAGCTTACGCTCCAATTTAATCAATAAAAAAATTGCATGGATTAAAATCTCGTTTAATTATTTAGCGACGACAGTCATTTAAAAGAAAAAAAATGTTAGATAGATATGCAGAAGCAGAGACATGTGTGCTTTTGTTTCTCTAAAATGTATGTTTGTATGTACTGGTTATCCGAAATTAAACGGCCCCAGTTTAAAGCTGTCTATAGACGAAAAGATTGTTGAGAAAGTTATGAAAATTTGTGTAGGACATAATGAAAGTATGGGAATTTGTTTGAGCGTATAAAAAATTTGTTGGTCATCAGAGGACATTCATCCCCTATCCCCAGACTCAATCCATGCGACTTTTGGTTTTGGGGAGAGTTTGAAGCATTGGGTAGGTCGTAATAATCCAAAGAACTTTGCCTGATCTTAAAGACAATTCTAAAGACTCTAAAGACATTTCACAAACTCTAAACTCTAAAAACATTTCACAACATGTTTGTAACATTTCCCAGAACAAACCACGATCAGCTGTGGAACAATGCTCGCTTACCATTCCAGATGGTAGCTGGCAAAGATGGCCGCCATGTTGAACGTATTTTGTTGCAATAATATTTGTAAATTATCATAAATGTATGCCAAATACGTTATTCATTAACTACTCCCCTGGTGGCGAAAAGTCGAACTAGTTTTTTTATTCACTGAAACAAATTCCCATATACCTTTAATATGTCCTACACCAGGGGTTCCCAAACTTTTTTCCCCCGTGGCAACCTAAACACTTCGCGGCACCCTTGTCAGGCTAAAAACATTTCGGGGCACCCTTGTCAGGCTAAAAATCATTTCGGAGCACCCTTCTCGGGCTGAAAACGTTTCGGGGCAGGTTACTTTTAAAGCAATATGAATATGAAGGTTAGAATGAAACAGTTTGAATACATTTTTTAATTGTTTCTTTTATGTTTATTGGGCTTACTATTACACTATCTTGGAAAAGAGATATATAATTTTGCCCCCCTTCCCCATATTTCAGGGAGTTCCTGTAAAATAGAGGCGACTGGACACCAAACTCTCTCAAATTTGAGTAAAATATTTTTGTTCCACCTACTTGATCATCAGCTTGGCAAACTTTTTTGTGAAATATCGGTTCAGAGGAAATTTTTTGATTATGCTCCCCCAAAACTTAGACTTTTCTTGATTACCTCCACGGCACCCATGTTAAACGCTCGTGGCACCCCAGGGTGCCGCGGCACCCAGTTTGGGAACCTCTGTCCTGCACAAAATTTCATAACTTTATCAACGATATTTTCGTCTGTAGACAACTTTAAAATAGGGTCGCTAATTTCGGACACCCTGCATTTATAGTCATACTAAGCCAACATGTGGTCCGGGGAAGGTATTTGTTATGGGGGCCTCTCTTTCATATACACACATTCAGTTTACAAAGATTAGAAACCCTGAAACTACAGGCTTACTGAACTTCCATGCTTTCTACTCTTGGTCGGATGACTGGAATATTTTTGCAACTGAAAATGAGCGGACATGGGGTACCACCAAGCCTGATTATACAGACCACATTCAATATTTTACTAAAATGGTACATTAAAACATTTTATTGAATATAGTTTAATAACTTTAAGAAACATCTTTACGCACAGAGAGAAAGAGAGAGAGAGGAAAATTTGTATTAAACCAAAATATTTCTAAAAAATGTCGTAGGAACATTTATTGATTTTGACTTGGGGCCCGAGGCATTATTTACATTTCTATTTTTAAAAACAAAGTTTTTTCCTTTTCAAATTCTTTTTACGCTGAAACAGGCCAGACCCGCAAAGGCAGCACAGATATTTTTATTTTGTTTCATCAAAATACCCTTTTTAAATTCTTTTTTAATTTAAGCGACATATCTTAAATATTATTCTTCATTATATATATATATATATATATATGTGTGTGTGTGTGTGTGTGTGTGTGTGTGACGTCAGATATTTCAAGTAAAGTTTCAGAGTTAAGGCAGGTAATATGGTTTATTGAACATTACATTTAAGTTACAATTTAGAATGAGAAGAGGGGAGGGGAGACGGGTACAAGAATCAGCGTGGACTCATGAAGCAGTTCCAGTGGCAGAAGTCCCCCGATTTTCCATGTGCGGGAGTATTTACGCTTATCACACCACGTGGTCTGCGAAGACACAACTCCTCCTCTCTCTTATCTCTGATCGAACCACACACATTTACCAACATGACCCGCATCCTGGCCTACAAGGGCGTGAGGACACGTGTACCTCTAAAGAACTCAGAATAGACGGCCTGATGTCTGGCAAATAACAAAATAAATAAAACATAGCTCCAGAGCGCGCGTGGCAAGTATGACAGGAAAGTAAAACTTACAGTGAAAGTACCCGCTTGAACAATACCCAAACTAGTAAAACCCAAATTACCTTTTTATACATTACATATATATATATATATTAATTAATATTCTTGATTATACATACTTTAGAGTAACCCAGATATTAAGAAACGGCTGAAGGAGTTTGTAGAAATAATCGATCATTCTCAACATAAGCTACAGCCTTTATTATTTTGTTTAGTTGTACTATTCAGCCCAGTATAACAAAGTTTGACCAGGATAAATCTTAACACGATATATTTTTGTCAAGGGATAGTCTCTTATGCAGTTCATGGAGTGGGACAATGAGTCACATACTGAGAGTTTGAGACCTTCAGAAAAATCATCGCCTAATTTGGTGCCAGTAAAAATTTTTTGAAACAAAATAAAGCTTATAGCTACCTCTTACATTGAGTGAGTGCCGCCATACTCATGAATTCATAATAATTTTGAAATATCATATCTCAATTTCAACTATGTTTGAATGGATTTATCAAGAATTTGTATAATAGACGTAGAAGGAAGTCACGTGACGCCGTTTTCAGAGTCACACATCAGTTCGTTAAAACTTATGTGTAAGAATTCAACAGAATTCCTTTTACATATCTTTTTTAAAGTTATAATTCACGAAATTTCTATCAAATTTATAAACCATGTAATATGTTTCTCTCATTTCAGATTTGTACCCCCCCCCCGACACAGAGTGGATAAGACACTTAACACTGCAGATTTCTGATGTGTTAAGGTCTAACGTTCATGTGTCTACCGCGGGGCTGCCGGTTTAACGGTCTGAGTAATTTTTGCCAGATGTAACATAAATACCTGTTAAAAACTTCTAAAAATTCCTCCACCCAGGTAAATACTCTTTGTGTAGGTTTGCCTTAACCCTTTAACGCGCAGTGTTCCCGCTCTGGGAACACCAGACTCTGACGTTTTCGCTGTTGCCAGTCACGAAGAATAGATTGGATTTCTATAAAAATAGTTGCGGGGGACATAGCTCCACGAGAATCCCTTACTTTTTAGCACGTCATTTCCCGTAAAAATTGTCACGCTTATTTTAACAGTACTGACATCTGCTGAAAAATGGAAGAATGCGAGAACAGCTGGATAGATTGCCCAATCCTGAAAAAGGGCAGCCGTTGCCATCGCTCCACTTAACGACCAGCAAGATAGAGGACGATCGAAACGTTCATCGCGTGCCACAGATCTAGAGACCCTTTTTTGACGACAGCTGGCTGTGGCCGAGTTTCGATCGTCCGCCATCTAGCTGCTAGTTAAGCTGGCTGTGCCCGCGCACAGCCAGCTGCGTGAAAAAAGGGTCTCTAGATCTGTGACACGCGATGAACGTTTCGATCGTCCTCCATCTTGCTGGTAGTTTCAGTCGAGCGATGGCAACGGCTGCCCTTTTTTCAGCATTGGGAAAGGGTTGCACCTCAAAGGGTTAAGACAAAATAACAAATTTTTCTTACTCGATGAAAAATATTCTTCCCTCAACAATAATCCTCAGCAATTAAAACCAAAGTTTCCTCAAATACAAAGGGAAAATAAATCAATAGCTACCAAAACAAACCTTCATTTTCTCCGGCGCTCCGTTTAAAGGCCGAAGTCGCGTTTTTTATTTTTCACACGTCGTGTCACCCGACCCGCTTATTAATGCTCTTGGAGATCGCTGACGTCTGACGCTTAGAAGGAGATTGAGAGTTTTAGAACACTGCTTGACGCGTTCTCCTAAGTGACATATTTCGCTTCGGCACATTGCCCCTGCCTTAATAATGATCTTGCGTTGTCTCCAGAGCAATGAATAGGAAAGGATATTTATGCGAGTTTGTACATTTTAAACTCAAGAGTAATTTGTTAGTGTGCATTGTGAGTGGCGACTTTTGTTTTTGTATTTTTCTTAAGTGGAAAAGCTCAAAATAGGAAAGGTGATTATAGATTTAAGAGGATTGTAGAAAGTTTTTTTTTTCCCCTAAATGTTTGTGAATTTTGGCATGTATATGCATTGGAGTATAACAATAGTTAAAAAATACTTTATATTTAAAAAATAATATATATTTTAAACCCTGTCATACCTGATGATTAAATAATTTCATTCTGAATTATGTGGTTTTTCTTTGGATAATAAAGATTAATTAAAAAAATTAAAGTAAAAATATTGATTATTAAATTTTCGAGAAAAATCTGTTTTTATTTATGTTCACAAATTAGGATATCCATCCTTTACCTTAATATAGGTAATTTTGGTGTACGCACGGTATGAAAGTGTTTTAAAGTTACCTTTTTTAAGTTAAATATATTACTTTAAGTGTTAAATATATATATTACTATATAAGTTAAATATATTACTTTTAAAGAGATTCTCCAGTAAAATGAACAGGAATGAGTGTTAATATTAGTTTGTACTCAAAAAAGAGTACAATAGTTACGTTGATTTTATGAACTTTTGTGAATTTAAGAAAACGGCGGATGTTAAATAGAGCTTTTTTAAAATTTTGTCCGAAAATTATAAATTTTTGCATATATGAACATTAAAGCATAACAGCATTAAATACTTAAAAAATGAATGAACACATTTAATAAAAAATTAATTGAAAAATCTTTAAATTTCCTTATGTTTCATTAAAAAAAAATTTTTTCTCTTTAATTCATTTTCTGAAGATTTGGATATTACCTTCCAGATTTATTGAAGAGTTAAAATTTTAAGAAATGCTTCGCACCGTAATACTGAAGTTTGCCAAGAGTTTCGTCTCTTTCTAAACATTTCCGAATTTTCTTAACCTTAGAGTACACAAAAATTGAAAAAGATACTCGAATTTATATTAAAGTGAATCGGAATTCTCCATCATAAACTTTGTATGATTTCTTTACAAAATTTAGATTTTTAAGACATGGAATTATGAAAAGTATTTCATTTTGAGCAAAAAGACATTTGTAAGATATTTTTACAATTTCTTTTAATAACTGTTTTTTCGTATCGGATTCAGTAAAAATCACAACATATTAATACAAATAAGAAAAATCGATTTTCCGTAATTTTAAGGTCCCAGCATTTTTTAAAGAACAATACCTTTTTTCTTAAAAATAATCGAAGTACTTCGAGAACAACTTATTGTTGTTAGGTGCTAAGCTACATAAAAAGGTTGAAATATTTAAAAATATGTGTCAGATGAAAGGAGATGGTCTTGAAAAGAAAAGGAGGTGTGATATCAAGTCTTGATCGTCACTGTAATTTGCAACAATAGAAATGTTCCTCAATTTTATTACCTCGGCACTGGAAAGTTCTAGCGGGATACATCTTTCGTTTGGATTTATACAGAATTTAGTTAATTCGAAAGATATTCAAACAGCCAAATAAAATTCTTGTTTCAAATTAAATTTTCTTTATTAATATTCGTTAAGTTAAATATTTTAATCTGCTTTTGCGATATAAAAAAAAGTTATTTTGCTTTTTTGTTTGCCTCTTTAATGATTCTGAATTAGAGTTCTCGTGAAAATTACTATTATGATTCATTAATACATGTACAGTCCTTTTTCTCATAAAAATCTACATTATATTCTGCATGAATATTTATTTATATTGGGAAGAAATATAAATAAATAGTGTAAGAAAGAATGAGTCCAACTTTAAAGACTTAAAAAGCTTTCAAAATTGATCATTTTTCAAAAAAATTTGCGGAGCAGTAAATAATAAGCACTATATCTGATTATTTTATTATTTTATGAGATAAAATGCGGCATGTAAAATAAAATGTTTTAAAAACGCAATTAAAACTTTTACAAAGCCTAATCGCAACAACTGTGTACATTTAGAAGATATTTCTTGTTGTTTGCATAATCTTTTATTCGATACATCTATTTCTTTTTTTCTAGTTATTAACTTTCACTTTTTTAATTTAGTTAAGCAAAATTCCCTTAGAAACAAATTGCAAATAGCAGTAACTACTCCATTTCAGTTACTACAAAATTATGTCAAAATTCAATAAACAAATTTAAACCAATGTTTTAATCATTAAATGATGAAATTTAGGAAGCCTTATAAATTACTTGCGACTCGAATACATATGATATTTCGTTTTATTAAAACTTTTGATGGGGGAAATGTACCGATGTAGTAAATTTTCCTGGGAAATAACACCTGCAATAGCTAATGAAAGTTCTTTTCAAGACGTTACGTAATGGTGTTATTTTAACATCTTAAGACACGTTGAAGATTGTCCGTAACAAAACCAATATTCTTAATCCTTTCATCCTGGCAATTTAACTTAGAATTGGCTTGATAGCTGTAAATTTCGGAAGTGATGTATTTAAAACTCTGTTCTCAGATTTTCTAAAAAAAATTTATTTAGCCTTTTACAGGCCCGTGTTCCCAATTAGAAACATCGAATTAAAAATGTATTCAAAAATTAAACTTTTTTCAATATCGACTTGAAAAAATAAGCAGATAAAGTTAAATGACTTTATTTATAAAAAAAAATAGAAATTGCATTTCTATTATAGGTGGGAAACTGGACAAAAATTAAGAAAATAGCCATTTTCATAAATTTTTCCAGAGCTATCTTGATACAACATCGTCCACCTTCAAACCTAATTCATATCTTTGCTTGGACTGAAAAATAAATCTCTCATTATTTCTTAATATTTCACTTCTTATTTAAACTACCCATCACTATATTCCGTTCTTGGAACCAATGTAAAAGTGTAGTCAGAAATGACCAACGCACCCAATTGGAAACAGTGAAAATTGCATGCAATATTTTTTTCTCCATTTAAATGACTAATATCCAGTAACTAATGCATTACAAGACGAAAAAATCTGGAGTGACTCCACTCGACTTTCCGAACACTTACGATTAAGATCATTACCAAGCACTTAAATAAATTTTAATCGATGAATCATTCAAACATATATACCAAATTGAAACTCAATCGAATACACCGTTTAAACGCTTGCGCACTTTCAAGAATTTCTCCCCATATGCCATTATGCCATAACATAAAAGAAAGTTTTGTCGTAGCCCTTTAGGAGAACTATAAGTCCTATACACACCAAAATCAATACCGGTCTTAGGATGGTGGTTTATAACATGTATACCGAATTTGAGCTCAATCGAATGTATCGTTTAAACGCTAGTGCACTTTCAAGAAATTCCCCCCATAGGCCATAATGTAAAAGAAATCTTTGTCGTAGCCCTGTAGAAAAACTATAATTCCTATACACACCCAAATCAATACCGGTCTTGCAACGGTGGTTTATAACATGTATATCCTATTTGAGCTCAATCGAATCTACCGTTTAAACGCTAGCGCACTTTCAAGAAATTCCTCCCATAGGCCATAATGTAAAAGAAATCTTTGTCGTAGCCCTGTAGAAAAACTATAAGTCCTATACACACCAAAATCAATACCGGTCTTGCGACGGTGGTTTATGACATATATATCCAATTTGAGCTCAATCGAATGCTCCGTTAGGAAGCTATCGTGTTCACTCACATACACACAAACACACATACACACACACACACACATACATACATACATCTCGTAAAAATAGCATAAATGGATTCAGAAGCCCTCAAAACGTGTAAAAACACCAAAATCTCGAAGTCGAATTTTTTCATGATTACAATACTTTCCTTACATGGTACATGTTCGGAAAGTAAAAAATTAACTAACTAACGATTTGTATGTATATACAAGGTGTCCCACAGATTGACTTATAAACTTTAAGAATATGGAGGGCCCATCCAATGGACTGCGAATAACGATGAAGCTTAGGGTCAAGAACGTTGTTTTAAAACTGCAGTTGGTGATGACTTTTAAAAAGTTTTGAAAATGTTAGCTATCTTTCCTTTTTAAATGGTAAAATAAAGGGGTTTATCCTCTGAAAAATTCATTACTCAAAGCGAATTCTATTTTTTTTTTTCAAAATTGTAATACTTCAGTAAAGTATGGTTTGAAATTTTAGTAACAATTTACTACCTGATGTAAAGAGATTAGTGACGAGCGCATGACGATAACGTTCTATTTGCATAGCCATGCAATTATCAATCCCCTTCCAAATGAAATGTGTTCAATATAAATGTTCAACAATGAAAATTACTATTTATCCATGACTTCCTAAATACGATCCGAACAATAAGGCCCAGTCCGGATCCTTTGGGGGCCCTCGACTAAATATTGAAATGAGGGCCCCCATATTTAGAGGAAAAATAACATTAGACTATGCAGTATTTGAAAATTAGGCCTATGTGACTAGAATACACATTTAACCCTTTAACGCGCAGTGGTTTCGCTCTGAGACCACCAAACTGTTGACGTTTTGACTGTTGAAGGTCACGAAGAATAGATTGGATTTCTATAAAAATAGTTGCGGGTGACATAGCTCCACGAGAATCCTTTACTTTTTAGCACGTCATTTCCCGTAAAAAATGGTCACGATTATTTTTAGCACCACTGACATCTGCCGAAAAATGGAAGAACGCGAAAACAGCTGGATAGATTGCCCAATGCTGAAAAAAGGGCAGCCGTTGCCATCGCTCGACTTAACTACCAGCAAGATGGCGGACGATCGAAACGTTCATCGCGTGCCACAGATCTAGAGACGCTTTTTTGACGACAGCTGGCTGTGCGGCACTGCCAGCTGCGTCAAAAAAAGGTCTCTAGATCTGTGACACGCGATGAACGTTTCGATCGTCCACCATCTTGCTGGTAGTTAAGTCGAGCGATGGCAACGGCTGCCCTTTTTTCAGCATTGGGAAGGGTTGCGCCTCAAAGGGTTAACTATTTAAATATGTTTTCTAGGCACACATACTACTAAGCTGTTGGGACCCTGACTCTCACCACCCCCCCCCTCCCCTTGCACTGCGAGATCTGTGGGGTCCTCTACTACGCCAGTATGAAAAGGTATGAGATTACAAGGAAATAAATAATCAAATTATTCTAATTATAAAATATTGTATCCATTTTTGGGGAGCCTAACCCTTGGGATGGGGCGCTCGGCAATCGTCGACCATCCGACCTGGCCTGCGAACAATATAATTAGTTAAGAATAAAAAAATAAATGAGATTTATCTAAAAAAATCCACCTATTATCCTATTATATGTCTTCCAAGTCAAATCTAAAAAATTTAGACAAAATTAAATTTGATATTTACGTTAATTAGACTTGTGCTGTAAAACTTGGATGCTAGCTTTTGACTTAATTAATCAAATCTGTAGGAATGTTACTGTGTTACCAGGTTACTTCCTGAGAAGTATTATAAAAAAACACTAAACAAATGTAAATAAAACTACACGCTCCGTTATGGAAATTCCAAAATGTTTAAGTGTTCATGTAAAAACTTTGTGCCTAGCTAAGATATTTCTGCGGTTTTCTTCTTTTTTTTTGCAAAACATTTGCTGTGGGCCATGTGAAATAAACATTACCCTGAAATTTATAGGTAAAATGCAGCTGCATTTTGATGCTATAGAATACTAGAAATGATCAGTTTCAAGGTTAAATTTGCACAGAACTTCACCGCAATATTTAAAAGGCAAAACAGCTTCTTTAAAAAATTCCTTGAGCAAGCACTTTTCTCTAAATTTTTATCATTTTTGTTTTCTGTAAAAAAAATATCAGACCACGAATTAGATAACTGTTGTTAATGAATATTCATTTTAATCTAAAATACGCTCGTTAAGGTTTTTTCATTGTAAGGCAGTTGTAGTTTTAAATTCAAGAAGTAAAAAGTGAATGTTGTAATTTTTTTTTTTTGCAATCTTATCGAAATCATGGCAAGTGTTTCCTTTGTAATATCAATGCTGAATTTGAAACTTTTATGTTAAAGAAATATTACATGGAGATTTACGGTCATGGAACAAGATTCAGGGGGAAGTATGTTAATCAAAGATGAATCAAATTCGCACAGTCACGTAGGGCTGCAATCGTCGTTTTCACAAACTTGTTAATAATCATTTTGGTAGAAGCATTTTTAGTGTTTCTAACGAAGTTTTATTTACAATATTTTTGCCTCTGAGAATTTAAAGCACAAACTGAAGTGAAATTTCTAAACTGTCAGATTAAGTGAAGTGCTTTTGCCAAATATTCATTAATTTTCGATGAGTGAACCGTAGTGAACCATCACTTCTTTCCAAATGATTATAAAGAGACACATAAAGACAAAGTAAAAATAATATAAACTCTAATGACATAAAAATAAATAGATATAGTCTGATAAATATATATGCATGTAGATAAACTTAGAAAAGTATGTATCGTTACATTTTAAGAGTTTCTCTAGTTAGAAGCTAATACTCGTTAATTTTATGAGTGGCGTTGTTGATTTTTGTTTATTAAATATTAGTTTTTATTTTTGACAGGCTTTAACAACAAGAAACTAATAATAACATTTTTTTTTCAATTCAAATTCTTTATGTCATTTAATCGGTTCGCGCGTCTATGAAAATGATTGAACTTTTATGTTAAATCAAATTAGTTCGAGTATTTAAGATATTTAAAGACATTGCCTATGGTTGCGTTCAATATATAGTATAAAGCCCAAAATATTCCTAAATCACCCCCGTTTTTCATAAAATCCCCAGTTTTTCCCGATGCATGCATTAGGGGGGGGGATAGGGAAAGAAAAAAGATGTTTGGAAATTGCGTACTTCATTTTATTTGGTTCAATCTATGGAAAAAGGAAATGAAATATGCGAGGAGGCGAAATGCCCGCTCTGCTAGGTTATGAATGTTTGTGTTTATTTTGCCGTTGTTGATGGCGGACTATTCAGATTTAAGCGGCAGAAATTGAAATTCTGTCGGCTTTACATTTTTTTTTCTTTCTTCTCATCCTCGAAGACCGGAATAGAAAATCTAAAAAGAGAAATATTACATGTAAGCTAAATCAAAGGGTTTTTCATTTATTTACGAAGCAATGAAGGAATGGTTCAGTAAAACTGATTCGGTATCTCATTAGAAAATTTATTTTACGTGAATTTAACCCTTTAAACCACAACCATTTCCTATTTTTGAGCTCTGTGGCACGCAATCCGCGATTCGATCGACCTCCATGTTATTGGTTGTTAACCCTTTGAGGCGCAACCCTTTCCCAATGCCGAAAAAAAGGCAACCGTTGCCATCGATCGACTTAACTACCAGCAAGATGACGGACGATCGAAACGTTCATCGTATGCCACAGATCTAGAGACCCTTTTTTTTTGACGCAGCTGGCTGTGCCGCTACAGCTACTTTCCTATTTTGTATATTGACAAGCTATATTGTTTTCGAAACATCAGTTTTTATTGTTGTATGTGATTTAAAGAAAAGTAAGTAGGAAATTTTATCATTTTCACATTGAAAATTACTTATTTAAAAAATTGAATCTTTACTTCTTCTCAATTGTAAGTCGAATTAGAGTTTGTCTAAAACCGATTTTTAAAAAATGGCTAAAAGTGAAAATTTTCGTAAGAACTAATATGAAACACTTTCTAAAAGAACTTTTTAAAAGGTAAAGGTGGAAAAGGGATGATTCTAGACACTATTTTGTGTGAAGCCTTATGTTTTCTTCCGGTTTGACATTTTGTAAACATGTATATTTAGCCTTTCTATTTTCCCATTCAATGTAACAATGATGGCTACAATGAAAGAATGGAATCGAATGCAACAATTCATAACAAAACTATTCGTGGGTTTGTAACAAACATTTTGTAACAAAGGTTTTATCTCGATTATTGAAAAGAAAATTTTCAACAATACTCAAACCACTTTCTCAAAAGCATACAAGTTGTATCGTGTTCTCAACATTTCTATAGCGAAAAATCTCTGTCTACTAATATTATTTTACCCCGTATTTCAAATCCTTCGATACTATTCCATCTTCTGACTATTTGCAACTCCATCGGGTGTCCACTGAAATATGAATTTCATAAAAAGGGCAAAAAGATTCTTCGAACGTATTATGTGAGTAATACTTCAATAATTCCATTTTAGGCATCGATTAGTAAAACCCTGTCAGAACCAGAGCACTGGTGTAACATTATTAATGTGACTTGCGTTTTCTTGCCACTATGTAAAAGAATTTCTCCACAGTATAGCTTTATGATCATTTTTATTTATTTGCCTTGAATACTCACGCATTGTGATGTACAGAATACTTTTGTACCACATAGGATTTTTTTTCCTGGCATGAGAAAATAAAACACTTGTTCTTTCATGATCTGTGTGATTCTACTCAGACAAAACATACTGTTTCTGGTTTTTGAAAACTTCCTTTTTTTTTAATTTAAAAAGAGCATAAATAGTAGAAATGTCAGATCGATCCATTGAGGTGACAAAATGTTTCGTGATGGAAATTTTGTGCTAAGATTTCAATACTGTTTTCGAATTTGTACCTATACTGAATAATCTTTCTATCGTCTGTCCACCGATTTTCATATCACTCATAACTTATGTATCTAGAAACCTAAGTAAATCATGTTTCAGCTAAACATTGTAATTTTGTGTTGGGAAGTACAATTAATGTAATTCTTAACATTTCTTTTTCTCTTCAAAGAGCAACATTCACAACATGTTTTATTGTAGAATGGATATTAGAAAAACCGCATATTTATTTTAATTTCTATTGATTGATGGATATACAAACTACCTTAACCTTTTGAGGCGCAACTCTTTCCCAATGCTGAAAAAAAGGGCAGGCGTTGCCATCGCTCGACTTAACTACCAGCAAGATGGCGGACGATCGAAACGTTCACCGCGTGCCACAGATCTAGAGACCCTTTTTTTGACGGCAGCTGGCTGTGCCGGTACATCCAGCTGTCGTCAAAAAAGAGTCTTTAGATCTGTGGCACGCGATGAACGTTTCGATCGTCCGCCATCTTGCTGGTCGTTAAGTCGAGCGATGGCAACGGATGCCCCTTTTTCAGCATTGGGCAATCGATCCAGCTGTTCTCGCATTCTTCCACTTTTCAGCAGATGTCAGTGCTGTTAAAAATAATCTTTTTGACGGAAAATGATGTGCTAAAAAGTAAAGGATTCTCGTGGAGCTCTGTCACCCTCCACTATTTTTATAGAAATCAAATCTATTCTTCGTGACTGGCAACAGTCAAAACGTCAGAGTTGGGTGTTCCCAGAGCGGGAACACTGAGCGTTAAAGGGTTAAACTGTATCTCGAAGAGGAACACTCCCTCAATACTTTCCTTTTAATTTCATAAAATAAGAAAGGAAAAAATGTTCTTTTTAAACACAATAAATATTGATATGGATTGTTTTGATCCGCTAGATTTCTTTTTCAAAACTTCATGTAAAGGAAGAAAGCGTGTATAGTAATTAAAGAGGTGAGTGTTTGCTCAATCGGATCCCATTTCACCTTTTTTTTTCATTTAATACATGTACGACTTTTTAAAATTGAAGAACATTTCATGCAGGTGTAAATGTTTTTCACGTAATCCTAAGCTCTTCCTTTGCAGCTATTTTTATTATACTAACATTTGACTAAACATTTCAGGCCAGGCGCGAAGCTTGGAAAAGGAGAAGAATATGCCTGCCTCATTGAAGAATACGAAGACGTGCCCGAAACTCGAAAAAATCTGATGTGTCCAACACATGACTTCCTTGCACGTCCATTAGATCAAAAATATTTTCGACGCACTTCCTCTAAACTTATTTGTTTGAAAGAGATAAAATATCAATAATAGTAAGGTTTAGCGATTTCTAGACAAATATTTCGATATCGCCAAGCTGAGTTCAATTTGAAATATTTCCTTCTGACACTTTATTTGGCGATATTTCACCAAAAGCCGACAAACTTGAGATAGTCTGCGAGATTTTGGGGATAGCCAAAGTAGTCATTGACCACAGACTTTCAATGAATTGAATGCATCCATACACCTCAATGTATTTAAAGTCATTTGGCTCACCCTGTAAATAAATTCTCAGTCGATTGCTGTCAAAAAAGATATGGAAAACAGTTAGATATTACAATATTTCTAAATACAAAAGTTCAAAAATCTACGGGTTAAAGTTTTAGTGTTATACAAAATATGAAATAATTTTTGGCGCCAAATTTGGCGATATTTCGGCGAAACTCGTCAATGTCGACGAAATTTGGCGAGATTTTAAGCATGAACCAAACAATGACAGATTATCGCCAAATTTGGCGATATTTCGCCAAACCTCGCCAAGAACGATGACAAATGGCGATACTTTGGGCATGGACCAAATGACTGACTATCGCCAAATTTGGCGATATTTCGCCAAAACTCGCCAAGGTCGAGGACAGACGGCGAGTTTTTGGGCATGTACCAAACAATGACTGTCTACAGTTGTATTATATTGAAGATGTCCATAGACATTAAAGTACTAAAATTCTTTTCGGTGCTCCTGTATATAAACTCTCCAGTAGATTGGAACCAAAAATCGAGATACACAACTAGATGTTACAACATTCTTATATATGAAATTTCATAATAGTTTTTGAGATTTGAGAGTTAAATATGCACACACGTACACCAAAAGTCGCCAAGCTTGGCGACTTTTGGCATAGTTCTTGAGGGAGGCACGTGACCGTGTCGGACCATTACCTAACTTATGTGGTAGGACGGTATTGTGCTTGAAATGGATGAATGCCCCTAAAATTGCCATTGACCGTAATGTATTGGAAATCTTTTGAGTGTTCCTGTAGCAGAACTACAAATGATAAAGACACTTTTTTTAATGGAGAAATTCATTTTCTAACTCTTTACAGCATACATCACTTCTGAGTCGTTTGAAATAGCCCAATACCTCTAAAAAACGCTTTGATGAATTTCGGCCCATAGAGCGTAATGTATTTCGAATCTTTTGGGCGGTTCTGTAGATAAACTATCCAGTCGAATGGAATCGAAAGGGGAGGTGCACAACTAGATGTTACAGCAATCCTAAATATAAAGTTTCAACATTCTACGCCTAATAGTTTTTGAGATATGCGAGTTTAATGAGTTTCGGCCCATTGAGCGTAATGTATTTCGAATATTTTGGGCAGTCCTGTACATAAACTATCCATTCGATTGCCACCAAAAGGGGAGGTGCACAACTAGATCATAGAACAATCCTAAATATCAAATCTCAACTTTCTACGACCAATAGTTTTTGAGATATGCGAGTTACATACATACGTACGTACGTACGTACAGACGGCATGGAAAAACTGGCCACAGCAGACTCGCCGCTGGTCAAAATGAGTTGCAGACGCGTTAATATGATCGTGCATGCTAGCCTACGATAGGATGCATCGAAAAAAATTTTTTAATTAAATTTAGAGGTAGTGAAAATCGGTTTTTTTGTCGAAATTTGGCCCCCAAAATTTTTCGGGATCACATTACTTCCTTATACTACGTACAAGGAAGTAATAAAAATAAAGCTCTGAGAAGAAACTACGTGATATACTACTTGGGTCGAAAATATGAAGTGAAGGAGGATAGCAAAAAGTTTAGGGCACTGAAACAAAAGATTGACTACGACGGCATCTGTGCTCTCGAAGATTGTACTTGGTACACTGTTCCTGGATATGAACCTGTCATTCCAGATCGATGGATAAAAAAAACAGAGTAAAGACAGAAGATTAAAAAGTGGATAGCTTGGATTTGAATAAAAAACGAGACGCAATGAAAACCAAAGATATAAAATGAAAGACTTATTTAGACATGACAAGCATCACTTTATCGAATTTCTTTCGGCAACTTTCTGAAATTTCCTGATGATCCAGTAAATCCACTACTACACCGAACTCAAAATGTAAAATTTATTCATATTTGGAATTAATATCGACAATGTTTGATCAAAGAAATTCTAAAATGATTGTATGAAGTCAATGTTCTACATTTTGCATCCGCAAGCCTTGGCAATATTTAATACGATTTCATCAATTAGTTTTGTAATCCTCCTATAAACACCCCGTGCTTAACATGCTTGAAATATAAGAAAAGTAGCTGCAGTTCAAACAGACAACTCACAAAGAAGTATGAAACAAAAGCCTTTAAGTTAAGTTTCATCGGCACAAAAAGTGAAACAAAAGTGATTTCTAAAGAGCGCAAAAACAGAAAGAAAATGAAATACGCATTTCTGCAGCTCACATAACAGTAATGAAAAGCTGAGGTATAACTTCTTGCTAAGATCTTCATCCTTATTTCGTTACTATTTTATTACTCACCATGAATAACTACAAGCACCATCAAGATTTCATGAATCTTTTTTTTTTTAATTCTACCCATAACATACCGTTCTTCAGATACTTCGAATATAAGAAAAGTAGCTGCGTTTAAACAAACATCTCAAGAAGATGTATAGAACTTGGAAGTTTTTCAGTATCATCTGCTCAGAAAATGAAAGAAAAGTAGTTTCTAAAAGGCGTCAATAAAAAACAAATATGCATCTCTGCAGCTCATACAAAGTAATGATAAACTGAAATAGCCTCTTGTTAAGATCTTCATATGTATTTCGTTACTAGTTTTATACTCAAAACTCACCATGCATCACTGTGAGTATCATAAAAACTTCAGCAAGTATTTTTTTTAATGCACATGTAACATCCCGTGCTTAACATGCTTGAAATATAAGAAAAGTAGCTGCAGTTCAAACAGACAACTCAGAAAGAAGTATGAAACAAAAGCCTTTAAGTTAAGTTTCATCGCAACAAAAAGTGAAACAAAAGTGATTTCTAAAGAGCGCAAAATAAAGAAAGAAAGGAAATGAAATACGCATTTCTGCAGCTCCCATAACAGTAATGAAAAGCTGAGGTATAACTTCTTGCTAAGATCTTCATCCTTATTTCGTTACTATTTTATTACTCACCATGAATAACTACAAGCACCATCAAGATTTCATGAATCTTTTTTTTTTTTAATTCTACCCATAACACACCGTTCTCCAGATAGTTCGAATATAAGAAAAGTAGCTGCGTTTAAACAAACATCTCAAGAAGATGTATAGAACTTGAAAAGTCTTTCAGTAAAATCTGTCATCTGCTCAGAAAATGAAAGAAAAGTAGTTTCTAAAAGGCGACAATAAAAAATAAATATGCATTTCTGCAGCTCATACAAAGTAATGATAAACTGAAATAGCCTCTTGTTAAGATCTTCATATGTATTTCGTTACTAGTTTTATACTCAAAACTCACCATGCATCACTGTGAGTATCATAAAAACTTCACCAAGTATTTTTTTTTAATGCACATGTAACATCCCGTTCTTCAGATACTTGAAATATAAGAAAAGTAGCTGCCGTTTAAACAGACATCTCAAAAAGAAGTATGAAGCTTAAAAGCCATTCAGTAAGATATGCCGTCTTTACAGAAAATGCACAATATGCATAACTATAAGTATGACCAGCTTTTATCAAGTATTTTTTTAACGTAATTGTATAACACCTGGTTCTCCAGAAACTTGAAATATAAGAAAAGTAGCTGCCGTTTAAACAGACATCTTAAATAGGTATGAAGCTCAAAACCCATTCAGTAAGATATGCCGTCTTCACAGAAAATGCACAATATCCCAGCCAGCCACGATACATCGAATTAACGTCGCCGTCGACGTAGTTTCGACGTAATCATCGACGTTAAAAATCCTTGGATATGTCCACCTGTTTGCCCGTCGAGCGCTGAACTTCTCGACGGCGTATTACCCGCGAGGGGTGACCGTGAGAGATAACAATCTCGCTTAACTACGGCGTAAGAATGGAAAAGGGTGACCGCCAGGAAGAGAAAATCCCCGATATTGGTCGAACACTCGTCGCTATAACGGCGAAGGGAGACAGATTCTCGGAATTCGTTTATAAAATTCAGCTCATAGTGGTTGATTTTACGTTATACCTTGTCGAATCGCTCCAACAGGACAGAGAAAACCGGCTTATATTCGTCTAATAGAAGTCGTTCTTTAAAGACTTCGCAGAATTTGTCGAATTCTGCCCATTTATAAACGTAGTAATTATGCCGCAATTCCAGACATTCAGAGAATAGACAAATACCATTTACATACGTCGTGAAGGAATGGAAATTCAAACTGTTCTGATCTTGTGAACTTTTTCCGTTTAAAAAGGAAACATTTTATATTTCTATATAATACATTTTAATATTAGTTTGTTAGCTAATAAAAAGTTATTTTTAATTAAATGTGCAAAAATTACAAGTTTTAAATTAACTTCTAGTCGTTTAGATGAAGTTGTAAAATATACATTCATAAAAATTTGAACACAGAGAAAATACATTAAAGAAAAATATAATCTTGGTTTTTTGAATTTAATTGATCAGTAACTTGCATAAATAGCTTATATCTCTATTTTACATTTTAAAGGGTTTACTTTTTCCCCCCGGTACATTTTATGAATTGTTTTTACTGTAGGTATATTTAATAAAAGGCGGGGGTGGGTACGCTGTTTAATTCAATGTTATAAACAATCTAAATATCTTCATATATTGGTGAAAGATGGTGAAAAAGTAACTTAAAAATTAAATAAAATATTAGTAAATTTAGTTAAGTAAGGAATACAGTTTAAAATGCAATTTTACTAACAGTAAATATAATTTACTTATTTTATATAAAAAAGATTACTTTTTAACCAATATATGAAAATATTTAGATAGTTTATAAGAGTAGATTAAATAATTTTTTGCACCCTTTTATTAAAAATACCTAATACAGCCAAAACGATTAATAAAATGTACCGGGGGAAAAAATGGAAACCCTTTAAAATGTAAATTAGTGACATAAGTTGTTCGTGCGAGTTACTTATCTGTTAAACTAAAAATCAAGATTATATTTTAACTTTAATATATTTGTGTATATGTTCAAACTTTTATGAATATAAATTTTATAACTTTATCTAAACAATTAGAAGTTAATTTAAAACTTGTTATTTCTAATCATTTAATTCAAAATTGCTTTTCATTAGCTAACAACTAGTAGTATAATGTATTATATTTAGAAATATAGAGTGTGCCCTTTTAAACGGCATGTGCACCCGACAAGAAGTTTGAATTTCCATGCTTTCACGACGTATGTAAATGGTGTGTGACTGACATATTCTCTAAATGTCTGGAATTCCGGCATAATTACTACGTTTATAAACTGTCAGGATTCGACGAAATCGTCAAGGAACCACTTCTATTAGACGAATAAGCCTGCTTTTTTATCTCCATAGTTTATTATAGTTTTCCTGTAATAAAATATGAAGAAGTTTTCTATCTACAAATCCCCCCCCCCTCTGACCCTCCCACGAGAAAAATTTTGTCTACTTCATTACACAAACAGTTTTTTATTTATCTCTCTTAATTCTTTGATTTGTTCAATTTCACTACTCCAAATAGGTTTAAATTACATACTAAATGCACACATATTAGTATACAATTTAAAAAGAAAAAAAACTTTGCATAAAGTGCTTTAATCTGTTTCATTGTAAGTTATGCCATAATGCAATAATAAGTTGACTTTTGTTATAGTAAGTTTACATTAAGTAAATTTGTGCTTATAATGAGAAAAAATATTTCATATGCTTAAGGTAAACAGTTGATTTTATGTCAATTGTACTTTTATATTTCACTCTATAATACAAATAAGAAGACTTATAATTAGCAATTAAAAAGAAAATGAATAAAAGAAACAAAGCACATAATTATTAGTTAAATAATTACTTAACTCACCTCTAAAATTTTGATGGCTGGAATTTAAATTTGTAGTTACCCCGATAAACTTTAATAACATCACCGGCCAACACAATTTAAAGAGAGCCAGACAAACTTATTAATATGCCAAGCTAACGATAAATCGTGTTAGCATTGGACTTGAAAAATATTCCAAGAGATACTTGAAAAATATCCACTTTTATAGTTAAAACTATGGAAATTTTACTGTTCTGTGTAGCGCAGTTGAGCTCAGCCATTGACTACACGCTGGAGCGAGTTCTGCCCTTGCATAAAAAACTGCGAAGTACGAGCCACGCGAACCATGAACGAATACACACACAAAAAAGAAAAAAAAAGCATCTGTTTTCTGAGAAAACGGTTGGGGTGGACATGTCAAAGGTCGTGAGAAAGGACCCTGTAAATTCTGTCTCCCCTGCACTGTTTATTCGACGTTCAACTGACTATTAACTAAGCTGAAAAAATTTCTCGATGCTCCATCGCGTTCTTCTTGGCTGGCTGGGGGGGGGGGGGGTCTCTTAGACCGCCAAAGCCATAAGCGGAAAATCGGCGATGTATTGACGGATCATAGACCTCCTGAGGGCGACCAACATTAAGAGTCGAAGATAGCCGCCTCCCTGACCAAAATCGAACGGCTCTTTAAGACGTCGACAACACAATGTATGTTTGATCTCTTTTAAACGCTATTTTTTGCTGTAATTTTTCCTCGACCTATTTTCGACATTTCGACATCGGGAATACGTAATTTAAACGTGTGTGCGCTTGCTGGGTATGCATAACTATAAGTATGACCAGCTTTTATCAAGTATTTTTTTAACGTAATTGTATAACACCTGGTTCTCCAGAAACTTGAAATATAAGAAAAGTAGCTGCCGTTTAAACAGACATCTTAAATAGAAGTATGAAGCTCAAAACCCATTCAGTAAGATATGCCGTCTTCACGGAAAATGCACAGTATGCATAACTATAAGTATGACCAGCTTTTATCAAGCATTTTTTTAACGTAATTGTATAACACCTGGTTCTCCAGAAACTTGAAATATAAGAAAAGTAGCTGCCGTTTAAACAGACATCTTAAATAGAAGTATGAAGCTCAAAACCCATTCAGTAAGATATGCCGTCTTCACAGAAAATGCACAATATCCCAGCCAGCCACGATACATCGAATTAACGTCGCCGTCGACGTAGTTTCGACGTAATCATCGACGTTAAAAATCCTTGGATATGTCCACCTGTTTGCCCGTCGAGCGCTGAACTTCTCGACGGCGTATTACCCGCGAGGGGTGACCGTGAGAGATAACAATCTCGCTTAACTACGGCGTAAGAATGGAAAAGGGTGACCGCCAGGAAGAGAAAATCCCCGATATTGGTCGAACACTCGTCGCTATAACGGCGAAGGGAGACAGATTCTCGGAATTCGTTTATAAAATTCAGCTCATAGTGGTTGATTTTACGTTATACCTTGTCGAATCGCTCCAACAGGACAGAGAAAACCGGCTTATATTCGTCTAATAGAAGTCGTTCTTTAAAGACTTCGCAGAATTTGTCGAATTCTGCCCATTTATAAACGTAGTAATTATGCCGCAATTCCAGACATTCAGAGAATAGACAAATACCATTTACATACGTCGTGAAGGAATGGAAATTCAAACTGTTCTGATCTTGTGAACTTTTGCCGTTTAAAAAGGAAACATTTTATATTTCTATATAATACATTTTAATATTAGTTTGTTAGCTAATAAAAAGTTATTTTTAATTAAATGTGCAAAAATTACAAGTTTTAAATTAACTTCTAGTCGTTTAGATGAAGTTGTAAAATATACATTCATAAAAATTTGAACACAGAGAAAATACATTAAAGAAAAATATAATCTTGATTTTTTGAATTTAATTGATCAGTAACTTGCATAAATAGCTTATGTCTCTATTTTACATTTTAAAGGGTTTACTTTTTCCCCCCGGTACATTTTATGAATTGTTTTTACTGTAGGTATATTTAATAAAAGGCGGGGGTGGGTACGCTGTTTAATTCAATGTTATAAACAATCTAAATATCTTCATATATTGGTGAAAGATGGTGAAAAAGTAACTTAAAAATTAAATAAAATATTAGTAAATTTAGTTAAGTAAGGAATACAGTTTAAAATGCAATTTTACTAACAGTAAATATAATTTACTTATTTTATATAAAAAAGATTACTTTTTAACCAATATATGAAAATATTTAGATAGTTTATAAGAGTAGATTAAATAATTTTTTGCACCCTTTTATTAAAAATACCTAATACAGCCAAAACGATTAATAAAATGTACCGGGGGAAAAAATGGAAACCCTTTAAAATGTAAATTAGTGACATAAGTTGTTCGTGCGAGTTACTTATCTGTTAAATTAAAAATCAAGATTATATTTTAACTTTAATATATTTTTGTATATGTTCAAACTTTTATGAATATAAATTTTATAACTTTATCTAAACGATTAGAAGTTAATTTAAAACTTGTTATTTCTAATCATTTAATTCAAAATTGCTTTTCATTAGCTAACAACTAGTAGTATAATGTATTATATTTAGAAATATAGAGTGTTTCCTTTTAAACGGCATGTGCACCCGACAAGAAGTTTGAATTTCCATGCTTTCACGACGTATGTAAATGGTGTGTGACTGACATATTCTCTAAATGTCTGGAATTCCGGCATAATTACTACGTTTATAAACTGTCAGGATTCGACGAAATCGTCAAGGAACCACTTCTATTAGACGAATAAGCCTGCTTTTTTATCTCCATAGTTTATTATAGTTTTCCTGTAATAAAATATGAAGAAGTTTTCTATCTACAAATCCCCCCCCCCTCTGACCCTCCCACGAGAAAAATTTTGTCTACTTCATTACACAAACAGTTTTTTATTTATCTCTCTTAATTCTTTGATTTGTTCAATTTCACTACTCCAAATAGGTTTAA
Organism: Cheiracanthium punctorium; assembly: GCA_038373885.1. Lineage (NCBI taxonomy): Eukaryota > Metazoa > Arthropoda > Arachnida > Araneae > Cheiracanthiidae > Cheiracanthium > Cheiracanthium punctorium. The sequence continues at coordinate 314,794 of JAWZYV010004445.1, forward strand.
ATTACATACTAAATGCACACATATTAGTATACAATTTAAAAAGAAAAAAAAACTTTGCATAAAGTGCTTCAATCTGTTTCATTGTAAGTTATGCCATAATGCAATAATAAGTTGACTTTTGTTACAGTAAGTTTACATTAAGTAAATTTGTGCTTATAATGAGAAAAAATATTTCATATGCTTAAGGTAAACAGTTGATTTTATGCCAATTGTACTTTTATATTTCACTCTATAATACAAATAAGAAGACTTATAATTAGCAATTAAAAAGAAAATGAATAAAAGAAACAAAGCACATAATTATTAGTTAAATAATTACTTAACTCACCTCTAAAATTTTGATGGCTGGAATTAAAATTTGTAGTTACCCCGATAAACTTTAATAACATCACCGGCCAACACAATTTAAAGAGAGCCAGACAAACTTATTAATATGCCAAGCTAACGATAAATCGTGTTAGCATTGAACTTGAAAAATATTCCAAGAGATACTTGAAAAATATCCACTTTTATAGTTAAAACTATGGAAATTTTACTGTTCTGTGTAGCGCAGTTGAGCTCAGCCATTGACTACACGCTGGAGCGAGTTCTGCCCTTGCATAAAAAACTGCGAAGTACGAGCCACGCGAACCATGAACGAATACACACACAAAAAAGAAAAAAAAAGCATCTGTTTTCTGAGAAAACGGTTGGGGTGGACATGTCAAAGGTCGTGAGAAAGGACCCTGTAAATTCTGTCTCCCCTGCACTGTTTATTCGACGTTCAACTGACTATTAACTAAGCTGAAAAAATTTCTCGATGCTCCATCGCGTGTTTCTTCTTGGCTGGCTGGGGGGGGGGGGTCTCTTAGACCGCCAAAGCCATAAGCGGAAAATCGGCGATGTATTGACGGATCATAGACCTCCTGAGGGCGACCAACATTAACAGTCGAAGATAGCCGCCTCCCTGACCAAAATCGAACGGCTCTTTAAGACGTCGACAACACAATGTATGTTTGATCTCTTTTAAACGCTATTTTTTGCTGTAATTTTTCCTCGACCTATTTTCGACATTTCGACATCGGGAATACGTAATTTAAACGTGTGTGCGCTTGCTGGGTATGCATAACTATAAGTATGACCAGCTTTTATCAAGTATTTTTTTAACGTAATTGTATAACACCTGGTTCTCCAGAAACTTGAAATATAAGAAAAGTAGCTGCCGTTTAAACAGACATCTTAAATAGAAGTATGAAGCTCAAAACCCATTCAGTAAGATATGCCGTCTTCACGGAAAATGCACAGTATGCATAACTATAAGTATGACCAGCTTTTATCAAGCATTTTTTTAACGTAATTGTATAACACCTGGTTCTCCAGAAACTTGAAATATAAGAAAAGTAGCTGCCGTTTAAACAGACATCTTAAATAGGTATGAAGCTCAAAACCCATTCAGTAAGATATGCCGTCTTCACAGAAAATGCACAATATCCCAGCCAGCCACGATACATCGAATTAACGTCGCCGTCGACGTAGTTTCGACGTAATCATCGACGTTAAAAATCCTTGGATATGTCCACCTGTTTGCCCGTCGAGCGCTGAACTTCTCGACGGCGTATTACCCGCGAGGGGTGACCGTGAGAGATAACAATCTCGCTTAACTACGGCGTAAGAATGGAAAAGGGTGACCGCCAGGAAGAGAAAATCCCCGATATTGGTCGAACACTCGTCGCTATAACGGCGAAGGGAGACAGATTCTCGGAATTCGTTTATAAAATTCAGCTCATAGTGGTTGATTTTACGTTATACCTTGTCGAATCGCTCCAACAGGACAGAGAAAACCGGCTTATATTCGTCTAATAGAAGTCGTTCTTTAAAGACTTCGCAGAATTTGTCGAATTCTGCCCATTTATAAACGTAGTAATTATGCCGCAATTCCAGACATTCAGAGAATAGACAAATACCATTTACATACGTCGTGAAGGAATGGAAATTCAAACTGTTCTGATCTTGTGAACTTTTGCCGTTTAAAAAGGAAACATTTTATATTTCTATATAATACATTTTAATATTAGTTTGTTAGCTAATAAAAAGTTATTTTTAATTAAATGTGCAAAAATTACAAGTTTTAAATTAACTTCTAGTCGTTTAGATGAAGTTGTAAAATATACATTCATAAAAATTTGAACACAGAGAAAATACATTAAAGAAAAATATAATCTTGATTTTTTGAATTTAATTGATCAGTAACTTGCATAAATAGCTTATGTCTCTATTTTACATTTTAAAGGGTTTACTTTTTCCCCCCGGTACATTTTATGAATTGTTTTTACTGTAGGTATATTTAATAAAAGGCGGGGGTGGGTACGCTGTTTAATTCAATGTTATAAACAATCTAAATATCTTCATATATTGGTGAAAGATGGTGAAAAAGTAACTTAAAAATTAAATAAAATATTAGTAAATTTAGTTAAGTAAGGAATACAGTTTAAAATGCAATTTTACTAACAGTAAATATAATTTACTTATTTTATATAAAAAAGATTACTTTTTAACCAATATATGAAAATATTTAGATAGTTTATAAGAGTAGATTAAATAATTTTTTGCACCCTTTTATTAAAAATACCTAATACAGCCAAAACGATTAATAAAATGTACCGGGGGAAAAAATGGAAACCCTTTAAAATGTAAATTAGTGACATAAGTTGTTCGTGCGAGTTACTTATCTGTTAAATTAAAAATCAAGATTATATTTTAACTTTAATATATTTTTGTATATGTTCAAACTTTTATGAATATAAATTTTATAACTTTATCTAAACGATTAGAAGTTAATTTAAAACTTGTTATTTCTAATCATTTAATTCAAAATTGCTTTTCATTAGCTAACAACTAGTAGTATAATGTATTATATTTAGAAATATAGAGTGTTTCCTTTTAAACGGCATGTGCACCCGACAAGAAGTTTGAATTTCCATGCTTTCACGACGTATGTAAATGGTGTGTGACTGACATATTCTCTAAATGTCTGGAATTCCGGCATAATTACTACGTTTATAAACTGTCAGGATTCGACGAAATCGTCAAGGAACCACTTCTATTAGACGAATAAGCCTGCTTTTTTATCTCCATAGTTTATTATAGTTTTCCTGTAATAAAATATGAAGAAGTTTTCTATCTACAAATCCCCCCCCCCTCTGACCCTCCCACGAGAAAAATTTTGTCTACTTCATTACACAAACAGTTTTTTATTTATCTCTCTTAATTCTTTGATTTGTTCAATTTCACTACTCCAAATAGGTTTAAATTACATACTAAATGCACACATATTAGTATACAATTTAAAAAGAAAAAAAAACTTTGCATAAAGTGCTTTAATCTGTTTCATTGTAAGTTATGCCATAATGCAATAATAAGTTGACTTTTGTTATAGTAAGTTTACATTAAGTAAATTTGTGCTTATAATGAGAAAAAATATTTCATATGCTTAAGGTAAACAGTTGATTTTATGTCAATTGTACTTTTATATTTCACTCTATAATACAAATAAGAAGACTTATAATTAGCAATTAAAAAGAAAATGAATAAAAGAAACAAAGCACATAATTATTAGTTAAATAATTACTTAACTCACCTCTAAAATTTTGATGGCTGGAATTAAAATTTGTAGTTACCCCGATAAACTTTAATAACATCACCGGCCAACACAATTTAAAGAGAGCCAGACAAACTTATTAATATGCCAAGCTAACGATAAATCGTGTTAGCATTGGACTTGAAAAATATTCCAAGAGATACTTGAAAAATATCCACTTTTATAGTTAAAACTATGGAAATTTTACTGTTCTGTGTAGCGCAGTTGAGCTCAGCCATTGACTACACGCTGGAGCGAGTTCTGCCCTTGCATAAAAAACTGCGAAGTACGAGCCACGCGAACCATGAACGAATACACACACAAAAAAGAAAAAAAAAGCATCTGTTTTCTGAGAAAACGGTTGGGGTGGACATGTCAAAGGTCGTGAGAAAGGACCCTGTAAATTCTGTCTCCCCTGCACTGTTTATTCGACGTTCAACTGACTATTAACTAAGCTGAAAAAATTTCTCGATGCTCCATCGCGTTCTTCTTGGCTGGCTGGGGGGGGGGGGGTCTCTTAGACCGCCAAAGCCATAAGCGGAAAATCGGCGATGTATTGACGGATCATAGACCTCCTGAGGGCGACCAACATTAAGAGTCGAAGATAGCCGCCTCCCTGACCAAAATCGAACGGCTCTTTAAGACGTCGACAACACAATGTATGTTTGATCTCTTTTAAACGCTATTTTTTGCTGTAATTTTTCCTCGACCTATTTTCGACATTTCGACATCGGGAATACGTAATTTAAACGTGTGTGCGCTTGCTGGGTATGCATAACTATAAGTATGACCAGCTTTTATCAAGTATTTTTTTAACGTAATTGTATAACACCTGGTTCTCCAGAAACTTGAAATATAAGAAAAGTAGCTGCCGTTTAAACAGACATCTTAAATAGGTATGAAGCTCAAAACCCATTCAGTAAGATATGCCGTCTTCACAGAAAATGCACAATATCCCAGCCAGCCACGATACATCGAATTAACGTCGCCGTCGACGTAGTTTCGACGTAATCATCGACGTTAAAAATCCTTGGATATGTCCACCTGTTTGCCCGTCGAGCGCTGAACTTCTCGACGGCGTATTACCCGCGAGGGGTGACCGTGAGAGATAACAATCTCGCTTAACTACGGCGTAAGAATGGAAAAGGGTGACCGCCAGGAAGAGAAAATCCCCGATATTGGTCGAACACTCGTCGCTATAACGGCGAAGGGAGACAGATTCTCGGAATTCGTTTATAAAATTCAGCTCATAGTGGTTGATTTTACGTTATACCTTGTCGAATCGCTCCAACAGGACAGAGAAAACCGGCTTATATTCGTCTAATAGAAGTCGTTCTTTAAAGACTTCGCAGAATTTGTCGAATTCTGCCCATTTATAAACGTAGTAATTATGCCGCAATTCCAGACATTCAGAGAATAGACAAATACCATTTACATACGTCGTGAAGGAATGGAAATTCAAACTGTTCTGATCTTGTGAACTTTTTCCGTTTAAAAAGGAAACATTTTATATTTCTATATAATACATTTTAATATTAGTTTGTTAGCTAATAAAAAGTTATTTTTAATTAAATGTGCAAAAATTACAAGTTTTAAATTAACTTCTAGTCGTTTAGATGAAGTTGTAAAATATACATTCATAAAAATTTGAACACAGAGAAAATACATTAAAGAAAAATATAATCTTGGTTTTTTGAATTTAATTGATCAGTAACTTGCATAAATAGCTTATATCTCTATTTTACATTTTAAAGGGTTTACTTTTTCCCCCGGTACATTTTATGAATTGTTTTTACTGTAGGTATATTTAATAAAAGGCGGGGGTGGGTACGCTGTTTAATTCAATGTTATAAACAATCTAAATATCTTCATATATTGGTGAAAGATGGTGAAAAAGTAACTTAAAAATTAAATAAAATATTAGTAAATTTAGTTAAGTAAGGAATACAGTTTAAAATGCAATTTTACTAACAGTAAATATAATTTACTTATTTTATATAAAAAAGATTACTTTTTAACCAATATATGAAAATATTTAGATAGTTTATAAGAGTAGATTAAATAATTTTTTGCACCCTTTTATTAAAAATACCTAATACAGCCAAAACGATTAATAAAATGTACCGGGGGAAAAAATGGAAACCCTTTAAAATGTAAATTAGTGACATAAGTTGTTCGTGCGAGTTACTTATCTGTTAAACTAAAAATCAAGATTATATTTTAACTTTAATATATTTGTGTATATGTTCAAACTTTTATGAATATAAATTTTATAACTTTATCTAAACGATTAGAAGTTAATTTAAAACTTGTTATTTCTAATCATTTAATTCAAAATTGCTTTTCATTAGCTAACAACTAGTAGTATAATGTATTATATTTAGAAATATAGAGTGTGCCCTTTTAAACGGCATGTGCACCCGACAAGAAGTTTGAATTTCCATGCTTTCACGACGTATGTAAATGGTGTGTGACTGACATATTCTCTAAATGTCTGGAATTCCGGCATAATTACTACGTTTATAAACTGTCAGGATTCGACGAAATCGTCAAGGAACCACTTCTATTAGACAAT